>CAWUFW010012977.1:0-505959 GCA_963921515.1 Calotriton arnoldi | reverse complement strand
TAAATATGTCAATGGCAGCTGTACCTAGAAAACTAAAAAGAATAGCCTTCTTTCTTTCAGGTGAAAAATTTACTCCATCAATGCCCAATAAATAATTTTCGAAAGATTCAAACCACTTTTTCCAGATCAATTTTGGTTTACCTGGAACCTGTAAAAAAATAGAGGGTTGTTTGCAAAACTGCGAACCAGACATTGTAGATAAACTTCTTGTAGGTACACACACACAAACTCTGAATTATAGTAAGCAACTAGATTTTAAATGATTAGATTAGGTAAATGTGTGCATCACTGAGAGAACGAAAGCACCACAGTAATTAATATGAAGTAAAGAACAGTGTGCACATCACTGAAATATGCACAAAAACGCTGTAAGAAGCTCCGTGGATAGTGTGCACATCACTGAAGTATGATAATATAACTGGAATCACAGGAACAGCTCCGATGTCAGTAAAACGTTTCAAATAGCAGTAGAGATGCACACTGACAGTGCACTGACAAGTAGAACAGTTCCGAGTGAAATTGAAGCAGTACAATGGAAATCCAATATGGCCGTCACGTAACGTGAAAGACGTGCAAAGGAACGTAAAGCTCGCAGCAGCGTAAGGTCTTAATTTGCGTAATGCTCGCAGCCGCGTGAAGTCTCCTAGCAACCGGGCCGACTTCAATCAATGGAAACGTCACAAGAAGGTAGGAGGACAACCACACGCGGAAATTATTCACGTTGAGAACACTAAGCGCGTGCAAGGGTTCACGAGCAGGAAGGTCGCAACTGCCGGTAAAATTTCATTTGTTCAGTAAATATAAATTCACAGTACCTTAAGTGAAATCATGAAGAGTCGAGATGCTGAAGAAGGCAGTTGATTCCGATAGGCGAAGGTTAACTAAAAATCCTTAAGTTTCCACTTGAAATGCAATGTAGGTAGAAATAGTCACCACGACGAAAAAAAATAATTAAAGAGGCACAGTGGGTCGGCACTAGTACAAACTCCTAGCCATTGTAAAGAAGCGAAGGAGTCAGCAAAGTTATAAAAAATGGTAATTTATTTATGTGCCATAAAAGGACCCACTGGTGCATAGAGAATACACGTCCAGCTTCAACCAACCCCAACCGCTTTTTCCTTCACGTTCCAACCCATGACATAAATACATTCTGCATGACACAAGCACATTCTAAATGACATAATAGATTCCTAATCAATGTTAAACAACAGTAATAGAGCGCATGCAAAACTTTATTGACACAAAAGTGTAACCACACCACAGAAGTGTTTCTCATTTTCGTTCTTCCGGACGTCATTGCGTGACCTCTACTTCCCTGGAGAGTTCACCTTGGGGAAATTACGTGGCTGTGCGTGCCGCCATTTTGCCTAAGTAGAAATCGGCTATCTGAAAACTTAAGTTTTGCGAGTGAGCAGTCCTTGCGCGCTACCTTTTTCTGCTATTTTGTGTGTCAGTTGACAAATTATCAAAATTGGCGGCTACAGGAATACATCGGGAGAGGCGGTTATTGTTGCTGGAGGTTGTTGCGGAGTGACATCGGTGATAGGCCTGTCATCACTGGGTAAATAATAACAGTTTACTCTTCCATTTTTCGTTGCTTTGAAACTAGCCTAAGTTTATAATCTTATTGCCCTATGGTGAGGGTAATGTATGATCTATTTGACTTTGACATATGAGTCGAAGTAGGAATGGGTAAATAATCGTGTTTTGTCCTTTTTAGAAAATCTCCCAAACCTATGGTAGGAAGTTCAGATCTCTCTGGGACCCGTTTTTTCTGATTTTCCCGGCTCGCTTTCACTTCCCATTTCATTTGGGTAAGAAGTAATATATTTTGTCGGAGTGTCTGACTGGTGTTCCACTTTTCATGCATGCTTCTCACAGATGGTGGCAATATGGAGGGCGATACACTTGCCGTTTTTCACTCCATCTTTAGGAAGTGGAACGAACTTTTAATGCATCATTAACACTTTCTGGTTTCTGCCTTTCTTGGGTCTGCACTAAGGAGCATGTACACTCTATACTTGGATATTGGTATCCAGTATCACAAATAATCTATTTGGGTGTCTGTCTCTGTTTCTGTCTAGCACAAACGTGGCTATGCAATCACTATCAAATAGAAATGTAAAGTTGTCAGTGTACACAGATAATATGTCATATGTACAAGTATATTTTTACATGTATATGCTATGTCTGACTTCAGACTGTATTGTTTGTTTATATATGTACATATGTTGTTTGCAGCCTTGAAAAAGTCCATAGGACGAAACACGTGTCGGCTGCCAGTGTGTCTCCCCTTTTTCATAAGAAAGGACCGGAAAATAAAAGGAAGAAAATTCGAATTGGACTACCTTGAATTACTTTTATGGTTGCTAACCTACACACTGTATGGACTACTTTTTTTGTGCCTCGGTACTTTTATATGTAAATAGGGTTGGAATGTTCTCCTTGATTGGTGACTATAAATAGGTGAGGCCATAGTTGTTGTCTAGGACGGCTGAGTCGAGGATAGGGTTTGGGGGCATGTGCACACTGCCCTACACATATGTCAAATCTAATACCAGTACCTTTAACAAGAGACTGTTGAAGAATTGATGAGTATAGATGGTGATGAGTTGGTTTAAGATTTAATCACATTAGTTACTGTTTGAAATCTGTAACAGTTTGGCAATCTTCGCCTGCTCTGTTGTTCAGTGGTTGCTCGACTTCCTTGTTGTTTCTAGAGATGTCCCATCCTCATTAGACACTTGCTCTATTGGACTGTAATAAACATCAATCTAATATTGCCACTGAGGACTGAAAATCATCATTGTTTCTCTTTCCTTGACAGATAACCTTTTTTCTCCCTAGAATGGAAATCCATCGTAAAGCTTTGAGGAAAGTTCGTGGTTTACCCTTGGTCAGCACATATGCAGACAACTGGGAGAGGGTAGATCGGTTCCAGTTCTACCCAGATGATGTTTTAATTGCTTCGTACCCTAAATCTGGTAAATCATTCTTCCCCCATTTAGGGGCTTTCGCTATGTCCCATGGTTTTTCATTTTCTAGGTATGAACACCATTTGTAAATGCTGTAGTGATTTCCTGACACAAAAGCCTCTCTTGTTATAGCCTATGATAAAGATTTGAAGGCAACGAAATGCTGGTTTAGTCTGACTCTAAAATAATCAGGCTAAATCAACATTACCCTCACCTATACTCTTCAAGATTTCAGAATCCGAATGATAGTGATTGAAGCAACATTTACAAATACAGCCATGAAAGCAGAAATAAAGGTTAAATGGCAGATTTCATATTACCGAGGATTTAACTTCGTTTTGCAATCCTTAAAGTGTCCTTATATATATTATTCCTGTAAGTGTCAAAAATCAGGTATGGGACATTGCATATTGTTCAAATTTTTTTTAATTGTGTTTGCATGGATACATAACACATTGGTGCATGGAAATTAGTGGAGTGATGTTAAAAGTTCTGTTTATTAAACTGCCACATAGCAGAAAATAAATCATGATAATACTAATGTTTTTATTAATGTGTACTTTTGTAAGGTTCTACTGTACCACAAATGAATTATATAGAAAAATACACTTGCACCATATCTTTAATACAAAGGTCAGTGAGATACAAGTGACAGGAAAGTGATGTATATACAAATAAGTGTAACAGCACTATAAAAGATTCAGTGTATTGGTCCGAAATAATGAGATATATACATTTTAGGTAGAATCACCACATAACTCGAAGTGAAATAAACATATTTGCATATGGAAGTTTTACCCTGATTTGGGTAGAACCAGTTTCATCAAATTGGGTAAAGCGTGCTACCTTTACTTTCGCATCCTTATGTTGGGAGTCAGTATATCAAACTAGCTTCATCAGGAGTCATTACATCACAGGTATGTTTTTCTACCTTTACATTAGTAGTTTTTTACCTCCCACTATAATTACAATACACACTTATATTTTTTAGACAGTGGCGGTTGCCACTATGTAGTTATAGTTTGTTCAGAGTTTCCATACGAAAAGTGTTTATTGTTTCGCTAACAACTTTGGTCCTGTTTGGCGAATCTGCATGAAACATACCAAAACAATGTTCATCCACCTCTGCTCCTTCATGGCTTCATGGAATGTTTTGTGCTAATCTGTCAAGGGGGGAACAAGATAAAAGGAGGAAAATTTGCTCTTAGATACAGGAAAAATTATCAAATTGAATCACACTAGATTTGGGAAGAAGTTAGAACCTTACTCAGAAAATGTGCTTTTGTGATTTGGTGTAAATCCTTTAAAGCTTTTAAAGAGGTGTTTGGGTTGGGCATGCAGGGGTTAAAATGTTAGGTATATCTGGGTTGTTGGTTTCCAGATATGGTTTAGTTGGCCATTCCTAAGGGGATTAGTCAATCCCTATTGGTGGACCACAAAATGAACAATATGTGGTGACAGCCAATCCAAGACTCTGGAATGAATGAAAAAATTGTAAAGAGGGGCAGGGTGAGCCTGACCCCGAAGGACATATGGGTGGGGGGAGGGTGCCCCATCCATCGTTTGGCTGTCTACAGCATGGCCAGCATGTTAAGGCAGCCATTACAGGTCCACATTGAAATGCATTGCAGTGAATACATTGCTGCTATCTAATGAGAGGGAAGTTAGAGTCTTTGTGTGGGAAGATTTGAAGCTGGGCTCTGGTGCTCGCATGTGGCAGCCCATAGACGACATGGAGTACTTAGCCTACTGAGTGTTGAATCCTTTTCTACAGCCTTACATCTCTCCAAAATGGTCTACTTATGGACAAACAATAAGAATCCGCCTTTATGGACTCTCATAGAACATACCATCATGAGGAGTGAACATGGACTCCACGTAATGTACAAACATAGGACACACTTCACATTGACACCCAACCACATGGTACACGCATAGACCTACTCATATAAATTATTAATGATGAGCCCTGCCAAAATATTGGTATCCTTGTTTTAGATCACTTATTGTATAAATTGCAGCTTTACCACAGAGTACTAAAGAACCACCAGAGCACTAACATTTTTTTTTTTTTACGACAAAAGTGTGCCGCACCTGAATGCCATTTTGATGGACTGAAAACTGTAAAACTAAAAGGAATTTTCTGCAGAGGATAACTACAGTAAACAAACAAAATGAGGAGTTTCTTTTGTCAAATAACTTGTGTTTAGTACTCTAGAAAAAAATGAGAACACATTTACTAGCTCTCAGATACATTTCTTATCCATTTCAGTAAAACATTCTGACATGCAGAGTGAACCATATACTTCCAACATCAGCAACAGTCAGTCTGTTAACTCCTTTGTAATCAACTGAAGCGTCACCACAGAGTTCCAGTAAACAAGTAGAATGCTAATATTTTGTATTCAAGACAAAACCAAGGCATTCCTGGACGTCATTTTTCTGAGATAGGAGCGTTGAATTTAAAGCCTGAAACTAGCAGGTTACAACTGTTGGAGGAGGTATGGAGTTTTAGTAATTTGAGGCCTAATATATATTTAAAGAGACTAAAAATAGAGAGAGAGGTCTGCAAAAGTAAAGCATCCTCTTTCCACATCTGTTTACTCAGCCTACCCATCTTCTCAACAGCTCCCTAATTCTAAAATAGTAAAGTTCTATTAGACATATGTATATTCACTGAAAAAAGCAAAGGTTAAAGCGAAAATATATTGGGTGAGGTGCTAAGAACTTAACTTTTGTTTAACAAAAAAACAGAAATTCACTGAAAAACTAATGGTTAAAAGGTGACATTATATTTAGGTTTTGGAATGAGACATGAGCTAAAGCTAAAACAAAAAAACAAAAACAATGAACTTCAGCAGTTATAGTTTAGCTAACTAACTATAAGTTGAGCTCCCCCATCAAGCACTGCTTAAGACCTCACATTTTCCACCACACATGACATGATAAATTACATCATTGATGCCATCACTGATTATATTTAAATAACAACTGTTGAAATTATATATGAGATCAACCAATGATTCTGAAAATGTTGTAAGCTTTGTGAATGAGGAGTAATACAACAATGCCAAGCAGTACTCTACAAATGCACAGAATCTTCTTCCATAAATTCAAATACCTTACTGTTCTTCCCCAACTACCTATTTATTTAGGCCTCTACTGTGCTTAGATTTTAGAATGCCTAGATGATGCTACTGCGCCATTACAATACTATGTGTTTAAAAATGTGATGCTAAAATATTTTTTGAATGCTCCTAGATGTATTTCTAGATTCATTTAATAATACTGAGCACGAGGATATTTATATGTTAAGCAGAAAATCTGTTACTGCAGTAAGAACTTTTGAAATGTGTACGTCCCATTGACATATAAAGGACCTTTGGTCTGTCAATGGATTATTTATGAGGCAACAGTAAAATTCAACCTAGCGCATGCTTCAAAGCCTGACCATGCCTCTGTTGTGCATAGATTGTAAAGCAGTTAAGCAATCTATTTTTTCCAGAATAGACACGTTTTCACATGCACATGGCTAAAGAGCACAATACGTGTAAGAAAGACGTAAGTGGATGTTCCACAAGTACAAAGACAGTTTTGATGCTTATATTTCATCCTCACATTGAAGGTTTAACTCATTTAAGATTTAAAGACAAAACGGGAGGCTTCTCCAAAGTTGTGTAATTACTGAATGGAAACAACAAAATATAGTGACAATCTTGAACTGACAGCCCTACTAGATATCTAGGCCATGTTGTTTGCAAAAAACCCCAACTTAATGTGCAAAAGTTCAGGGAAAGCCTACAAGGAGACATACTTTCAAGTGACCTGAAGACTACAAATGAAACCTCAAATTACATTTATTTATTGAACTCTTTTATTTTTCCACAAAGAGTAACAGTATACAATGTAGAACATTTTAAAGCAGCATTTATTTATTGGAATGATTAATCTTGATACTAAGGATGTCAAGTAGCCCTATATTTATGTTTACATGCCTATTAAATAATTTAGTTGTTTTCATTGCAAATGCCAGACGGCATCCGTTATTTATTGATGGTCATTATATGTGCCTATGGTATTATTTATGTTTTTTGCATTTCACTGTTCCCTTTGCATGAAGTTCTACAGGACGTACATAATGTTAGAAATCATTTAGTGGCAGTTGTTGGCACAAATATGTGACTTTAGATGAATGTGATTTAGATAGACTTACGAAACTGTGTAATAGTTGCCCCTCACTTTTGAGCATCATACCTTAACAAACGCCTGATCACTTTTTCCTTAGAAAAAGAGTGAATCCTTTCCTCCTTCTATTGATCTATACATATATGCAAACTACATTTTGTAGTACATTAATTAGCACTGCTGTGATACTTCTCACATACTACAAATGCAAATTCAATTTGCAAATCATTGGCCGGAGATGTTATGTTATGACAATTTATATAGCGCACTAATACCCATAGGTGTCTAGGCGCTTACGGATCGCATACTGTGTTAGAGAAATTAATTTGTAAAAAGCCATGTCTTGAGGTCTTTCCTAAATTCAAACGGGGATGAAATCTTCCTGAGAGAGAGCGGAAGAGAGTTCCATATACTGATAGTGCTATGTCTGAAACTCCTCCCCCCCAGTTCATCTTTTTGACTCTGGAGGTGGGCATCAGGAAAGCATTGGCCGAGCGTAGCGGTCTGCTCGGAGAGTACCAGCTAAAGGCATCCCAAAGAAATTGTGGACCTTCTCTGTAAAGTGCCTTATGTGCAACACAAAGTGCCTTGAATTTTACGCGCTGGCTGACTGGCAGCCAATGCAACTTCTGTATCCCAGCCCTAATGGACTGGTGTTTGGGAACATCCAGCACTAATCTGGCGGCGGCATTCTGTACCGTTTGCAATCTTCTGAGTATATTGGACTGTAAGTTAATGTATAGGCCATTACAGTAGTCCAACTTTGATAAAACCAGAGAAGTTAGAACTGTTTTTCTGGTATTTTTGGGGATGAACGGAAGAATTTTACGCAAGGTTCTAACAGTAAAAAATGCAGAAGACACCACCTTCGAAATCTGAGATTTAAAATTAAGCTTCTCATCTATTATGACCCCCACATTTTTAGCTTTAGCTACCGGTGTAGGAGGGGGGCCCAAGGTGTTTGGCCACCAAACTGGCGACCATAGAGGAAAAAGCTTTCCAAATAGCACCACCTGAGTTTTACTAGAATTAAGCTTCAAACAGTGCCTACTCATCCAGTTGCTCAGAGAGACCATACAATCATGAAGTTTGATGGAATAGTTAACATTCTTGTCTATAGTAGAAATGACCAACTGGGTGTTGTCGGCATACGAGGTGGGAATTAGATCAAAACTTCTGATCAAAGGTGCTAATTCAGGCACATAAATATTAAAAAGCGTAGGGCTCAACGAGGAGCCCTGCGGCACCCCACAAGGCAGGATAAAAGGTGCAGATTTAAAATCGCCTAGTTGGACTGTCTGAGATCTATCTGATAAAAACGACGTTAAAAGCGATGGGGCCTTCCTCATAAACCTATGGTCTTTAATCGTTCTATCAGCAAGGTGTGGTCCACGGTATCAAATGCCGCGGACAGGTCGAGGAGGATAAGAGCCGCCGACCCTCCACCATCTAGTGCAGTGCAGATTTCCTCTGTGGTCTTTATCAGAGCTGTCTCAGTGCTGTGACATGCCCTAAATCCAAACTGACTATGGTCTAGAATGTGGTTATCTAAAATATAAGTGGAAAGTTCGGCATTTACACTTTTCTCCACAATTTTCGCAGGAAGCGGGAGCCTCGCAATAGGTCGGTAATTAGCCGGGTCCATTATATCCAGATTGTTTTTTTTTTAATAACGGCAAAAGGCAGGCCTGTTTCCACATTGTTGGGAATAGTCCTTGTGAAATCATCTGATTGAATATGCTGGATAGCTCCGGACTAATAAGATGGCTAATATTGTGGAGGATCCTCGGAGGGCAGGGATCATCCGGAGAGCCATATTTGGTCCTTGAGAGAAGGGTGGCTATTTGCACTGAGGAGGTAGGAGTAAAATTTAAGAGATGCGTTAAGATCCTAGCTTCCTCTTCTGTAACATTGGTATTTGATTTATACATGGCAAACTGATCATAAATTTGATCAACCTTTGACTTAAAAGCCTGGGCCAGTGTGTTACAGAAGTCTTGAGTACAATTGGCAGCATCGTCCTTTTTAACAGTTGTCAGATTGTTTATGATCTTAAAAAGCTCCTTGATGGAATTGCCCGCCTTCTCTATTTTCAGCGTATAATATTGGCTCTTCTCAGCAATTATTTTTTTCTTATCTGCTAACATTAATTTATACTGATCTTTCTCAGCTGCTTCATAGTTTTTTCGCCAGATTCCTTCTTGCCTCCTACAGGCTTGTTTGTCTAATCTAAGGGCTTTGGAAAACCATGGCGCAGAAGGAGTCTTTCTGTTTTTATTTGTAACTGTGACAGGTGCTAGTTTAGCAAAATTGGATTCCAGCCAAGAAGTGTAGCTTCTGGCTGAGACCTCAACTTCCAACTCCGGATCTGGTTGGCTTTGCACTAACTGGCTTTCCAGCAAACCTAAGTCAATATTATGCCAAGCTCTCCCAATGAACTTAGTGCTAGACATATTAGTTACATTGAATCTAGGCAAGTCACAACAAAATATAACAGCGTGGTGATCAGACCATGTGAGAGGGAGGATGGATATGATGGAGATGGCAGGGTTATTAGTAAACAAGCCATCCAAGATATGTCCTGCTTGATGCTTGGGGCCTTGGACTAGCTGTCGGAGTCCTAATTCAGATGTAATATCGAGAAGCTTCTGAGTATCTTTATCGGCTAATGTTTCCAAATGGAAATTCATATCACCTAACATAGTGAAACATCTCGATTGAATACCCAGTTCTAGTAGAGGAAATAAGTTGTTCAGAAAACTACTTCTAGAGCCTGGTGGACGATAAATTAATACTCCTTTAAAAGTCTCTTGTTCAGCTGGAGTAATTTTAAAAAGAAAGGCCTCGCAATCCGCGGAAGGTAATATTGAGCAATGGGATGCAAGTTCATTCCTATGAATTAAAGCAATGCCTCCACCTTTTTTTATGGGTCTGTCGTGTCGTGCCTAAATACTTTATACCCACACGGCACAGCAATATTAAAATCTGAGTCAGATGTTTCATCGCCCCAAGTTTCCGTGACAAACAAGGCATCCAGCTTGTTGTCAATAATAAAATCCGCAATCTCATATTTATGCTTAATCAATGACCTAGCATTGATAAGCGCTAACTGAAGTTCTGTTTTACATATACCAACATTGACCAAGTTTCTATCCGATTTCTGCTTCGCCTGAGCGCTCCTATGAATTTTACTAAGGCATTCTGGGCATTGAGGATGTTCAGTTCTTAGCAGCTCTTCACAGGTGAATTGATGGCATACCTTACCCCTAGGCTGACCAAGCGCAAAAAGGCTCTCCCTTGAGTAATTTATTCTGAGTTTAATTTTGGTGTTTGAGTCAGTGGTCCTGACCCTAGGCCCGGTCCAGGCGTGGACGTGCGCAGACGGGCTTGCCTTAGGCACGCCTTTGGTGTGCCAGCGGCTCGCCCGCTGCGCGTGTCTGCTCCGCGTGCGCTCCATCTTGCACCTAAATAGGTGCCCCTGGAGCCTAGCGCGCTAACCGGGCGGAAGTAACGCCCCGGAAGTGCGGCAGATTGTGGTCTTCCCTCCGCATCAATCGTCTAAGCCGCGGCGGACCGGGGAAGACCACGATGGTGTGCAAGAATGCAGAGGCAGAGGTGAGGGCTATCACAAAGTGCAAAGTGCGTAATAAAATTAAAGTTAAAACACAATTAAAAACAGTCCTAATACAAATTAAGGCAGGCGACCAAATAAACAGCTAAAATGCGGGCGATTAAGAACAGCAGCAGCACCTAATGGCTGTAACAACGTTAAGTTTCCCAGCAGTAGGACCACCTCGTCTGCCTTTTCTACCTTTTCTGTGCAGAGATCTCCCCCACACAAGGGTATACAAATTAGTAGTAAAGGTGGAAGAGACCAGGGGCAGTAGTGGGAAAATGGAGACTAATTACTATTGAAGGGGATGATTTTGGTTAAATTTAGGAATGAGTCTGGTAGGGACATGTAAATACTAAACACACATCCATAAAAGAGTATTACAATTACAATTCACAAAATACACTTTTAAAGCTACTGCAGTGTCAAAACAGGATCGAACGTGCTGAAGCCCAGCAGTCGAGTAAATCTAACTCAACAGATGGCTAAGCCCTGGTACTGCAACACTCTCCTATAAAAAAACAAAAACGGTCGAGTCAGGGAGTTAAAATAACACCCCGTAGGCACTAATGTTAAATTAATCAAATTAGGCCAACATTTAAAATTACATATATTTTAACAGCTAAAAAATTATACACAGTTATTAATAAATTATTGTTAAATAATAACCTTAATTTGAAACAAATTAAAATAACATTTGTTTTAAAAAAGTTAAAGCATTTAAAAATTAATTAAATACATAACTTTCAAGCAAGTTTACTAAATATTAAATAAAAGGGTGAGTGTTTTTTAAAAATTGTGTAACAATGTATATTTGCAAATTAATTAATTTAAATTACTATTTAATACACATTTCATTTGAAGAGTTAATGTGTAGTAACAATTTGTTTTATTTCCAGGTTAATAATAAACCTTTTAAATTATTCTATGTTTATAATATGCATTAAATATTTTATTTATTTTGTTAAATTAATAAACTGTATTCAATTATCCAATTATTTCCCACAGAGAGATCTCTGTAAGTCTACACCTATTTGTGAATCTCCAGTGGTAAATGGTGAATAGCAAAAACTTGGAGAGTTACATGTAGGTGTAGGAGTAAATACACATGTGAGTGAAAATATAGGTGTATATTTACCTTTGTAAATCAGGCCCCAAAATTAAGGGGAAAACCTACAGTAAGAGTTTGGAGGAGAAATGATGAGTGGGTATTTTATACACAGCCATGATAAGGGCTTCTTTAAACAGGATCTAGTTTGAATTAAGTTTGCAGATGCTGCCTTGAATACACTCATCCCCTCAACCTTCCCATTCAGTAAGTCTTTACTAGCAAAGCTCAGTTTGTTTCCTTGCAGCCCCTCCACCATTGCAGTGCTCCAATTACTCTGAGGGGTCGAGATGACTAATCTGCACACCGTATATTGTATGATAAAAATATTTAATCCAGTACATTGACTACCTACGTTATCAAAGTAGCTGTAATGTTATGAATTGTAGATATTCATCATGACTATTTAATTTTAGGTCGTTTAGTGGATGCAATATTTTTGTATATTGATATAGCTGTCCTCGATATAGAGACATACATCCTCTGAGGGTGCTCATGGCTCTTGTCCCGGCCCTTTGCAGGTGTCAGAAGGAAGTCTACCTATATCTCCCACCCTATAGTTCTCTTCTACTATTAATCTCAGCATTCTTCTTGCACACTTCATTCTATCGCTCACTTTCTTCTAGCATCTCCTTGTCCCTCCGCCCTGTCTTGCTTCTGTGATATCTCGTTACTCATGATTAGAATTTTATCCCCTACACTCTTCTTCAACTCTTCACTGCTTCCACTCTCATGTGAATTATTATATTCTCTCATTTTTGGTTTTCTCATTAAGTTGTATTTTGCAGGGGACCACCCTCAAGTTTCATTACGCCACTTAGTTTCTGTACCTTGAAAGAGGAACAATGATCAATCAATCAATCAGGGTTGGTAAAGCACAGCTACTCACCCGTGAGGGTCTCAAGGTGCTGGGGGGACAGGGGGCAGCCCCGTCCAGTGCTGGGGCCATCCGAAGAGCCATGTCTTGAGGTCCTTCCTGAACTGGGGCAATGTGGGAGATTGCCGGAGGTGCAGGGGGAGGGTGTTCCAGGCTTTGGCTGCAAGGTAGGAAAAGGACTTACCTCCCGTTCTGGTCTTGTTTATATGTGGGACGGTTGCCAGATAGAGCTGGGCTGATCGGTGGTGTCTTTTGGGTGCGTGGAAGAAGAGGCGGCTGTTCAGGTATGCGGGTCTGGTGTTGTGAAGTACCTTGTATGCCTGGGTAAGGAGTATGAAGGTTATTCTTCTTTCGAGTGGAAGCTAGTGGTGTCGCGGAGGTGTTGGGTGATGTGACTGCGACGGAGGATGTCGAAGATCAGTCTGGCTGCGGCGCTCTGGACAGTCTAGAGTTTGCAAAGGAGTTTCTTGTTGATTCCGGCTGGAGAGTGCTGCCGTAGTACAGTCTGCTGCTGATCAGTGTGTGCTTCACAGTTTTTCTGGATTTGGTTGGGATCCATCTGAAAGTCTTTCAAAGCATGTGGAGCGCGTTGAAGCAGGTCAAGGATAAGGCGTTGATCTGGCCATTCATTTTGAGTGATGAGTCTAGTATGATGCCGAGGTTTCGTGCGTGGTCCGTCGGGGTAGGGGGATTTACGAGGGCGGAGGGCCACCAGGAGTCGTTCTATGCGGAGGGTGTGGATCCAATGATGAGGACTTCAGTCTTTTCTGAGTTGAGTTTCAGGCAGCTGTTCTTCATCCAGGTGGCAATGGCTTTCATCCCTTCTTGGAAGTTGTGTTTGATGATGTTGGGTTCGTTGGTGAGGAAGAGGATCAGCTGGGTGTTGTTGGGGTAAGAGACGATGTTGAGCCCGTGGTTCCTGACGATGGTTGCGATTGGGCCATGTAGACGTTGAAGAGGGTGGGGCTGAGGGAGGAGCCCTGATGCACTCCACAGTTGGTCTCTGCCCGTTCAGAGAGGTAGAGAGGGAATATGTGTCCCACAGAGTTCTGCCGGTGAGGAAGGAGCATATCCAGTCGAGGTCGTTGCCACAGATGCTGGCATCGTGGAGTCTGGTGGCTAGGATGCGGTGGAAGACGGTGTCAAATGCAGCCGAGAGGTCCAGGAGGATGAGGGCTGCCATTTCGCTCTGGTCGAGGAGGGAGCGGATGTCGTCAGTGGTGGCGAGTAGGGCGGTCTTGGTGCTGTGGTTGCTTCGGAATCCGGATTGGGAGATGTCCAGGATGTTGTTAGCTTTGATGAAGTTTGCTAGCTTTTCGATGACCTTGGCTGCGAATGGAAGCAGGGAGATGGGCTGTAAGTTCTTGAGGTCCGTTGGGTCCGCGAAGTGTTTCTTCAGGAGGGGGTTGACTTCGGCATGTTTCCAGACATCGGGGAAGATGGTGGTCTCGAAGGAGCAGTTGATCGTCCGACGTAGTTCGGGTGTGATGGCAGAGGGGGGCTCTGTGGAAGATGTGGTGTGGGCACGGGTCTGATGATGCTCCGAAGTGGATGCTTTTCATGGTCTTCAAGGTGTTTTCTGTCATGAGCGGGATCCATTTGAGAAGGGTCTGTTGGCTGGTGTCAAGTGAGGGGGGAGCTGGAGCGGTAAGGTGGTCTGGGTTGTCGAAGTTGTGGTAGATCATCTTAATATTATGGTGGAAGAAGGTGCTGAGTCTGTTGCAGAGGTCTTGAGAGGGTGGGATGTCTGTTGTTCCACTGCAGGGTTTGGCAAATTCCTTGATGATGGAGAAGAGCTCTTTGGTGTTGTGTGCATTGGTGAGGATTCTGTCTTGAAGGGATTTCTTCCTTGTGGACCTGATGAGTTGGTGGTGTGCGATGGTGGCTACTTTGAAGGCAGCGTGTGTTTCCAGGGTTTTATTTATTTATTTATTTATTTTTGAATTTATAAAGCGCAAAACTGTCACCCTACGGGTATCCTGGCGCTGTGACTTGCCCAGATGACGTTGTGCATAAAAAAGTCTGTACGATATGCTTTGTGACACTAATTCTTAGGAAAGAGCCACGTTTTTAGGCTCTTTCTGAATGGAAGTAAAGATTTCAATTGCCTGATATTCAAAGGAAGGTCATTCCAAAGTCGGGAGGCTGCTACCCCAAAGGCTCTGCCACCTGTCCTAGTTTTCTTAAATCTGGTGGTGGTTACCAAATGCATACCTGATGATCGTAAGTTTCTCCCTGGAGTATACCAGGTAAATCTCTCCTGCATAGATATTGGACCTAAGTCATGTAATGCTTTGAACACTATGCATAGAGATTTAAAATGAATTCTCTCCTTTAAGGGCAGCCAATGGAGATCTCTTAGGGCTAGAGATTTAGAGGACCTGCGTTGCCTATTTAATGCCAATTTAGCTGCTATAGACTGAATCCTCTGTAATTTCCGCAATGCTGATTGTGGTGCTCCCAGATACAGGGAGTTACAGTAATCCAACCTGCTCAATATAAGACTCCTCAACACTAAGGGTCTGGAGGTAGCAGGCAGGAGCGGGAGGATCTGACGCAGTGCTCTTAACACAGAGAAGCAAGTACTGACTGTCTTGTTAATCTGTGATTCCAGCTGGAGATTGTCATCCATTAAAACCATTTTGTTGTTCCTCCATGTCTTTTGGAGTCTTCTGCAAGAGCGTCTGGATTCTTGGCTTGCAGAGGTGAACCAGCTTGCTTTTTTGATGTGTCTGCCGGTGGCTTTCTTAAAGAGGGCGAGTGTGTCAGCGCAGTTCGTGATTCAGCAGTGGGGGTTGCATGCTGCCGTGTCTGCGTCTGATGTAGTCGGTAGTGGGTACTGAAAAGGTCGGAGGTGAGCTGGTCTTCGGAGACTTTGTTCCAGCTTCTGTGGGGGAGGCGTTAGGCGTGCTTGTGTACGGTGTGTTTTTTTTTTTTTTTTTGGATTTTTTTTAATATGCCATTTACAAAGAAAACAGAGCAGCGCAATACAGCGACTCCACCCCCCCTGACCTTACCAGTCCAGCATGTGCCAATGCCAAAAACAGAAAGATCCGCTTTGCACTTTAGCCATATTCATAATTTCAAGCCCCCAAGAGTATGGAAGGCAATACTCATACAAGCATACTTTTGGCCTTAGTTCAAAAAGATGCATAAGGTGCAAATTTATACTTTGTAATTTTTCATCATTTTTCAGATATGTATTTATTATAGATAAAATGACCAGTGCAAAAGTGCAACATGCATAATCTGTGCGGAACAGTGCAAAAGAAACCAATGGATAATATGCCAGGTCAGGCCAGTCTTCCGATCTTCAACTATATGGCTAGCATATAGGTCAATACTCATAAACCCATCCTTCTGGCCTTGATGCAAAAAATACATAAAGTGCAAAATTACAATTCATCATTTTCCTGACATACATTCATTTGAGATAAAGTGTTCTGTGCAAAAAGTGCAAAATACAAAAAACATAAAGAACAGTGCTAAAAACTACATATAAATACCATATTAATAACATACCGGGCTAAACCAATCTTCTCATCCTCAATTCTATGGGCTAGCTTACACACTGTTAATTTTACCAACCCAACACCAGAATCGAGAAGATTTACCTCTTTCCCTAAATTTGTTAAGGGTTAGTCTGGTCAAGCCAGCTAGACGGGGGTTCCCAGATAACCAAGCCTTTCTTTTTGGCCCGGATACCCTTTTTAGAATAAATAGCTTTTTCAAGATTGCATATTGAGTATAACCGGGCCAGCCACTGTGAGAATAAAGGGGGTTTGGGTCTATCCAAACAGATGATATACATAACCTGTAGACTGCCATAGCGATAAAAATTAAGGCCCCTCCACTCTTCCTATCAACAGAATCTTGTATACCCAGCAGAATGGTCGTAGGAGTTAGCAAAATATACCGAGATAAAAGAAAGTCTTGTATCTTAGTTAGCAATGGCCTAAGTTCTACACAAGTAGCAAACGTGGACGGAGTCTGCGCTATATTCAGCACATCGAGGACAGTGCGTGCCTTTGCCAGTTCCCCACTTCGCAATTCTACTTGGTGTAAAATACAGAAAAAAACAAGTTTTATCAAATTGTGCTTGTAAATTGGCTGATAATAGATCACTTTGAGCGAATTGGAGATCTAGGCAAAAGACTTTGTTGGTAATATCCAATTTTTGTTGCCATTTATTTGAGATTTTGGCCAAGTCATCAGGCATTAGGCTATTTAGAGTGTCATAGATGGACCCAATTCGAGGGACGGTGGATTCACGTAGTCTCTCAATGAGTTCACATTTAATGAACCCCATGGGCCCACCAGCCTTTCGTGATAATAAAACCCTGATGGCAAGATATTTAAAGGCCTCGCTATGACTCAAGTTGAATTGGCTTTTAAGATCCTCAAATGCCAGGACCCCTTCTGTCGAGTACAAGACCCCCAATTTGTTTATGCCAGAGTTGAACCAATTTTGGAAATATGATCCCCCAAATATGCCTGGCAAGTTATCATTATTAGTAGTAGGGTTATAGTGGTTCAGTCTGCCAATTCCTAAGAGCTTGCGCACGGCGGTGAAGACCTAAAAGGTTCCCATGAGGGTCTTGAATCTAACCTTCTTGTAATACCCAAATTCGAGTTGACGCCACAAGCACCCCCAAGCTTCAGACCCAAGTAAAAGTTCAAAAGGAGACGTGAGTCCCGTTGTTGATATTAAGGGTTGGTCTTGTATCAATATTGGGCATGTCTGCAGGACAGTGGCCCAATAGTATAATCTTAAATTTGGAAGTGCCCAGCCCCCTCTTTCCCGAGGAAGGGATACAAATTTAAATGATCTCCTTGGCTGAGAATACGCCCATATAAATTGAGAGAAGAGACGATCAAATTTCTGCAGTATTATATTAGTAAATTCAAGAGGGATAGATCTGAAGAAATATAGAATTTTTGGAAAAAAGATCATTTTGAGGACATTGCACCGGCCCACCATAGACAGATGTAGATTATTGAGCCGGTTCAATGCCCTCTTTGTCTCCACAGCAAGGGGGTCCAAATTTTCACTAACTATTAAATCTGTTTCAGCCATGATGTTCACCCCTAGATACTTTGCTTTAGAGACAACTCTATTATCTGTCTAATTGATTTTATTATTTACAATAATCTGGGTCTTTCCTTTGTTTAGTGCGTACCCCGAGATCTCCCCGAACCCCTGAGCCTCTCTTTCTATAGCTATTATAGCTTTCTCAGGTTCCGGGGTCACAAAAGCTAAATCATCCGCATATGCCATGATTTTAGTTTCTAGGCCGTGTCTGTATATAGCCGGGATTTCCTGATTATTTTCAAGCTTTTTTATAAAAGGGTCGATATACATTGCAAAGAGCAACGGGGAGCAGGGGCAACCCTGACGGGTCCCACGAGTGATTTCAAACTGCTCAGTTAATTGCCCGTTTATCGATACCCTAGCTATTGGATTGAGGTATAACGCCTAAATGGCTTGAATAGCCCTGGGCCCAAAGTTCATTCTCTGCATAACGCACCAAAGAAACAGCCAGGAGACCCGATCGAATGCTTTTTCAGCATCAAGAAGTATTAGCGCCATCGGGTCTCCTGTAGTCTGTGCTGCATCAAACAGAGTGATAGTCCTCCGGATGTGGTCAGTTGTACTTTTTTGGGGAATAAACCCGTGCTGCAACTTAGAAACAAGATTTTCAATTTTATTGGAAAGTCGGGACGCAAAGATTTTGGAATACATTTTGGAATCTCTATGTGTGATTGGACGATAAGGGCCCATTTCTAGAGGAGGTTTATCTTTTTTGGGAAAGATAATAATCTTGGCTGTCGCCCATGATGAGGGTGGGGTCGCACCATTAAAGATTTGAACCACCAGGGTTTTAAAGATATCTCTAATCTGGGAGGAGAAAACTTTATAAAATTCGACCGGTATACAGTCAGTACCTGCCGCCTTGCCGTCTGGTAAATTTGTCATAGCCGTGGCAATTTCTTCCCAAGAGGGAGGGTCCTCTAATTGACCATGATCCTCCGTGCCGAGGCGTGACAGCGAGACTGAATCAAGAAAATTGTCAATCTCTTCCTGCCTGGTATCCTGTGAACCAATACCCTCTTCTGTATATAGACCTTGATAAAATTCGAGAAAGGCTATTCGAATTTCGTTCGGGTCACTAGTGGTCCCTCCTGCAGGAACCCAGATGGAGTGTATCCCGTTGTTGGTAAGATGTTGCCTAGTTCTTATGGCTAACTGGTGGCCAATTTGCTCGCTGCATTCGTATATCTTTTCGCGTGCAGCGGCCCATTTTGCAGCAGCTTTCTCAGCCAAAATTGAGCCATTTTCTGCTCTAATGGCTGCCGTTTCCAATTGTGCTGGTTCAATTTCTACCCCCATCTGGACAGCACCAATGTGTGTTTCCTCTGCCTTTGCTAACTTTTTCTGGAGCTCTAAGATCTGTGACTTCTCTTGTTTATTCTTCCTAAGAGAAAACTGTAGTGTCTCCCCTCGAATACACGCTTTCAGAGCGTCCCAAGCAACCATAACTGGGGCAGAGCCAATATTCTTTTCAAGGAAGTCCTCAATCCAACTTTTCATATGAGTTTGGTATACCATATCAAACAATAATGCTCTCTCAAAACTCCAGGACGAAACTTCCTTGCAGAAAGCCAGGCCCCTTATATTTAAAACTAACGGGTTGTGGTCCGACAAAAATCGTGGAATAATATTGATATTACTTTCTCAAATCAAAGAAGGCGATACTAAAAAGTAATCTAGTCTTGCAAAAGAATGATGAGGTGCAGAGTAGAAAGTGTACCCTGGCTGGTTCGGTTTTAGGCTGGACCAAGCATCCACAAGCCCATGTGTATGCAGTAGATTCTTTAAGGCCTGTAAGGCCTTTGGTTTCCGACCTGTATATCCTCGTTGGTTGTTCATCCCCCAGTTACTGGGTAAATTGATGTTAAGGTCCCCACATATAATAGCCGGGAGAGGCCAATGGGCTAATTCCCCAGAAACCCAGTTAATTACTCCTGGGTCATCAGCTATACTCCCATATATAGAGCATAGGGTGAAAGAAAATTCAGATGTTAGCCGACATTCTGCTAAAACCCATCTCCCATGAGGATCAGATTTAGTTCGAGTGGGCTGGAGTAAGCGATTGCGTTGAGTCAGAATAGCTACACCTCTTGTGCGTGTTCCCTGTGATGTCCCTCCAAGTAAACTATATCCCATCGAATTTAAAAAATGTGTCTGTGATCCCTCAATATGCGTTTCCTGGAGGCAGACAACATCAGCCCCCATCAATCGCAAACCTTGGGAAACCTTCTGTCTCTTCCGAGCATCATTTAAGCCGCTGATATTCAAGGAAACAATTCTAAAATGCGTTGCATTTGTCATATTAAAACTTTGCTAGATTTGTGAGTAGCATAGATAAGGAATACATCAGGAGTATATATGGCGTAAAGCCAATACCACAAAAAGACCCTACCCGACAATAAGAAATCCATTATCCATATAATGATAAAGCTCCATATTCTTGCACTTTCTATTTCTTCAAGAAAAAAATTCATACTCAAAGTGGCACAGAAACAAAAAACATATAGAACTCCTCCCGACCCTACCCTCCCTTCACCCTCCCCCTGACCCAACCCCCACCCGCCCCCCCCAAAACTGAGCAATCAGGTATAACCTGAATGATGATCGCCTATAGTAAAACCCCGCCACCGCCGTAATTTCAGATCAAGCTATAAACCTTTTAGGCCCATAGGACAACAGAGAAAAAAAATGAAAGAGAAAAGAAAATAGAAAAAAAAAGATAAGGGACCTTTGCCTTAACCTTGGCCTTAAAACCTTAAACCTTAGCCTTGTCCAGTCCCCAGATCCCCATAGTGGCCAAACCTCGTCCCCTCCCCCCTAGGCCACAACAAGAACCTAACAAGAGCCTATCAGGAACCTATCAATCGACTCTGCCCCTTCCGGAGAATAAAAGGAAAAAAGAGAGGAGTGAATAGAATCTAGATTTAAGGCTTATTGAGCATGGCAACCACTAGCTTTGCCCCTTTCTAGCCTTAATTTCACAGAGTTATTCTTGGGCTTTGATTTCGGACATGAAAGTACGTGAAGAACCAGTCACAATGATTTTTAGTTTAGCAGGGTTCATAAGGGATACTTGTGCTCCTAGTTGCTGAAAGGGGGAAAATAACTGGCGAAGGCCCCACCTTCGCTCCACCGTAGCATGGCAGAAATCGGGCTTAGCGAAAAAAGACACCCCCTCAAAGCCCTTCTGGGAATTTGGTTGAGCCTGTTCGTACACCATCTGTCTAAGTAGAAAGTTTCCCGAAGAACACCAAGAAGGCTCTGGGTTTCTCTCCACCATTGGCATGTTGTTCCTTCAAAGTGAAGGGGAAGCGGTGGGCCCGTTGAATCTCATGCTCCCAGTTCCACTCCGTATGCTCTGGAAAGGCACCCTTCAGGAGCTTCACGATGTAACGCTGGGGATCTTCCCCCTCCACCTCTTTGGGAATCCCTAATAGGCAGAGTTTATTTCGGCGCTGTCTATTCTCCTGATCTTCCATTTTTCACATGACGTCTGTCATGCAAGCATTATGGGAAAAGTATAGGTCTTTCAAGGTGGTAACTTCGGTTTCCAAGCTTTCGGTGCGGCCTTCAATCATGGTGACCCGATCCCCAATGTCGGAGCAGATTTTATTCAATTTTCTAAGACCCTCTTGCAGCTTTTTGGCGGCACCCTTAGCTTGTCTACTATCTGTGCGTGCTTCTTCCTGAAACTGCTTGATCGATAATAGTATAGCCGTCAAAGAGGGTTCTTCTGATTGATCCGATGTAGCTCTCATGCTCTCTAAGCCTGGGATCTTGCCAGATTCTTCGCCATGGGGGAAGGTAAGTTGTGAGCCAGAATAATCCCATTTTAGCTCACTGCGCTTCTCTGAATGTTTCACCCTTCGCTTGCTAGATGTAGTTTACTGGCGTTGAACCATGCCAATTTCTTTAGAAAAATTACTACAATTAGTGTCAGATTGGTCCCCATCGCTTGAGGTGGGTGAGCTCTCTTCAGCAGCGGAATCTGAACCATCCGACACCGAGAAAAAGTGTTCACCTGCCAATTCTGGGGACAGAGCACCCTGAGACACCTGAGCGCTGGTAAGGCCTTGATTGATGGTAGTAAAGCCAAAATTCTGCTCCTTCCCAATGGGGGAAGCCTCAGCCTGGGCACTAGAGTCCTCAACAGAAATAGCCAGAGGAAGAGCTACAGGTTCGAGACTTTCCGTGGAGCTAATGGTACCCACAGTAGAAATCCCTTGTCTGTGGGGCTCCACTACTTGTACTGGCTCAAGACTTTCCGATTGCAGCATAACCAACTGCTGTAAATTACATTGCCCCAGGTTATAGGTAGCCGGTTCGATATATGCATCTCCTCCCTCGGGGCTTGTAATTATTTTTTCCTTGGGGACCAAAGAACTTGCAGCGGGAAACAGCTTGGCAATTGAGGGTTGGGAGCCCACGCCATCTTTAAGCGCCCCCCCCCCCCAGCAGATCTCCCTGTAACCTTTTTATTGCCCCCAACCTCCCGTTTACCTCTTAGCATAGTGTCCGTGGTCGGCAACCCTGCGTTGATGGGTCCGGTATTTCCTGGGGCAGTCTTTGTCCCCCTAGCACCCGGGTCGTCATGCTCTGCCCGAAACAGCGTCGATCCTCCTTCAAAGCCTGAATGGTGTCCGCGGGGGTTGCGGAACAAATCAGGAGAATGGCAGCAGACCAAAGCGCCAAAAGATCCCAAGCCGTTGTCGAGGCCGTGTCAATTCGCAAAATTCAAGTGGCGATACCGGCACCCGTCGTGATTAGAGAGCGGCGGCGGCTTCTATCCAGCAAACACAAAGACTTGTGAGGCAGCGTCCCCGATCCAGGCAGCATAGCCGATGGCCGAGTTCCCTCATGTCGTAGGCGGCGGTGTAGCCGAGTGTTACACAGGCGCCATCTTGCTCGGTCCACACGGTGTACGGTGTTTTTTGAAGGAGAAGTGGATGCAGTTGTGATCTGTCCAGAAGTGTTCTGTGGTGTGACTGTAAGAGATGCTGTTGTCTCCTGTGAAGACGAGGTCGAGTGTGTGTCCTGCTGTGTGCGTGGGGGCGGTGACTAGACTTTTCAGTCCTATGTTGGCAAGGTTCTCTAGGAGGGAGGCGTTGTTTGAGTCGTTGTGGTTATCCAGGTGGAAGTTTAGGTCTCTGAGAAGGATGTAGTCTGTGGATGCGAGGGTGTAGGGTGTGATGAGGTTGGTGATGGCATTGGTAAAGGGAGCATGGGGGCTGGGCAGCCTGTAGATGAGGGTTCCACAGAGTCATTTTGGAGTTGGTCTGTATCTGAAAGTGGTGGTGCTCCATTAGGGTTTGTTGTGTAATTCCTATATTACCTATACAGGATCTGCGTGTTTAGATAACATAAACTGTGGGTTTGATGGCAGGCAAATTCTGAGCACCCTCACCGGATACGTTAGCCTGTCTGTATTAGCTAGCTCAGTGTCACTATATTCTCCTCTTATCATGGAGAGAATAGATTCTGGCAACCTCAGAACATGACAACCCTGAACCCCCAGGATTGTGGAAACAATATACTACCTTTCGCTCAGTCACTCGTGCTTACTTAGTTTGTCTCAGAGAGTTACACAGAATAAACAGGCTGGGCGTTTCAATAAGTATTTATTGAACAGTTGTTATTCCAGTGTATAATAGATGAGCTGCAACAACCATTAGACAGTAGCAGAAATATATGATTAGCAGTACTATGCAAGTAAAAGGATGGTAAAGTTCTACCATCGTGTAAAAATCATGAATATATACAAGTGCATAAAACACATGATAAAAAGTGCGTACTCCTACGATGTCTCCCTAACTAGATGTACCTAATCGTACCTGGCATCTGTGTAGGTGTTATGCCAAGAATCCCTCTAGGATCTAGTCCACCCCATTACCTGAGAGTTTAGAGAATGTGGGACACCGTCCTGGTCTCGTGTTGGAGACCCCGCGAGGGATGTTAGACCACTGCTAGCTGGAGCGTCTGCATGCAGGAACCTCAGCGTCTCTGGTCAGTGTGTCAGCCGGGAAGTCACGGTCTCCTCTATCTTCCTAAGCAAGATGTGTTGTATATATACCCATAGGTCTCCCCAGGGGTCCTACCTTGCTGTGTTACTGTGTCAGCCTAAAGGATGACGTTGGGCCTGTACTTTATACAGAGATATTATACAGGAGATAGTAATCCTACTGTTAGTCCTGCTGTGCTTCCAAGAAGCCTCATGCATAATGTATGAGAATCGAACCAGGAAAAACCCTCGTTCTGAATTCTGTTTCATATCTAGGTAAAAGGTCAGTGCCTAAGAACTGTTATGTATGCAATGGAGGGAAAGGTGTAGGTGAAAGGTTGCGATGTTACCTGCGCCTATATAGGGTGCCTATATGGAATATAACAGGTTGTTGTGTCATCCAGGAGGGTGGTCATGGGGAGGGTGTTTTTGTGAACGACGGAGATGCCTCCTTCTGAGCAGGATGGGGCGGTCCTTGTGCCAGATCTTGTATCCGTTGGGAATGGCGGTGGCGATGTCGGGTGAAGAGTTGGCATTGGTCCAGGAATCCGTGAGCAAGGTGATGTCAGGCGAGTAGGTGTTGAGGAGGTCCCAGATTTCTATGGCATGCTTGTGTAGGGAATGTATGTTGAGAAGTATGCAGTTGAGTGGTTTGTGAGCCGTGATGTCCGGTAGGCTTCGGAGATGCTGCTGTGGTATGGAGGTGGGGGAAGGTGCGGCGGCAGTGTAGACAGGAGAGAGAGCTGTGGGAGTTGTAGTCAAGGCAGGTCAGAGGATCAGTGTCCCTGGTGCTGGTCGTGGGCGGGTCGTGGACCGATGCAGACAGGCTTGCCTTTGGCGCACATTCAACGCCCAGCAGTGCAGCCACCATTAAGTCGGGATCGGGGGAGGGTTGGTCAGCTGGGAGGTGGGAGCGGGAAGGACACACTGGAGGGGGAGGGGATTCGGGAGCAGAAGCTGCGGAGGAAAATGAAGGAAAGAGTGAAGTGAAAAGGCGAAAAGTGGCAGAAGGGCAGAACGAAGGAAAGAGGAAAAGGGGCACAAAAGGAAAGAGGTAAGAGAGGCAGAGCAGCAGAAGAACAGAGTTAGAATGATAATCATCAATCTCCATCTATCAGTCAAGTTTTGCAAGAAATCCCAACCATTTAGGTTCAACGTAATTATATTTATGATTTTTCAGCAGACTCTAATGCAGAGTAGGCTAGTTGTTTTAGGTCCTTTATACATATGTTTGACCTTAAGATGTTGAAAAAAAATACAGCAGAACACTAGCTTGCTGAAGCCCCAATTCGAAATACAAACATATAAGTGCCAAGTTTGAGCATTAAGATGGGGGTCACTTTGCGTAAAAGTCTAAGTTGTACCAGTTGTTTAGTCACTCTAACTGAGGGAGCATTAGGATCTGCAGCAATGCGAGTAGGAACTCTGAGGCCGCTAAGTATTCAACTGAGGTCGTGCCACTGTGGTGAAGCAAACACTCAGTATAACAGTAAGATTATAAAATACCATGTCTGAACCAGGCACAGTTTACAATAGTCATGCTAAGTTCAAAATGTCTCCAATGAAGAACTCCAAAACATTGTGGGACTTTCTGTGGGTGCCCCATGAGAGTTATGATTGTGGGAACAATGACCAGCCAGGTCTGAGTTTTCAGCAGTTAAATTGTACTAATGTCCTGAAAGAACTTAACAGCATGCAAGAAAAACAGCTTCAAATAGGCTCCACATCTGAGAGAGTAATCACAATTTATGATCCAACCCATAAATGAATGGATATACTTAGCTCCAATGTAAACTATGTAGATTATGCAATCCAATAAGGGTCTGGCGTCCCATACAACTAATAAAATACATGTGAGTGTCATACACCATTAACAAAAATTGAAACTCTTTTTTCAGATGGATGGCTAACATACACCAAATTATGAGAAACAAAATGTGCTACTTTTTGTGTGTTTTTCAATAAAGTATAGAATAAATCCAGTTACCATGGTTAATTACACTCTTGAGGTGATTTTTTTTTTGACTGTTTATTCAAGTCTTTATTCAGTTTGGTCTTTTTAAAAACCATTACACCAAAGCAACATGTTTTACAGTATAGAAACATCCTAATAAAAATCATTAATGGAATTTTAAAACAATTGGTCCTTGTACTACATTCAATGGACATTGAAAGAAATTTCGGTAAAAAATAAATCTCATAATAAAAGCAGTGTATAAGACTGTGATTCTATGACAGCTCATTATCTTTACAAGTTTTTGTTGTTTCCGGTAATTTTAAGAATCTATTTGGATTTCCACTGGTTTTTGACCTAGTTCCTTTAAATACAGATTTAAAAATGTTACCCCCCGCCCCCCTGCAAACTAGGGGGATTGAGGTCCCACCTAGCCAGGTAATTACTGCTTCTCTGCTTGTTTGAATGTTCATGTTATTAAATAATTATTTTAATAATACTCTTGAGGTTATTATGCTGCATACTGTTTGTTTTGCATGAATCTGTTAAAGTGCAATTTTCTTTAGGTCTTGTATTAGCCACGACCTTTTGATTTCACTACAAATGTACAAATTAATTATTTACATACAGAGGTTTTCAGTCAGTCTGCTTTATCCATTGGCTACTGCAGTGTCCTTCAAATTTTGCTACTGTCCACCAACGCATACAGGATTGGACACAGTCACCCACTCCAATTATTTGCTGATCTTATCTGAGTAATCGTATTTTACCATTGCACAGTGTGATAATCTGCATACAAAATAGCCCAAGTGGCAGGGACTACTTAATGTGTGTTATTTATTTTAATTTGATTCTATTGGGCTTAGCCCTCTCTGCAGGGTCATCCCCAAATCTTTTGCCTTCACCCTTCTATTTTAAGTACCAGTTTTTGTTGGCTTTTAGGATTTTGTGCACTTTACCACTGCTAACCATTGATAAAGTGCTTGTGCCTTCTCCTTTAAACATGGTCATTTTGGCTTACACCCAATTGGCACATTTAATTTACTAGTCGGCCTGCAGCGCTCATTGTGCCACCCACTTAAGTAGCACTTTAAACATGTCCCAGGCTTGCCATTGAAGCCTATGTGTGCAGTTCAAACTGCCATTTCAATCTGACAAAATAAACCTTTTTGCCAGGCCTAACCCTTCCGTTTTAATTAACCCTGGGCGGTGAACTACGCTCCGTTTGCGGAGTTTTCTGCACTCCGCGTTATGTGGATCTCGCGGAGTGCAGAGAAAATGCTCGCTCGCGTTCCTCAACGTCAAGTTGGCGACCGCGAGCGAGCAAAATCAACATCCCAGCGAGTTTTTTCCTCGTTCGCGATCAGCAACATCAAGTTGGTGAGCGCGAGCGTGGAAAATAAACCTCCCGGCGAGATTTCTCAACGCGGGGGGGTCAGGTTTCTCATTGCGAGTGGTCGCGTATGCTCGCGACCGCTCGCAATGAGAAACTGCCCGTTCGCGTTGAGAAAGCTGCCGCTCGAGTAAAAATCTACTTGAGCGGCAGAAAACGAGTGCTTGCACTGTGCATGATGACGTTTGCAATGATTGCACAGTGCGGACAAGCATCCGGCACTGTGCAATCACCGCGAACAGCATTTTCCAATCGCACTACGCTGCTTGCATAGCTCCGCGTAGCGGAGTTGTTTTACCGCTTCGCGTAGCGTCGCGTAGCGCAACTCCGCAAACTACGCCCAGAAATCACCCATATGGCAGTCCCTAAACAGCCCATAGGGCAGTGTGCAGTGTATTTAAATGCTGGACATGAACTTTTAACTTTTACATGGCCTGGTAGTGGTAAAACTCTTACATTTGTTTATCACTACTGCAAGGCCTTTCTCTCCCATTAGATAACATTGAGTTAACTTATTACATTTAACAAGTGATAACTATCAATTGGGAGCAGGAATAAATGTCGAGTTTTATGTTTAAAGAATTGTAATTTAAAAAACCTTTTAATGGTAAAGTTGGATTTTAAGTGACAAATCAGAAAATGTCACTTTTAGGAAGTTTAACCAGTGGTTCCTTGGGTATAAATCAAGGTTACCCATGATGTTAAAATACATGCCAATCTTAATCATCTACAAACATTACAATTTATCATTCTTCCAAAAGGTGCTGGGAAATGAATAAGTGCATACAGCTCAGTGTTGATACGTTCAGTGGTGAGACATTTAAAATATGATACATATATACATTGTGGGTTTCCACAATTTAAAGATTGAGTCTATTATGAATACTGATCCAGAATTAGAGACTATTTCATATTAGATAATGCCCACTCCAGTGCTGACGTTTTCACCCAGAAGCTCATTTCAGTGGGTCTCCTGAGGACAAAAATCAGTCTGAGAAAACACCTAGGCAAATGAATTACAGGAACATCTATTAGCCTCATGGGTATATTAATTATGCCAGACATCCACCTAAAGAATTAAACCTGTGCCTCTCAACTGTGTGAATACTGCACTTGTAGCGATGTCAAGCAGGCTCAATAATGTTCCCTGCTGTAATAAATAAACACACATGTATCAAACTTTGTGACTAAAGTTAACTTCTCTTCCAAGGAAATTATCTAATGTCATGTACAACCCAGTACATATAGAAGATCCATATGTCCAGTAACACTCATGCTATATGACCCCTCACCATCTACTACATATAATACATGAGCAAATCTATATTTCTGCTTTTATGTGAGGCAGTTGCTCTCTAGTGACACACTACATATTCTAGTGTCACACTACATATTCAAGTAACTCTACTGCACTAATGGTGCTTGGATTATTAAAACTGCCTTCATAAGCAATAGTGTTTACATATGGCTACTGCCCCTACAAGAGAACACCATTATGGAAGGGTTTCTAAAATGCCTCCATAAGATCTGCAGCTCGATCAAAATATTGGGATCAGTAGCAGCAGGCCCAGCAGCAGTAATGTCTTGCCACATACTATTATCATCTATCTATTGGGTCGCCCCTCACATCACTCGTCTGACAACATAACTGTTGTAAAACTCATCAGGGTAGCTGAGTTTCCCAATATATTAGTATATACAATTGATCACTACAAGGGTACCTATAGAAAGAATACAACACCGCATAATCGCCTACTAATGTTTTGGAAAACATTCCCACCTCGTGGGGGAAGAAAGAACCTCACCGTAAGCACCATAGTAATTGACACGGTTACAGCTGTCTTGTGCTCGTTCGTCTGAGTCATCTGAGTCGAACTTTGTGTGAAGAGCAGATTTGTTCTTATCTCCCGGTCACATTTGGAAGAGTAGATCGCTAATCCTGCCAGCCATATTGGATCTATTCTTGAGGCCATGCAATCTCTCACAAGCCATCGTATTGTGTGGTTGCATGATTTGAGTGATCTATATAGTGTGCTTTATTTTGAGGTTATGTATTCCATCACTAGCAATTATTGTGTGGTTGCATAATTTCAGTCATCTATACAGTATGATCAAATCAAAATAGTGCCATTCTCCTTTACATGCATAGATCACCACATTGGAACAATTTCAACAAATCGAGCTACCAAATAACAAGGATAATAAACATCCCCATATGCTGTATTTCATTCAGACAATATGATTGCTAGTGAGAGAATACATGGCCTCAAGAATAGAGCTTAATGGGGATCCAAGGTGGCATGGTTAGCAGTCTACTCTTCCAACTGTGACCGGGTGATAAGAACAAAGCTGCTGTTCATACGACAATTGACTCACCGCCCTGCCAAGTACCACGCATCAGGTGATAGGCTAACGCATTTCAGTGTTGTGGTCCGCATCACTGCACTGAACTGCACAGTCACGCATTTATAGCACCTCAGCCAAGCCAGGGTGCTGCTATTAATTAGAACTGACAGACGGAGCGAAAGCTGGCAGCGTGCACATACATGCTGCTGCGGTAGGTTTGAGGCTGGGTCAACTTGCTCTAGCTACAATGCACAACATACACCAGTCGACGCAGCATTCTCAGATTCATGTGACGTCATTTATGAGAGAGTGTAATGATTTGCCCAATCATGGCTGCTACTGAGACAGACAGGAAACTTTGGCAGGCTGCCCGCAGCACGAGCGGGTGGCAGATGAGACAGTTTAAAGTTTGACAGCACCGCCCGCCGCTGCTTGCGCCACGCGGTATGTGCATTGTATTCGTATCAGGCCTTTGACCTGGCTGACCCAAGACCACGGCTGACGCCGGAGTAGTCGTGCCTCAGCAGCCTGCACTAAACTGCAGCCTCATTGCCGTGTGAGTCGAGTCTTGGACGGCAGACGCTGCCGGGGGAGTCGTCGGGGCTGGCCCATACCGGTCCTTGGTGCTCACTCAGGTATCTCAAAATTTATATTTAATATACTTTTTAGAGGCAGAGCGAGTCATCATTCTGAGCCTGTAAGTGTACAGCTCAGTCACAGTCTGCTCACAGTTGAGTTCAGGGTCAACTCAGGCTGTGCTTTGGGACCACACGCTAGCCAGGCAGGCACTGGTGTGGCAGAGCTGGCTCAAATTAAGCACTGGACAAACTAAGGGCTGACACTGTACTACTCTGTGCAGTGCTGCCCTCAAGTTACATTTAGAAGGCACACACAGAGAAGGCCACCTGGGGAGGGCTCAGGCTGCTGAGTGTTAGATGGCTGTTGCACTCACTGCCGCTGGATTCATGCGACATAGCGTCACAGTGTGTCCATTTCTTGAGGGGGGAGACAGCCTGGAAGGTAATTTACTCTTGAGGTGGGCAGGACTGCGGTGCGAGCGGGTGGCAGTTACGAATTTGTTTCTTTAGTTTGAGCGGCAGCCATTGCTCGCACCGCTGCCTGTGCCCAATTGGTCACGGTGCCTCATCATGCCGCTGCCATGCGACCGGACCGGGTCGTCACGGAGAGACTGCTGCGTGGCTCACCGAGGTATTAATAGTTTTAAAACTTTACAGCCTGACAGACACTGAGCCTGTAGCTATGCTCACTGCTCTCCAGGCTCAGGGTCATGTCGCAGCTCACTAGGCTCCATTCAGCTGACTCTTGATTTATTTATTTGTTTATTTATTTAAGGCACTGACTAGAATTGAAATATAATTCAGGGCCCAGACTGAGGGCCTGCAGTCCATGCGCTACCTCTCAGTGCTGCTCTCCTGTGGAGGAGATCGCACTCACACTGACACCAGGCAGGAGTGTTTTTACGTCCTGCTGGGTCCCCTGCTGCCTCTCCAGCCCTGGCCCCCAGGCAGAGATTCCTGTGGTCTGGGCAGGCCTGTGATGCAAAGCATTCTTTACCAGCCCTGGCTCCATGTGTGTTCCAGGTATGGTGGGGTACTTGTGTCTGTCCAGGCGAGCGCTGTGCTATACTATCTTGAAAAGGCACAGCAGACCAGAGCCTATGACTTCTCGATGGCCTGAACAGGCAGCTGCGAATGAGGATTCTGCAGACTGTCAACTCTTTAATGCAGCACTGAGCTCCCAAAGTAAAGAGAGTCCCACCGACTGCTGCCATCAGAACAACGCCAGCACGAGTTCAGGCGATTGAGCAGAACCCCATAGTCCAGAAATGTTGGTTAGTGGCGTGTCCAGACGGGGCTCTCAATCCGTGCTTATAGAGTGATCTCTGCAGTTGGAGGAGTGAAGTATACCTATGAAATGGTACTGGCAGTACTTTAAATGAAAGCATAGAATAGTACTGGTTCTTATCCACAATACCTACTTCCTCCTCCGAAGTCCCTCTGTTCTCCCATTAAATATTACAGCATAGCTGAGAAGTGCAGATGTTCTCCCTTTTAAATTAAAGTAGTGCAGGTACTCACCGGACACCATCTGCACAGTTACGGCAATAGTTTACAGGAAGAAGTTTGGATTTAATGATCACTCTGGTAAGGTTTTGTAGCATGGTATGGCAATTTTACACTGAGAGAGTGGTGACAATTATCTGCTGTGGTACTGCATTGCGAGCAGGTGTAAGGTGTAGGATGAGAGGAGATTATACAAGTTATGAGATTGTTTTGAAGAGGAGAGTTGGTGTTTTCAAGGAGAATGAGCCTGGAAGAAAGCGGAAGAAGGATGTGGTATTGCTTTTGGCACCTGTTGAGGAGGACTGACCTTCCATTTCTGGTACTTTGCAGCAGTTTTAAAGATAATGTTAGAGTTTCTCGTTGCTCGAATGGGTGTAAATTCTGAAATGTATGTTTCCCTCATCTCCATTGTTTGATTTTTGCTCGTGAGAAAGTGTCACTCATAGTCGTTGAATGTCACTCATAATTACACTGAAATTCTGAAAATGTCACACATAAGTAATCTGAAACCTTGGCAGCTATGGACAAGGCTGACTCAGACGAGCAAAAGAGACAGCTGTTATTGTGTTCAATTGCTTAGGTGCTTATGTTGAGGTTCATTCTTCCCCCGTGAGGTGAGATTGATTTCCAGAAGAGTAGTGGATGATTATGCAGCATTGTATTCTTCGTATAGATGCCCTTGTAGGGATCAATTGTGGAAATTGGGATTTTGACTACCTGGACTATTGGGCAAATCACCTAACTCAATGTGTTTGGTGCCAGTTATGTTGTTAGATAAGTGAGGGGTGACCCAATAGATAGATGGTAAGACATTACTGTGCTTGTTCAGCTGCTACTGATCCCAACAATTGGATCGAGCTGTGTTATCTTGTAGGGGCAGTAACCATATTTGAACATTATTGCTTACAATGGCAGTTGTAATAATCCCAGCACCATATGTGCAGTAGAGGTATTTGAATATGTAGTGTGAAACTAGAGAGCACCTACCTCACGTAAACACAGAAATATAGATTGGCTAACACAGTACGCGTAGGAGTTGCTGAGAGGTCATATAACTTGGGTGTTACTAGCCATATGGATCTTGTATATGTACTGAGTTGTACGTGACATCGATAATTTTCTTGAAAGAGCAGCCACTTTAGTGACACAATGTGATACATATGTGTTTATTTATTATAGCAGGGAACGTTGTTGAGCCTGCTTGAGATCTCTACAAGTGCAGGATTCACACAGGTAAGAGTTATGTATTTTATTCTTTAGGTGGATGTTTAACATAAGTAATATGCCAATGAGGTTAACAGATGTTCCCATAATTCATTTTCCTAGGTGTTTTGTCAGACTGACTTTTCTCCTAAGGAGACCTACTGAAAGCAGATTGTGGGCCGCAACGTCGACACTGCAGTTGGGAGTATCTAATATGAAATAGACTCTATTCCTGAATCAGTATTCATACTGCACTTAATATTTAAATTGTGGATACCAACTATATATATATGTTCATATTTTAATTCTCACGCTACACTTGTGAGCACTGCCCCATCTGCACTTTTTTTAGAAAATTTTATTCATCAAGATTTGTAACATAACAGTACAGATTTGCAGTATTATTGCATAGTCACAATGTAATTTCTTTACAGTCACTTAGATATACAATATTATACTAGTACATATATAGTTTCACAACCTTACGTGTCTTCCTCCGACTCTGTCTCATCTTCTGGGGGGTACAAATGTCCCCTCTATGCGTGTTCCACTTTCCCCACACCCTAGCCCACTTGCGAGGGCATTTCCTATTTATAAACGTGGCTTTCTCCGCCACCATGGTCGTATCCATGTCTCTATACCACTGTATTATCGTTGGCACTATTCCTGCTCCCCACTTCTGCGCTATGTTTCGTTTGGCTATCGTCATGCCAGTCGTGGCCCAAAGGCGTTCTGCATGGGTGAGGTCTGTCGGGCCCCATACATTAAGAAGGCAGCACTGGGGCTCAAGTGGAACCTGTTTCCCAGTGACTTCTGCAATTGTACCTACTACTTCCTCCCAGTAAGACATTAGTTTAGGGCAGTCCCACAAGGTGTGGTAAAAGGTGCCTATATCCCCGCAGAGGCGCAAGCAGCTTGGGTCAGGAGCTCTCCCCATCTTGTGTAATACCGTCCGTGTGTAGTAGGTCCTATGTAGTATTTTGAACTGCACCAGACGCAGTCTAGAGGAGATTGCCACCTCTTTAGGCGAGGCTAGTGCCTCACGCCAGTCAGGGTCGTCCATATCTCCAACTTCGGACTGCCAGAGTTCCCTGAGTCTGAGTAGTGGGTCTGGTCGATTGTTAATAATTTTTTTATATGTCAATGAATTCGCTTTTTTATAGAGATAATCGGTAAGTAGTCGGTTCTCTAGGGGGGAGGCTTCCGGGAGCGTCGTGGCTTCAGGAAGGGCTGCCTCAATTGCATGTTTGATTTGGAGATACCGGAATTTTTCGCCTAGAACCATAGAGTACTGCTCTTGCAAGTGGGTGAGCTGACTACTTTTCCAGTCTGCCAGAGATCCCCAAGCTGGGAGATACCGATTAGATCCCATTTATGGAATCCTTTACTATTGCCTAGTGCTTCCAGTTTGCGTGCTTCCCACTAGGGTGTGTGTTTCGTGAGTTTTCCAGTCCAGCCCAGGTGTCTGTTCACTGTATGCCAGACGCGGATGGTGTGCGCCGCTGGGCCAATAAGGTGTCGGGCTTTCTGAGTGTTGTACAGCGCTCTATTGAAACCGCCCTTTCCCAAAGTCATTCTGGCAAGGTGATAAGCTGGGTCCGAGTCTGGCACGTGAAGCCACTGATTAATAACCGTAAGCTGCGAGGCCCAATAGTAGGGCTATCCCGCCGTCATACCAACTTCTCACCATTTTTGTCGCTGCCACTCTCGCTGGTTTGCTGTCCCAAAGGAGGGCTGCCACCTCTGAGTTTACCGCTCTGAAATATGAGTCAGGGACTGGATAGGGGGTGTTGTGTAGAGCATACAGAAATCTGGGCAGGGCCATCATTTTAAATAGAGCCGCTCTTCCCAAAAGGGAGAGTGGCAGCGTCTTCCAATGCCGTATATCGCGTTTAAGTCGTTGCAGAGGGGGTTGTAAATTAAGTGTTAAGAATGTGTCGCAGTAAGAGGTTATATATATTCCAAGATACTTAAAACTGTCCGTGATTATTTGAACCGTACATCCTCTTGGGAGACGTGGGGGCGGTCCATGTAATATGTAAAGCACCGACTTATCCCAGTTGATGGCATATCCGGAGACGGAGCCGTACCTCGCGCATATATTAAGTAGCGCATGTAGCGATCTCGTGGGTGAGGTAATATATAATAACACATCGTCCGCATATAAAGAAATACGATCTTCCCATTCCTCCCTCCATTTTAACCCGCGATTCATGGGGTCCCATCGTATCCACGCCGCCAGCGGTTCAAGAACTAGCGCGAACATTAAGGGTGACAATGGGCAGCCCTGCCTCGTACCCTTGCCCAGGGTGAATTCCCTTGAAATGTGACCATTAGCAACGACATGTGCCACCGGATCAGTATACAATAAACGTACCCAAGAGCAGAACTTCGGTCCAAATCCCAGGTGTTGAAGGACCGCAAATAGGGAGGCCCACTCCACCGAGTCAAAGGCCATTCGCGCGTCCAAGGAAAGGACCGCAGCATCTTCCTGGATAGTGTGTTTACGACCTAATACTCCATGGAGACGTCTAAGATTCAGAGCCGTGTTTCTGCCGGGCATAAAGCCCGATTGATCCGGGTGTACCAATGTGCGTAGATGCGGGGTCAGTCTGAGCGCTAGCGTTTTGGCTAAAAGTTTCCCCTCGGCGTTAATTAAGGAGATTGGGCGATATGACATGCATCGCTCTGCTGGTTTTCCAGGCTTATGGATGGCCACAATAGTGGCCAGCCGTTGATCTTTAGGGAAATTTCCCATATCGCGACTGGTTTCGAACATTTTTAGCAAATATGGGGCTATCTTCTCCGCCGTTTATTTATATAGTTCTATCGGGATCCCGTTGGGACCCGTGGCCTTGCCCGATTGTATTTTAGAAATGGCCATTTTAAGTTCATCTACTGTGATGTCTGCTTCTAGATTGTCGGGTTCCTGCGGCGTGAGCCGAGGCATACGAATATCATGGAGGAATGCAAGCGCGTCTTGTACTGTGGTGGTATTTGTGGAGGTGTAGATTTGTTCATAGTGTCGTGCTAGTGTATCGACTATGTGTTGTGGGTCCGTCGTGAGTGTACCGTCGTTGGTTCTGATCTGTGCTATCCATCTACGTGCCCGTTCTTTTTTGTCCAGCCAGGCAAGAAGTTTACCTGCTTTGTCTCCGGACTCATAGAACCTATGCTGGACCATTTGTAAACGGCACTGGGCGGCAGCCCAAAGATGTTCTTTGTAGTCTTGTGTTTTAATGCGTAGGGCATGTGTTGTCTCGTCAGTGGGGGCGGCTACATGTTGGGATTCCAGGTGGTGCACTTCCTGCTCCAAGGTCTCTGTCTTTCCGTTTTTCCCGTTTGTGCCCCTCAATAATGGAGATTGCTTGGCCTCTTATTACTGGTTTGTAAGCTTCCCACAGCGTCAGAGAAGAGGAGACTGATGCCTCGTTTTCTAGGAAATATTGTGTGGTCGTCTTTGTTAAAGATTTCTTGATCTTAGTATTTAGGAGGAACCCTGGATAGATGGGATATATGCGTCTCTGAGTAGCACAGTGGGCACGTATCTCTGTCTTTACCGGGGAGTGATCAGAGATTCCCCTGGGTAAGTGTGTGGTCGCCCCCATCCTCCCTAGATCATCCATGGCCGTTAGTATATAATCTATACGGGAGAGGCTGTTATGCGCTCCCGAGTGAAATGTATATGGTCTCATCGTCGGGTTTTGAAGCCTCCATATGTCTAGTAAGCCGTGTGCCTCCAGAAAATCAGTCAGTGGGGAACTGGTACGATGTTGCGGTCGGCTAGGTGTGCGGTCTAGTCCGTCATTTGCTGTCATATTAATAGATCTCCGTCTGGTAGGGTGAGGAGGAATTTGCCCAGATCTTGGAAAGCGGGGGAATGCAGAGCCGGAGGGACGTAAACAGATACTATATTAAACATTCAACCCTCCCATTGAATCGATAAGGCCGCAAATCGTCCTTGGTCATCTTTAAAGGTACGGTGAACAATAAGGGGAAATCGTTTTCTCACTAAAATCCCTACTCCCCGGGATCTTGTGGTGAATTCCGAATGGATCACTAATTGGAACCCCCACCGGTCAAGGGCCTTACATGTGGAGCCCATCAAATGTGTCTCCTGGAGCAATACAACCGCTGGGGAGTTGCGCTTTAAATATTGGAGTATTAGCCCTCGCTTGATCTTGTCTCCTAGACCATTGACATTCCAGGAGATGAGTGATAGTGTTGATGTTTTGGTGTGAGGTGTCATTGGATCAGATGAAGACATTGGGTGTATAAATCCACGTGGCATATCGGACAGCAAAGGACATTGTGAACCAATTACTACAGTGACTGTACATTGACATCTGCAAATAAATAACTATTAAAACATCAACAAGCAAAACTTTCTCGCATTGCGTATCAACATTCCTTGCAACTGGAACATGCATCCCGCCTCCCCGGTCTGAATATCTTTATACACAGCTTATTGCATTTTACATCTACATTGGGGGTCAGTGTGGAATTATTTCCTGTCGATTCAAATAAACTCCCTGCCCACCCACCCCCTCCTGCCTCCCAACAATTCAACCCCCCTCCCTGCATCCCTGCCTAGTAGGTTTGAAACTACCCACCACCCCAAAAGCAGAGTGCTTACAAGCCCTAGAATCAAACCCATTAAACGTACGGTTGCGTGGTGTTAGCTCCCTCCTCCCGAGCCCACGGCAACATCAAGTTACATTGAGGGACAGTGGTAGTTCTGTAAGTTTTACTGTTCAGTGACATGCTACCTCTGCCACGTTAAGTAGGCATAGAGGGATCTTATATGGTCCTTCAAGCGGTAGTTTTCCACCTCTATTTCTACCCACCCCATATAGTAGCAATAAGAGACGATTACCGACCAATACGGCGATGCAGTCCTTCATTTTCCCCCACGTGCAGTGTCACTACCAGGACTGGCAGAGCGGGAGCTTCTGGATCTCGATGGCGAGCGTTGCCCTCCCCCTCCCCTGCGCCTGTGCGAGTAGTCCTTGGGGTGATGTTCGGCGTTTTGGTGTTCCGATTCTTCCCTTCGGCGCTGTGACTTGAGTGGACCCTGCTCCAGCCAACGTTGTGCTTCTTCCGGCGTCGTAAAGAACCAGGATTTCTCACCGTCGATGACTTTAAGCTTGGCTGGGAAGAACATCATGTACTTAAAGCCCTTGTCTCGGAGAGCCCGTTTGATGCCTTCGAAGGAGCGTCGTTCTCGTTGCACCTTCAAGGTGAAGTCAGGGAAAAACCGGATCGTTGCATTGTCATACTTAAGGTCCCCGGTGACTCTCGCTGCCTGTAAGATCGCGTCTCGGTCACGAAAGTTCAGGATGCGCGCTATAATAGTGCGAGGTGGTGCTCCAGGTTTTGGCTTCGGGATCAGGGCTCTGTGTGCCCTTTCAATAGAGAATAATGGGGAGAGTCTCTTGGGCTTTAGATAATGCAGGATAAGGTCTTCGAGGAAGAGGTCCACACTGGGCCCCTCCGCCCCTTCCGGCACTCCTACCACCCGTATATTGTTGCGACGGACTCTTCCTTCCTGATCATCCAAGTGGAGTGCCATTTCTTTATGATGTTGGATCAATTGTTTGACCTTTTCTTCCAATTTGCGTGTCGCAGTCTGAAGCTCTACGACATTCCCCTCCGTAGCCATAACCCTGTCGGAAGTTTTCCGCATATCCGCTCTCATCAGGTTCATCTCAATTGTGACCCTATCGATTTTTGTCTCCAGATTTGTGCCGACTGCCTGTATCGCCTCCATGATTGATCCTAGAGATGGTTCCTCTGCGGGCGCGGTTTCTTCATTTGTTCCATCCGTCGCCGAAAGCTGGCGAGGGACCGCATACTTGTCCATCTTGTTGAGTTGGACGGACGTTGCAGTGCCTTTAGGTTTTGTCATGATGTCGTGTAGGCCTCAACTCCAGCAGTGTGGGGCCGACAGGGAGAGTTTCGATATCTTGGACCCTTAGCTAGTGGCACTTTGGGAGTTATTGTGGTCCGGGGGTTTCGCTTTACTGCAGTGTGCTGTGCACGGTTATCTTATCCATAGGCGTGGCTTCTATTCAGTTCAGACTCTCCCCAAGTACTGTTTGACCCCCGCTGGGTCGCGCTCAAGTCCGTTCCCCGCCCTCTGCAGCTTCATGTTCCGACTCTTCATGTATATGGGGCACCTGCGTAGTATGACAATGGTGGCACGAAGTATTAGTCACTATGCATACAGGGTCAGAGTTTGCAGTGGGGTTGTGTACAATGCCTTTTCCTGCGGACTTGCCCCACGTCCGTTCTAGACTTATTGGATCTACCCGCAGTAGCCGGGCAGCGCTGGAGAGGGGGGTGGGAGAGAGGAGGGGAGGACGCACGTGCAAACTGTTCCTTTAAGCGCGTTTTCACCTGCATTAAACTTGGCGTCCAGATCTCTTCTGTTCATTTAATCGACGCCAGTCCTTTAATGGCTATTCCCCAGTGTTCATAAATATTTATTGTCCGCTGCACTGGCACTCTGTCGCTATGGCGTCCCTGGAAATGTCTCTATTTTGCGGATGTTTCCGGCAGATCTCAGGAGTGAGGCCACGTACCTGTCTTTACTCGCACAGTCCTCCCGGGTCACCTCGAAGGAGGGTCTCAATCACTGCAGCTGGGTCGGCGCTCTTAGAGGGGCCGACAGTTCGCGTCGCGCTGTCCCAGGGGGAGGCCCTCAGCCGCGGCTCTCTCGTGAGCGCAGTCCCGGCCTTTGGTACTCGCCGCGGGCCTCCGGGTTACGGCACTCCACCCACCTTCGCCAGGGCCAGCCCGCCGCACCCGGCCTCAATACCGCTCCGATATTCTCGGTTGTCGCGGTCAGCGGGAGTCAGGACGACGATTCCTCACCGGCTCCTCGGCTCCCGGAGCTATATGCTGTGTGTTGCTGTCCTCAAGCTGTCGGATTGTTGGCGGATTTCAAGGTTGCGCCGCAGGCCCAGACTGAGCTCCGGAGCTACGCCGCCATTGCAGTCTGCGCCAAGCCACGCCCCCCCATCTGCACTTTTTAATTCGTTTTCCAACACCTTTTGGAAGAATAATACATTGTGATTATTGTAAATGGTTACGATTAGCATGAGTTTAACCTCTTGGGCTACCTTGTTTGAGACCTATGGAATCACTAGTTCTATGTTTCAGTGTTCCCAGGTTCCATTGTTTGGGCAGATTAGTTTTGATTCAGTGCAGTTTTCACTTTTAGAAAGTTACCATTATCTTGTCTCAACCATTTAGTGCCTCCAGCCTGTATCCTAGATCACATGACTAAGTGTAGCTGGCAGTTGGTTTTTGTGTATTACTTCCAGACAGTGACACAAAGGGGGAATAGGTGTTAGAAGGATGGGCCATCTGTCTTGATGGGGGCGGTGCTGTCACTTACCACACTAGGAGACCACCTGAAAAGAAGCAAACGCAGCGGCACTTACGGAAAAGATTGTCCAAGCTACAGAAATTGCGAGAATAGAGGAAAGGAGAAGCTACATCTCTATCCATTACCCAAGCCCCACAAGGCACTTCTTGTCCTACTCGAATATATCCCCGCCCTGATGAAGACCTTCTAAAGAACAATTCCTTTTGGTCCTATATATCGAAGGTCGAAACGCGTTGGCTCCCACCTGAGAGGATCAGAGTAACCCATATAACATTGTCTGCACCCAAGTTGAGGTGCACTTGAGCAGTATGTTTTAAGCTCAAGTTTGGAGTTTTGTTAAATAACTCTCTAACCTCTCTTGGACCTGTTGAAAATTAGTATACTGAGGACAGAAGAATATGTAGTCCCTGTATCATACGCAAATTAGTAGGACTGTTCTAAGTCAAAAAGTCTCATTATTTTGACGTTTTTGCTTTTGAAGTGTTTAATTTTAGTCACGAATCACATATATGTATGTATGTCATGTAAATAATTTTTATGTCACTAGTTTTTTGTCACTTTTTGTGAAAAAATTGTTGTTGTACAAAAAAATGAGAGGAGTATGTTTTAATGTGTCACGTGGTAGGAACTGACTTTCGGATAAACAAAGTATGAAGTTTTGATATTGTAAATAAATATAACCCAGGGTCAATTAAAAAGACTGCTGTGGCATAAGAAAAATTTCATTGATGGTGTCAGAGGTACTTTCCTTTTTGTAATAGCCTTACTGATTCCAGCCTCTGTACCTCCTCAACTGAATCATTCCCCCCCATTGTCACTTACCACACTTGCACATCACAAAGGCTCTGCCTCAGCACACTCTTAAAGGGATTGACACTAGACTTTTCTGACCCCAGTCACGCTAGGGACAGGGCAGGGAGGCAGTAAATTACAAACCCCTCTGGGGGAGTGGAAACCTCCAGAATCTTCTCCTACTTTATAGCTGGCATCAGTTAAAAATATTGGACCCTCAGACCCAACTCTTCAGTACACCTCTGGACCTGTGGAAGACTCAGAAGGAATGCTATGCTGCTCTGCTGCAAGAAGGACTGCTACTCACTGCTGCCCTGCTACTCTACTGCCCTGCCACTTTGCTACCCTGCTACTCTGCTACCCTGCTGCCTGATTGAGAAGAACTGGAGCTGCATCTTCAACCCAGTACCACCAGAGTGACTTCAAAGGCTAGTTGGCTGGCCTCCTGATCAGTGCCTCATGGACAGAAAATGCTCCAACCACCTTTTACCCAGCACCTGGACTCTGTCTGCTGTGAGTCTTGCCCCCCAAGTGGTGCCACCCCAGTCTTGAACACTTGAAAGTGGGCCTGAATGTGCTCTGCCATCCCAGCTGTGGGCAAAGCAGAACTGACACATCGCAACACATCGCCTTACAGCTCCGCATCTGAACCACTGCTGAGCGACGCCTCCGAGGCGCAGAACCTCGCATCAAAGCCCCGCAACTTCTTGGAACCACCACCGCATGACATCTCCTCGATGTGGGACCTCATTTCGCAGTCCCACAACTCCTCAGAACAGCCGCTACGCAATGCATCCTCGATGCAGTACTTCGCATTTCAGCCTGCAGCTCATCAGGACCACCACTGTGTGACACATCCTCCACACAGAATCTCGCAACGCTCCGCAACCCGGATTTAAGGTACTTTGTTCAGCTGGCTTAACTTGGTCCGTCTATCCAGCTGGTGCTCTGTCTCCATCTACCTGAACTTGTGACTTTGACCCAGTCCGGTGCAACAAGATAACCACAGGTGGCACTTTGTGCTTTCAGGCACTGGTTTTATCTAAATATTTAAAATTGCATATATTTGGTACTAATAATTGGATTTTTGTCATTTTGATGTCAAATAATTATTAAAATGTATTCAATTGTCCTAAATAGGTGTGGGATTTTTCTTCTATTGTGATTTCACTTTATTACTGTTTGAAGTGCTACATAAATACTCTGCACATCACCTCTAAGTTAAGGCTGACTGCCTTGTGTCAAGCTACCTGAGGGTTGAACATAAGTTAATTTGGGGTTAGCTTGTGTTTCACCTTGACAAGAACTGTGGTTGTTGCTTGAGTAGATTTTCACCCCCTCAAACAGTAACCCAGTTTCCTAAAAATTCTCTGTCATCATATCCTTTTGCCATATTTAAAACTATTTGTGTGAGGGCAAGGCATCTCCATGGTTTCATCTAACTTTCTTACCAGAACACTTTCATGTATTTAGCACAACTCTGTTTTGCTTCCCTTTAATGTGTTAACACTTACACGTACATCCATGAACTAATGCACACTTACTGTTTAATCTGTGTCTCTGTTTAACCTTCCTCTTTCTGTGCCTGCTATGTCTGTGCCCTATTTTCTTATTCCCCTGAGCTTGCGGTGGTGCATGGCCCTTACATCAGAAGAATACCTAAAAAACACATAAACAACACAAATTTGGGTTGAAAACAGGGCCCAAACATAGGAGACACAGAGGAATTGGGTATATATTCTTTGTGCATTAACACAATAAAGTCGGACCTATTGGCTCTGTCAGTCCTTGACTATCTTGTCTTCGAGAAGTATATCTATCATCTTCAAGCAAACATGCACATGTGTGGTGTTCCTGCATCATATAGTCTGAAGAAAATAAATATCTGACTTCAATTGATTAACTGCTGTGAGCTGATGTAAGGACCAAAATGCTGAAAAATCAATATTAGTGAAAACCTATTTTTCAATATATCTGAAATATCAATATTAGTGAAAACCTATTTTTAAAATATATCAATATAGAATATATAACATTTCTATGCTCAGTAAGCCCCCCTGGACAGCTAAGAATGACGGCTAAGCAAAGGGATAAACTAAAGTACGCAGCATCAAGAAAATATGGCATACCTATGTTCGGATGCAATCCTGGATGTATGGACTGTTGCCAACCAAGAGTTAAATAAAACTGGTTATCCAAGAGGAATTTACTATGTAGAAATATTATTTTATCTACTGGGGAGTCGATAGCTCAGGGTTGTTTAAATCTTTACATTTGTGAGAAACACATACAAATGCCTTATTTCATAAGAGAATGCAAAAATCCATATATTTTGTGTAAAATAGTGGTTGTAGAGTGGGACCTAATATGTTTGTGTCCCCCAAAACTAATATAGTCCACATGGATATACAGCAACACAAAAGAGGAAGACATATTTGAACAGCATCCTTGCAAAAAATACATGCATCTATAGTAGGAGGGCAAAACAAAATAGCAATTCTAGTGCTTTGATAGGAATGTTCCTCCTCACTCAGCCCCACATAACAAAACTGTATGAAATATTGACCAGGGAAAAAGGAGTCATTTGCCGTACATTGTTTAAGGGATGCTGGGTCATAGAGGTATTCCTGACTTACAGTAGAAATGCTAGATATGTTACAGTGATCATCAGTGGGGCTCTCTTTTTGAGTAGATATTGCTACACATGCCACTGGGCTGCCAGCATGATGATCCCGAGGACATCAAGATTTGCAGTTGGGTAGTTATGTCATATTATCTGGCACTTGTATATAAAGCAGCTATCACTAGTGTGGTATCAATGTTCCCAGGTGGTATGTCTTAAAATGTTGTGCCATGGATCCATTTCCTTTGAGTCACTTGTTAACAGTGGAATACATAGTGGGATTGATAAGTCTCCTCTCTCCAATTACACATACTATGCAAGTTTGGCAAAGACATTTCCAAGCCATGCAGGAACTCTACAGTAAAATTAGACAACAAAACTTGCAACTAGCTTAGGTTTAGGGCAGTCGGCGAAGCCCCCATGACTGGCTGCTAATCCGGGATGCAGCCTCCTCCCACCAGAAGCGCGTCACACGCTATTGATGCATGCTAGAGAACGGTGGTTTTACAAAGACCGCAGAGGGCCCTAGCATTTCTGCTTTGCCAAACCGTAACTGAAGATAGGCTCCTTGGGGCCGCAGCTGCCGCTACAGGCGCACACTGGAAAAGTAGATTGCCCACACGCCTGAAAGCATATCGGGAGAAGGCAGCCCAGTAATTAAGGAGTGAGAGGGTGTGGATAAAGAGGAATGCTAACTGTGGAGAAACATCAGTTGCTGGATTGTTGGGGGCAGGGCTGCCGACAGACCCGAGGTAGGTGGGCGCAGTGCGCAAGGAGTCGTGGGGTTGGCTCAATCCTATGGGTCCCGAGGCTGCTCATGCGTCCCAATATAATGCAACAGCAGCATACGAAACAAACTGGGACTACTCCACCCACCCCTATTATATCCAAGCAGCGTAAAAAGGTCTCTCAGAGTCGTGTGGCAGGATGGAGGGAAAAGGGGATGCTAGCAAGCACCAACTTACCCCAAGTTATTAGGGAGACACAGCCAACTGATATAACTGAGTCCACACGCTCCTCGTGTTCCACAGGAGAGGATACATTTGGAGAAGAAGGGGGAATGGAGACTGTAACTAATTCAAGCCAAAAGAAATCTCCATCCATAAGCAGTCTGCCTAGTTTAATCGTTCAAGACGCTTTCGATGCAACCTCTTTGGATACATCTGGGAAGCTTAAAAAATAGCCTCTGTTTCAGAAAATGACCCCTAAAGTAAGCCTACTACAAACCGAGGTAGCTTCAGGTACTCTGGTGGGGTTCCTATCTGATTCATTATCTCCAGTGAGGTCAGCAAGTCTAGTAGGGCAATCAGAGACAGAAGATATGCTCGATGTAATAACTGAAAGTCAAGAATTGGTACAGGACAAGCAACCGAGTGTCCATCAGGAAGAGCCTGTAAAGTCTCAGGACACTATTCAAAAGCTATCCTTGGGAGCGCACGACTCTGAGCTACCCACAGATACAGTTCCTGGAGTGCTAAGACCAATACTTGAGACAATCTTATAGGAGATTTGTGAGCTGAAAGTGCAGCAAGCATTAGATACTGCAACAGTCCATCAAAGACTGTACAAAATTGAGGAAAGTTTGACACAGATACCCAAGCGTCTTCAGGAAGCTGAGCATAGAATTTCTGATCTTGAGCATCAATTTTGAAGAATGTAAACGAGTATCCTTCCAGAATTAAATAAAGTACGTCAGATGAAATCTAAAATGGAGATGATAGAGAAGCATTCTCGAGGTAACAACCTAAGATTCACGGGAATTCCAGAAGGAAGAGAGACACCGGGGGAAGTTCAGACCGTGCCTCAACTGATGGATTTTCTCTTTAATAAATTCATATTGCCAACAGCACCGATCGATTGTTCGATCATCAGAGCACATAGGGTCCCAGCCCAGCATTCAGCAGACGCCAAATTCCCACAGACGATATTGGTGAATTTCGCTGATTTTCGTATTAAAGAACAAATTTTGACAACAGCAATTCGACAAAAATCTTTTACTATTGCTGATAATACTCACATGACAGTTTTTTCAGATCTAGCTCTAGTGATAGCACAGCGCCGTAAAGCATTCCTGGGTCTGATTCAAGAATTCAAGCAGCTGGGACGGCAAGCATCTATAGCCCAACAAGCCAAACTCAAGGTCCTGTTAAATGGACAATTTCATCCTTTCTCATTGGTAGAGGATGCAAAGGTGTTTCTGTCAAAAATAGCTAAAAAAATATTAACTGTGGCGTCAGAGGTTTCCTGTAAAGAATTTGTACAATTTCTGCTGGGGGGTGGTTATGTCTTGGACACAGGTGCTCTACCATGGCATTAATTGGTGGAGGGAAGATGGGGGGCTGGCAGGTGGGGGGCTTCCCAGCCCTGATGGAAGGGGTGGGTAGACAAGGGTAGGGGGAGTATGGGTGGGGTAAGCAGAAAATTATGAGCAGGACAAGAGCGAATTGTATAGGATATATTATTGAGATATAGCAGGAAAACATTTAAGGGAGATGACGGAAAAAAAGCCTAAGAAGGGAGAGAAATTCCAGGAGAGGTCGAGCTATGATTTCAAGGATAGACCAAAATGACACATAATATATAAGAGTAATTACATGTAATGTGAATGGTCTGTTGAATCCACATAAAAGTATGGCATTTCTTAATTGGTTAGCATCCCTCGCCCCTGAAGTATTATTTCTGCAAGAAACCCATTTTAGGACTGATACCCCCAAGATATCCCTGCCCAAAAAATATACATTTGTAAATATTTTGTCTGCTAATGTAGCTGTTTGAGGAGTGGGGATTTTATTATCAAACACTATTGATTGGCTAGTCAAGGAGGTTTTACGAGATGGGAAGGGTAGATGGCTATGGGTTAAGGTAAAGGTTGACGAGACAGTTATAAATTTAGTGAGCTACTATGGTCCCATTGATGATGAAACCATAGCATTGGAACAAATGTATGAAACAGCTGTGAATACGGAAGGTATACTGATTATTGAGGGGGGATTTTAATTTTATTCAAAATTTGACACTTGATACTTAGAATCGAGCAAAACGACAATTAAAGCCTTAAACAGTGACGCTAATAACAAATATGAAAACAGATTTCACTTTAACAGATCCATGGAGGCAAGGGTATCCAGGCTTCTCTCAATTCACCTGTTACTCTTCTAGATATAGAACAGCATCTCGATTGGACTTTTTCTTGGTAGATAAACTGCTAGCTAATGGCAAGACAGAGATACTGGCCAGCTCTTTTTCTGATCATTCCGTCATTTATTTTACATTAATCTCAGGGATTACCCCAAAAAAGGAACTAAGGTGGCAGTTTGATAAATCTTTATTAGAAGATATTACTTGGTTGAGGGAAACTAGAATTTTAATTAGGGAGTTTTTCCAATTTAATGAAAATTCTGCCCTATCTTCATGGTCTGTGAGGCATTTAAAGCAGCTTTCAGAGGGCAAACTATTTCCTACAAATCTAGGTTGAGTAAACAGCGCAAACAAAAAATTCTGGGGTTACAGACCGTAGTTGATAAAGTCAGAGAAGATGTAAACTTAACATCGATAGGGGAACATACTTTTAAGGCACAACAGCAAGAATTATTAAAAGCTTAGAAACAATTGAAGAATTTTTTTTTGTTAGAAGAGATTTTGGGAAATAAAGCATATCAACAAAAACTTTATGAAGAAAGTCAGCATATTGGTAGATTTTTGGCTTGGACCGCGAAAAGTCAGAAAGCTGAACAAATAATAAGTCAAGTCAAAAATCCAATTACTGGCCAATTAGAAGAAGATAAATACACAATTGCAGATGTCTTTCTTACACATTTAAAAAAAATGTATACGGAAATACAGGTTATAGAAGAGTCAGAATTAACATCATATTTTGAATTATTAGACCTGCCTCAGTTGTCTCGGCAGTACACTAATAAGCTTAATAGTTCCATAGAATTATTAGAAATTTTGTCAGTAATGAAAAGTATGGCAAATGGCAAGGCTAGTGGCTCTGATGGGATCCCGGTAGAAGTGTATAAGATGTTTCAAGGTGAATTACTTCCTTTTTTAACCAATCTGTTTAATCAAATAAAAGACGGGATAGATTTCTCCAAATGTTTTAAGGAATCAGTGGTGGTAATGTTCCTTAAAAAGGATAAATATCCGTGAGATCCTAATTCTTACCGCCCTATTACTCTGCTAAACACAGATTATAAATTATTCATGAAACTCTGAGCGATGAGAATTGCTTCATGCGCCCAACAGGTGGTTCATACAGATCAAAATGGTTTTCTTCCTGGAAGGCTAAGGCCACTAATATTTATTTTTTAATGCAAGCTATTGACTATTTTTCGCCTAATAAGATCAAAGCCGCAATTCTTATGATGGATGCCGAAAAGACTTTTGATTTGGTTGATTGGCATGCTTTATTTTTTAGTTTGGATAAGTTCAGTTTTCCACATCAGTTGCTATATATGTTGAAAGAATACAAAGCCAGGCGGAGGCCAAAATTACTATTAATGGGGCAGAAGCTGGGATGGTAAATATCAATCGCGGAACTCGTCGGGTATGCCCGCTGTCCCCCCTCCTGTTTTACCTTTTTATTGAACCCCTACCGGCAATTTAAAAAAAATGATTTATCGATTTTGACTCCCATTGATGGGATGGCAAAAATGTAATTATACGCAGATGATATAATTATATATCTCAGAGCCGGGGGATCTTTATATAAAGGGTGCGTTGGACGAAATCCAGAAATGTATTCAAGTTGGGAGATACAAAGTGAAGCAAGCGAAAAACGGAAATCCTCACATTCAACTTGGGGTTTTTAGAGATCCCGGTTTGTTTATAGCATCGATCACCACACCCCATTCGATACCTCCGTATCTTTGTCACAAATGAATATGCCCAACTGTTTTTACTGAACTAAGGAAATATGCTTGCGAAAGTAAAAAAATTATTAGATAAATGGACTCTTTTGCATCTATCACTGATCGGACGGATCTGGATGGTCAAAATGTCAGTGCTCCCATTGTTTTTATTCCTTTTTAGTAATCTCCCCATAAAAATTCCTAGTTCTTATTTTAAAGAATTGGATTAAATGATTCAGCAGTTTGTCTGGAATGATAAGCAACCTCCGGTAAAACTAGCCACGTTACAATTAGATGTAGCATGTGGAATATTGGCACTCCCACATTTCGTGACATACTACTAGGTCTCTCTGATTAACTTGATATCGCAATTAGGAGAGATAAATTCGGTCTTTGATAATTTCCTTTTGATTCATATGTTGAAAGAAAGTGCCATTAAGCTTCCAGCCTTTTTACAGTCAGCAAAACTTCCCAAAAGAACAAGATATAAGGTTTTATTGGCATTATCAGTGAGAATTCAGTTGTTTTTGAAATCTCGAGAGATTTAAGCGTACCAGGCTTACACTTTCCTTCAAGATTGTGCAGCAGGAGGTTTAACGCTGTCTAAAGGATTGTATCAACTATGGCAAGAATTAAGTTTTGATCGGCTTGGGGATTTTTACACTCATGATAGATTAATTACATGGGAAACAATACGATTGCAAGTTAAGTAGCCAAAGTACCGTCCTTTATATGAGTTTCCACCAGGCAGTGAATTTTCTCAAAAACAATTATAGTCCGCTGAGCGAATCTGCACCCCAGATCACTAGGCAGATGGCGAACAAAACGGTGGGTGTTGGAGTTTGGTATCATTTGTTACACCAGAAGGCTAATAGAGAGGTGATTATTATGGAATGGCTTCAGAAAATTCATTCTGAGACAGGGTGTAAATTTAATACTAGAAAATGGCAGCAGCTTAGTGAAATAAGCCATAAAGCGTTGGGAAGTGCTAATTTCAAAAGAATGAATTTTCTATCCTGATGGATGGCATATTACACCCCATTGAGAATGCATAAGATGTTCCAACAAATTGGAACCAATGTTTTAGATGCAAAAAACAGAATGAAGGAGGTTGGGTTCATATATTCTTTGAGTTTATTAACTTATAGCAATTTTTGAAGGATGTTTTTATTTCTATTACTACGCTGTTTGTCTATAACAATTGCTCCATCCTGTATGTTGGTTTTATTTGGTTCAGTCGGGGTAGGTAAAATGTCTGAAAATATATCAGCAGTATTTTATAGTAATAACTATAGCAGTCGCAAGGGCACTTATTTTGCAAAATTGGAGAACAAACAAACAACCAAAGATGGACTGGAACCTGCACCCCGTCACTCCCCCCCCCCCTCCCCCCCCCAGCGCCTTGAGACCCTTACGGGTGAGTAGTCGCGCTTAACAAACACCTGATTGATTGATTAATTGGGTTAATAAAATGTGCAGGACTTACAGTTTGAGACCTATGTGAAGCGTATAGGAGCCACCATAAGATTTAGGGCCATCTGGGCAAGTTTCTCTTCTTATTTTATAAATTAGATGATTATATTCCAATTGGATAGCACTGTTTTTTGTGATTCAATTTTAGCACTTTAGTAAAACATTTGCTACTATTCTATAGACACTTTAAATAATTTTGGTACCAATATGACATATGTTTTTATGAATGTTTAGTATTGTGCTTTTATGATTTAGCTACTAAATCGAATAAAGCTATTTTTGATTTGATTTGACAGAGAAGTAGTTTTTGTATTGGTTTTGGAATATTTATTAGGTATTAGTTGCTACTAGTTAGTACAATTTATTTATATTCCCTGAATGCTGCCAGAGGGAATACATTTTTTCGTAATGCTGGAAATAATAAAATATCGAGTTAGACTATGAGAATACGGTATAATGTGGGGCAGTGATTAATAGGGTTTGTATTGTATTCATATTTTTATGAACTAGTTTTTATTAAGTATTCAGCAATGAATGATAACCCTGGTCTCTTTTGCTACACTGTATAATGTATTTTTCATGTTATGATATTTGGTTTTTTCTACTTTCTAATTTTTTTTATTTATTCTGTACTGCTGCTCTTATTGCTCTAATAAAAGAAAATATATTAAAAAACTTGCAACTAGAAGAATTGAAACCTGTTACTGTTTTGAGACATCAAATGTGGTCCAACAAAAAGGTTTAGCATTTCGATTTTCTGTAATAGAAGTATATAGGGCAATGTAAGCATGGGAAGTATCAAACTTGGGTGCTTAATGAACATTTCATCCATGCTGACCCAGAGTATTGGTAGAATTCTATGATATATGCTTTTTAGGCATAATATTGTATCTGCTGCAGTCTCATCTAAGTTAATTTACCTTGGGCTTGTCGTACAGTTACTACTTTCTCAGTAAGACTGTGCGCTTGGGCAACATAAGCAACAAAACTATGTGGTTCTGAGTCTACACATACCATCAGAACATCTTGACCTAATTCCCGTCTAGCTTACAGTGCACCACCTGGGCCCCTAAACTGGCAGGGCACTGGATGGTGTCTGCAACCTCAGAACATGACAACCCAAATTCCCCCAAGTTAAATCGTGGATACAAATCTTGCCCTTTCGTGTGTAACTCAGGCATGCCCAAAGAGGTACACAAGAAATACACAAGTGGCATTTCAAATATTTATTGAGGCAACTGAAATCTTGTGAAAAATATATGCGCTATAATGATTAATAGATGGAAGCAGACCAATGTCATCAGCATGACAAGAATGGTAAACAGGATGAATAATTCAACCATTGTAAAATTGCATCAGATTATATGAATACATAAAACGATACTCCTATCTATCTCTGCCTATCCTATTGAGCATAGGTGTGTTAATCTGCAAGATCCCATCCAGTAGTCTAACTCCCCATTTACCTGTGTGCATGTATCATCTGACAGCCAGGTCTGATGTACACAGGCCATAATCCTTCTCAGGTTAGGGATGTAATCCAGCTGGGCTAGAATCCAGGCACAAAGTAACCACGACAATCCTGTCAAAATGCTCCTTAGCCCAAGCAAGGGCTCGTATGGTTTATATATTAAACTAAACCTGTGCATTAAGTGCCTGAGCTCCGGTCCGGCCGCATCTTGTTTATTCTACCCACCCAGGGCTGTCGCCTAACAGACAACAATCCATAACATTGTTTGCGCAGAGTACTGGGGACCTTGTACAGAGTATTCTAAGAGATGAAAATGAGCCTTTGAAGAAATGTACATGTAGGCAATTATTTTCTGAGTACACTGATGTGTAAGCAAAATGTGTTACAAAGGTTACTGTTAAAAAGATGTCCGCATTAAATATGAATATGTGGGGGCGTGGCCAACCGCGGAACATGGCGGCTGCACTTTAGCGGGGCTCCCGGCCGGGACCTCCTTATCCTGTTATTATAGCCGGTTCCTGGGGGCGAAATCATCCTAGTTCCTCCCCTGTGTGTAGCGGGCACCTCTGGACACATTTCCGTGGGCTTTGTGGCAGCGAGGCTCTGCCGCCTGAACCTGCTACCGGCTGCCGCGGCCCCACCCTGCCGGAGGCCTCCGTTCTCCTGAGGCGCGACTCCTGGGCTCTATTCGGCTGCGAGTTGGCCACCCCGGGGAGGGGGCCAGTGTGGTGGGCCCTTTTCCTGCTCCTGATTGCCCTGGAGCCGAGCTGGCAGCGACGGCGGTGCGCCGATCCTATCGGAGGCCCGGTACTTCCTGCGTGAGCAGCCTGGAGGCCTACACACTGCCGTGACTGCGCTGGATGTGGCATTTGGAGTGGCGGTAAGAAGATCGTTTCCCACCTGTGCGGGGGGTCCGTCTCCGGCCCTGGGTGCCCCGGTCGGCGACTCGGCTGTGACCGGCCCTGCATCGTCCGTCCTGTGTCCCTGGCGGGGTGTGGTGAGATCGCCTGAGGAGACCCCCGTGGCTGTATGCATGGAACCTGGGCCTGGGACCCCTCTGGTGTGGCCTGGGAAGGACTGCTGCCTTGCCTGTTGAGCCCGGCTGATGGTAGGACGTGTGACGCACTTCTATATCTGTGCTTGCCGCCCTCAACGCTCCACTACTGCCCTCAGATGCTCCCTCTCTGAGTGGGTCAGCCCCTTGTCCCCCTGCTTACCTTCTGGCGGATTTAGCTTCGTGGCTTCGGCGGACACGTTGCCTCCGGTTGCCTGTGCGGAGTTGCTGGGGCTGTCGGATGGTCCCTTGTTGCGTGACTGGGGAGGGTCAGCTGGGGCTAGTCTTGGCTGGTAATTGCTGAGGATGTTTGGCGTTCTTGGACGATACGATATTCTCTAGCCCCATGGTATAATCCTAAGTTCAGCGGAAAACGTACGCCATCTCTGCGCCTGAAAGACATTGTCACGACCTGCGGTCCCTGGCCTGAGAGCTACGAGGCACCCTGGATACACTTCTGACTCCCTTGACCTGCTTTGCCCCGGGCCTCCTTACCTGTTCTGTGCTGTGCCTGCCCGCTGTGGCCCTTCACGGTCACGCCCGCTGGGCCTTTCGTTAGCACTGCTCGTCCTTCTCCACGCCATGGGACGTACAAGGGGCAGGCAACCGGACATGTCTGCAGAGGATACTCAGTCTCAGGGGAAAATGTCTCTGCCTCCCAGGCGTCCTCGATTAGTTGTGTCCCGCCGACGCCCCTGGCATCCTCTCCGGACAAACTAGACCAAATACTAGCGGAGATAAAGGCGTTGCGCCAGGCTATGGAACACCAGATGGGCACCATCACTACCAACCTTAATATCCTGCGGGCAGACCATGCCAAACTCTCGGACCGTGTGAAGGACCATACACAGGCCCTTACAGAACTGGTCCCGCAGCAGAAAGCACACTCCAAACAGCTGGCGCAAATGCAGACCCAGCTCGCCGCCCTTCTTGATAGGGCGGAGGATGCGGAGGGAAGGGCTAGGCGCAACAATATTCGCATCATAGGTATGCCGGAGCGGTCAGAGGGACCCGATGCGACCCGCTTTGTTGAGCAGTGGCTTCGAGACCATGTGGCCCCGGAGGGTCTTTCCACTTTCTTTTGTATTGAACGTGTACATCGTATCCCCGCCGGCAAACCAACAGCGGGCCTTCCGCCCCGACCACTCATTGCCCGAGTCCTTAACTATAGGGATCGCGATCATTTACTCCAGCAAGCCCGCGAACATGCACCTCTCCAGTATGAGAACTCTCGAATTTCCCTTTACCCAGACTACACTGTACGGGTGCAACGGCAGAGAACCTCCTATCAGCCACTCAAGAAAAAACTTCAGGCTCTCAATTTATCCTATGCTCTACTGTTCCCCTCCCGCTTGAAAATCATCTATCAACAGAAGGCTCACTTTTTGACTCTCCCGAAGCAGCTGATACATGGTTAGAGTCTACCCTGCCCCCCAGTCTTTGGACGGTATTGACCAGCGAATACGGCAGCTACCATCGCAGCCACTTAAGACGAGGCCCCGTCGCACCAGACCGAACCGAGGGGCTTGGCTCGGAGGCCTACATTAGTCCAGGCTGTTGAGGGACAGGAATCTGCACTACTGGCTGCTGCTTCTTTCCGGGACACCACGCGGGTTACGTCCCCGGAGCAGTCGGACGACGACCCCCTGCCGTCTGACTCCGAGGGCACTGATGCCCTATTTCCTTCGATAACGCCTCAAATTGTGAAGGACTTATATGGGTAGCCTGCTTGTATCGCTACTGTGACTTTAATTGCTTAATCAGTATGGCTAATCTTCCTTTTTTCTGTTTGCAGGGGGTGGATTACGCTATGGGTAGCAATGTACATGCTCATTTCTTCTGCCGTCCCAGGTTTTCCTCTTATTTGTATGTGCCCTGGGGCCTGCACTGCACGCAGGGATTGCTATGTTACGTACATGTAACTTTAAAAAAATGTTTCCTTCCCCCAGGATCGACATTTCCATCTTATTTCATAAAGGTCCCGGCCCGGGGTATACCCTTGGCATAGCCGGATTGATCATGCTTTCTTCGGCGCTCACCCCCCCTGCAGTTTCTGCAGTATATAGCAGTTTGACTGTACTGCGTTATTGTGTTAGTTTGGACCAACTTAGTTTTATAGCTGGCCCTAGTATTTCGGGGGTTTGTTTAATGATGGGAAGTTTGTTCCTGGTTCAGGTCATATTGTTTCTTCTATTGTGCTCCGTGACTTGGTGCGGGGTGTGCTGTTACGAAATCCTCACATGTTATGGCTGCTTTGGGTAACTATAAACTGTTAACCTGGAATGTTCGGGGAATGGGGTCTGTGCATAAAAGACACCGTATTTATGCTCAGCTGAATAGGCGTAAAATTCATATCACATTCCTTCAAGAGACTCACCTGACTGATTCGGAAATCTCCAAGATGCGTAAAAAATGGAGGGGGCAGTTTTTTAATACCTCCTATTCTGCGTTTGCTAGGGGGTCCTTGATCTGGCTCCGACATGGGGTGCCCTTTACCTTGATAGACCAGCGGGTGGACCCTGAGGGGCGCTATGTCCTGCTGTATGGGCGGTTGGATGGTTCCCCGGTGATTTTGGGTTGTGTGTATGCCCCAAATTCTGACCAGAATGCCTACCTTACCAAGCTGAATACTGTCCTATCAGATTGGGCGCATGTTCCTTGGATTCTTGGGGGCGACTTTAACTCGGTCCTAGACATTCACTTAGATCGTTCACATCCCCCATTACGTGGTGCGATACCCACTAAACACGCAGAGTTCTTACACGCTTGGGCTACGGGTTGGTCCTTACAGGATGTCTGGCGTGCTCATTACCCTGGTTGCAGGGAATATTCATTCTACTCCCCTCCACACCGATTGCATACTAGAATTGATCGCATATTCTGCACTACACTGTTGATGCCCCAAATGACTGAATCTACATATTTGGGGAAAACATTGTCTGACCACAACCCTATGGAGATGACACTGGCATGGGGGAAAATTCCCACCCCGGTCCCCACTTGGCGGCTCAGGCCACAACTGCTGGAAGATGCGGTCTTTCGTGACACTCTGGGCACCACTATCACTAATTATTTCGCCGAAAACACTGGGACGGCCTCATCCTTCCTGACGGAATGGGACGCCTTCAAAACTGTTGTCCGAGGCACAACTATTGGCGCTGTGGTGGGAGCCCGGCAGGAAGTCCACAAAAATCTCGTCGCGGTGGAGGCCTCTCTTAATCGACTTGAGACTGCGGCCCTTACGGACCCGTCACATCTCCCGCCCCTTCAGGAGGCCAGAATCAAACATGCTGAACTGTTAGAGCAACTCCGATTAATAGATCATAGGTCCTATACTCAGTACAGTCATAAAGACGCTGACAAATCGGGGACTCTTCTGGCGCGTCTGATTAAGGACTCCCCTACTCCAGTGCCCATTACTGAAGTTTATCTTCCTGACAGAACGGTTGCGTCTACCCAAGCGGCCATTAATTTAGCATTCTTTACCTACTATTGAAGCTTGTACACTGCCCCTACTACTGCCTCGTCTCAGGACACCGAGGTTTTTCTCCATGACCTGCCCTTCCCTCAGTTGTCAGCTGACATCCAATCTGAATTGGACGGTCCCATAACTGCCACGGAAATTCGGGAGGCTGTTCGGGCCTTACCCAGGAATAAGACCCCTGGTCTAGACGGCCTGCCCGCGGAATTTTATGCACTATATGCTGAGAAGCTGGTCCCTTACCTCCAGATCCTTTACAACACGGCACTGGAGGAATCTGCTTTACCCCTAACGACCATGCAAGCATTGGTGACCTCTCTCCCTAAGCCCAACAGAGATCCCCGCGATATTTCCGGTTATCGCCCACTTTCCTTATTGAACACGGAATACAAGATACTTAGTAAATTATTGGCTAACCGACTATTGCCTTATCTTTCTAAACTGGTTCATATCGACCAATGTGGTTTCGTTCCGGGCCGCAACACTTCCCTCAATATAAGACGGCTCCATTATGTTATGGAGGTAATGGCGGCCACGTCCCCCACGGCAGGATGCATTTCCCTTGATATGCAACAGGCCTTTGATACCCTCTCTTGGCAGTACATGTGGGCCACCCTGGAGCGGTATGGTATTCCCAAAGGTTACCTAAAATGGGTGCAGCTCTTATACCACGCCCCGACGGCGCGTGCCCGTACGGGCGCCCATATTTCCGCACCCTACTCCATAACTAGAGGTACCCGGCAGGGTTGCCCCCTATCGCCTCTGTTATTTGTACTGGCGATAGAACCTCTTCTTCTCCGCCTCCGGATGGAGGCTGGAGATCTCGGGATTCTGCTTAACAACACAACACACATAGTTTCTGCCTACGCAGACGACCTGATCCTCTTTTTTAAAGACCTTAGCCTTAATTTAGATCCCGTCCCGTCTATTTTCAAACGGTTTGAATTAGTTTCTGGCCTGGCACTTAATGCTACTAAGTCTTACGCCTTTTTTATGCGGTATCGGGACAATCCAGACCCTACCTTATTTGGTGAATTAACCTTACAGACAGTGCCCGATACGTTCAAATACTTAAGAATTCAAATCTATAGAACTCCACAAGACCTAATTGACGGCAATATATTGAAGGCGATTGCTTCCCTTCGAAGACAGGTCTGCTTCTGGGTATCCCTACCTCTGTCAGTGATGGGACGAATTGCACTTTCCAAAATGGTGATGCTTCCTCGTCTATTATATTATTTTGCTAACTTGCCTGTTGTGATTCCGTCTCCCATTTTTAAAGTATTAAATACATTACTGACTGAACTTATTTGGGGCAATGGTCGCAGAAGAATAGCATTGGCAAAATTGCAACTGAGACCGGAGGAGGGGGACTGGGAGCGCCTGATTTTAAGGCGTATTGCCTGGCTAGTCAGCTACAATGGCTCTCCTACTGGCTGTCGGGTCGTCACCTGCAGGAAATAGACTATACTCCCCGACTCTTGAGCCAGGGCACTCTGCATAGTATGCTCCTGCCCAATGGCAGGGTCCCGCACACTCTCCCTTCTTTACTTAACACGGCTCTCCTCTACTGGAAACAAACACTCAATTATACCAAACATGCCATTCCATACTCCGACAATGTACCATTACTGGGAATCCCCATCGCTACCGGGATAGTCACTGCTAAAAGGTTATCCTCATGGACGAGCGAGGGGTCTCGACGGTGGGAGCGTTCTTTATTGAGGGCACCCTGACTGGCCATGCTGACTTTCAGCGTGCTCAGGGAGTGCCCTCGACTTTATTCCTTTTACACGCATCACTTGCTCGTTATATTAAATACCATTGGGCCCCTGACGGGTCAGAACCTCCGTCACATGCTTTAGTCCGTGCAATGTACCTAATGGGGGCGGGCCGACACCTTATCCGTTGGCTGTACCGGGGTATAAGGACTCATTCCAGTACGCCCTTACTCTTACTCCGCACCCGATGGTCCTTGGAACTCAATAGAGAATTTACAGATAAAGAATGGGCCTTGATATTGGAATTCCCTAAGAAAGTTTCCTGCAACGCTCGTTTTAAATATATCCAATCAATGATCTTGCATAGAGCGTATCTTACACCGCACCGCCTTAATGTAATATACCCGGACGCTCAACTCTCCTGTCCTAGATGTCAGGAGGCGGACGCAAACCTCATTCACATGCTCTGGGCTTGTCCTAGACTTCGTTTTTTCTGGCAGGTCGTCACGTATATCATTCGGCAAGTCACAAATACTAGTGACTGGTCATCTCCAGAAGCCTGTCTGTTGGGTTTTCATGGACGCCCCAAGAGACACAGAGTACAGTTGAAGTTTGCTGACTTGGCGCTACTTGTTGCTAAGCGAGCAGTCACGATGCGGTGGAAATCTGCCTCCCCTCCTACGCCACTGTACTGGCACACGGAATTGCTACGCTGGGGTGCAGCTGAAAGTACCATACTCAGGCAGGAGGAATCCCGAGGCTTGCGTAAAAGTCCTATTTCATTAGAATGGGATCAAATGCTGGAAGTATTCAGAGCTACTGATTCTTTTACGCCCCCGGCGTCACCGATGCCTGCCACCCACCCCATTACTTCCAACACTCCCATTACTCCCGGGCCCCCCTGAAATACTTGCCTGTAATGTTTGTGACCACTGTCAGCTTAATGAATATAGTGTACTAATATGTGACAGTCCTTTCAGTATCCGCCTAGGTTGTCCTTTAATGTCCTCATGTACTATTATGTATCATACGTGTTCTGCGCACGGGGGATAGTCCAATAGGAGTCTGTGTTATTACTCAGTAATGATGAACCAGAGAACAGGGGGGTGGGGGGCGTTAGTTATTTTTATATTTTTTGTGTAATGTAGATTAGATTTGAGGCGACAACGTGCAGTTTCTCCTTGTTCATGCCGCACCCGCTACCTGCATTATATGATATTATCATGTACTCTGTGCTTATATTGCATTGTTTACATTATGTGCTGATCACTGCATTGTTTTTTATGTAATGGCATGGATACGCAGTATATGAACGTGTTGACTTGCCTCTCGCTGAGGCCAGGTGTGCTGCGCGGCGACTATTGCCACTGATAGTGGTCTCCTGAACTTTGTCTTATGTTATAAAATCAATAAAATTATGTTAAAAAAAAAAAAAAAAAAAAAAAAATATGAATATGTAAAATGGAAGTGTTTGTGCCCAGGGCCTATGCAACCACACAACACTCACTCCATGTCTGTAAGGTGACTAAACATTTAGGCTAAATATAAATACGTCCTTAAACTAACAAAATAGTTTAAAGCTTAAGGCTTAATGATATATGTGTCACTTTAATAATAAAAAGCCTAAAGAAAGCCAAATTTCTAAAAGCCAACAGAATATGCAATTTATTTCTGCATAAAAAAGGTAAAATTTAGCAATTTTAAAAAGATGACAAATTAAAAAAGTACTTGAACTTCATGATTGTTCAAAAGTTCTGAGAGCCAATGGGAACACGATTGTTCCTAGCATCCGCAGATGATGTTTCCGTTGGCACCCCAGAGACAAGGTCCAAAGAACAAACATGGTCATGTCCAACCCACACAGCAGCCACTGAAGGTGTGGCAGCCAGTAGGGTTCTCAATGACGAGGAGCCATGTTCCGCATCCGTGAATGGCTTATAATCTGCATTCTGTAACAAAGTTATTCTCCCAGGACATCTGTGCAGGTGGATCCTTAACGGACCCATCAGCAACTCTACATCTGGAGATTGGACCAGTTGTTTAACCAGGCTTCCATCCAGTGCACACTCGAAGGTGCACAATAAGCAATGGAACAAGGGCTGGACACATGTATCCATATAGGTCGAAAGGACAGAGACCAATTCTCGTTCAGTTCCTGCAGCAAGGGTGCGCCAAAATACTGTATCATTCTATCCCAGACAGCAGCACATGAGGAAGTGCCATTCTCATTTAGCCGAGAGGTAGCACATTCATTGCGGAGTAGCAAAAATAGAACCAAATTGCTAACTGTCAGAATTAAGACGAGTAGCAAACCTCCGAACATAAAAAGACACAATGGAGTGTATAAAAGATCGAATTACTTCAAAGATAATCTGGAATGCACTGACGAACCCAGACCCAATCACCTTAAAAAAGTGTACTACTCCCACAGTATTAGAAGCATTAAATATGCGGTGCACAGTTCTCCAAAATGGTATGGGAGGTTGGTGCATAGTAACCATTGTATCCCAACAGAAGACCTTGCAACTTGAAGATCAAACTCTCCTCTTGCAGATATTAACAAAGCATCTTTGTGAAACAATAAGGCTTTCATTCAGTTTAAACTATCAAAATTAACAGCAGAAATAGCAATTTGAGGCCAAATTGTCGCTCCGCTATCTGTGTGGGCTGGTGCAAATGAATCATTGCCACACCAGGTAACAGACCGGGAAACCGTAGCCACATAGGGCACTCACTGTCTCATCCCACTGCATCCTTGGTCGTTCAATATTAAATACCTTCCATTAGAAAGGCAATCTAAATGTTGGACGAATTACAGCAGCTAAAGAACCTTTGAGATAACAGGTTAAGTTCGCTTTGGACCCCTTACAAGCCCCATGACGTGTTTACTCCCTGCAAACTAATGAATGGCCAAAGGTGCTCTCGCAGTCTGTACCGCTGAGAAATATCTGTTTCTCCAACTGTACTCGAAAGGTAGGACGCATTGCTCATGTACAAATCTCACCCCTAATGCCTCATATCTGTCAGGCTGAAAATGTTTGAAACAGCTTGTGAAGTGGAATGTTGGTATTGGTAGAGTTATAAAGCCATGGATTATCAATCTGCTGACGGTATTTCTGCCATAGTGAATGGTAACTTTTCTAAATGCTCTATGTATAACATGGTGTATGTCGATACATTTTTAGTTGTTTTCTGCTCCTTGGTCAAATTACCAACCAAAGAGCAGAAAACAATGGCACAAATGCCACCATGGCACATGGCCACTGCACCGAGTTTCTAATGTCCAGCTCAATGACATAATAGATCGGAGCAGGCTCTGTTCATGTTGTAATAGGGACATATCACTCTATATTATGTCAATAGCTGATGCCACAATGCTGCTCAGAGGATAAATTCTACTACATAATGTAGTCATACCATTATATTTAACTGCTAATGTTTTCTCCAAATTAACTCTGTCAACTTCATGTATCAGTTCAGAAGCTTCCTGGTGAGAAACTTTCCAAAGCTCGTTGTAAACTGCATACAAGAAACATTTATGATGTGACTTTCTAGGACCTAACAAAAATCCTGCAAATCCATGCCATTGAAAAGGAGAGACAAGTGTGCTTTCACTTCATCTAACATGGAGTGTCGTACCCACTCAAGGCATACCTTCCCCCCGCTGAACATTTTTTCCAGTGTTGTGTCTGCAGATAACGAGGGTCAGGTCTGTTTATTCTAAAGCCCTTCTTGTTGTTCAGAAAATGTGCATGGCACCCATTGGTGTTTAATGGTCTCACTAACCACCCCTCAGGACAAGAATGTGAAGAATTGCACGTACCTTTCTTAAGCATGTTGAGCTCTTCCTCCGTGTGGTTTGTGAATTGTTACCAATTGTCTAAATGTGCAAACGTGGGAAGGTTTGATGTGTTTCAGTCTATTATCTTGGCTAGGCCCCGCCAAGATGCTTGCTGCACTGTTTTGTTCAGGAATATTATTTGTCTTGGTATTACACATAGTCTAAACAAAGCCTCATGGCAAGAACAGTCTTTCATTCCCTAAACACATTTTAAGTCAACATTGTCTTTCAAAAAGCTATACCCTTGTATTGACAATTGGGAAATAAAAGATGCTGAATATATCAATTTGGTATCCATTAACATATTTTTCTTTGCCAGGGAAGGAACAAGTTTATAATGTTAAGACGCTGGGTCTACAGGGTTGTTACTACAAACTTCTTGGTGTATGTTTTTGCAATACCCACAGGTGGTGTAGTGCAATGTTCCCATTGTGTATAATTAAATACTGCACGTGGAGTGCTAGCCATGTTTAAGAAGTGGTGCACATAATGATGAAAACAACACATTTCATCATAATTAGACATCACGCTATACATATCTTTTTTCTCAAATACAGCATAATGTTCTAGCTCAGCAAGTATACACTTTATGGTATTCAAGTCCCAATCATTAGAGGTGGTGCCAGGAGTAATAACATCTTGAAGTGTTTAGTTAAAAAAACATGAGGTATTTGTAACGTTTCTGTCAGTCCAAATATTTCAAAAGGTCCCTTATCCCAAACCAATTCCATCAAGTACCGGAACCGTTGTAAAGTCCACATAGACAGTTCTCTTTGCACTTTGTGTGAAGACAAAATGAAGCTTCAATACCTCAACTACAGGTTCAACCACTGTCAGGGCCTTGTTCCTCAGGTGCAATACCCTCCAATGCCAATCTTCTGTCAGCACCAGCTCTGTGAATTTATATTACACCAGAGAATAGGAGTGGAAGGATGAGGGGAAGAGTTTTCGGGAGGGTACTGCAGCGAGGGAGACCTAAAGCAGCAAAGCACAATGATTAATGCTGGATCCTGTCCACTGGTGTAGCTTATTAACTAATGCAAGTATGTTACTGAGAAGCCTTACCTGTGAGGGATTTAAAGATGTGGTGTACTTTCATTTGTTAACTCTCAGACATTCATTCAAAGTTCCACATTGTTTATGCTGAACATTCCTGTGCTGTCCAGATTGCTTGAATGCTTCAATCAGTATAAGGATTCAGGGTTCACAGTTTAGTGCAGCAATAAGTAGAACAGTTATCCTTGACTGTTAGGGTTCAATATGCCACTGTACAAAGCTTTTGGTTCCCAACAAAGTTTGTTGCTAAAGCACAATGTTCATAACACAATACTTTTATGCTTTGTGCCACAGTTCAAGTAGTCCTATAATACGTGCTTGTTTTTGCCAGCCATGGGTTTTACCAAAGTTCAAAGTGTGCTGTTCTGATTAGGTCTCATGCGTCATCTAAGATGGGGCACACTTGACGCGCACCTCACTGATGCTGCCAAATGCAACAACTACTGGTTAAAGTGCGCTAAGAGTGTTGCTTACTTTGCCCAATTCCAAAGTGTCTAAGAACAAAGAGCTATGCCCTCGAATGAAGCAATGAGAATGTGTTTGCCCTACAGTGGTCCTGTGATCCATTGCTGTGTCCAGGAATAGTCCTGATCACAATCGCTTGTTGATGGGTGTGGCCTGTCTTTATACGCTGCCTCACTAAACATAGTGGCCAGGAGCTGCAAGTCTTGTGGGATCTTGCGGCTGCAACATTGGATGCACCTAAAATGAAAAGGAAATGTCAGCACAGGCACATAATGGCAGTCTCGCAGTGCACAGCCAGTAAACAAGTCCTGAATAAAAGCACATAATGAGTTATACAATGGAGAGTCTTGGCACCATGCAGCATGTTATAATCACCTCATGCTCATTGCAATTAGTCGTTTTTGGTAACAGTACGTTTGCTGCAAATAATCTTTTGTGTCACTCATTCTGCAACCATTAAGCAAGTACCTAGGCACCACAAATGTCTGAGTTAGTTATTTTTGGCATCAGTACGTTTGCTGTGAATAGTCTTTTGTTTCACTCATTTTGCAACCAGTAGGCAAGTACCTAGGCACCACAAATGTCCGAGTACATAAATACTCTGCATGTCCATGCATGGATGCAGCACCAGAAAGCACTCAAGAGATGGGCTGACCATTCATGACATCATCCCCCCTCAAAGACCATGTCAAGGGCTGGGAGGAGGCACAGGGTGTGTGACATGAAAGTGGCGGAGAAGCCAAGGAACGTGAATGAAGTTTAAGGGCTCCAAGGAGTCCTCCTCAGGGACATATCCTTTCCAGGAGATTCTGTACCACAGTTTGCCCTTGCATCATTGCATCCCTTTGATAGCCTATACTTCACATTCTAGGTGATTGCCCACCATGATAGCTGGTGGACGGAAGCATGCAGTGGAAGACACTGCTTTCAGAAGTGAAGAATGAAACATCGGGTGTACTTTCATAGATCGCGGAAGGACGAGTCGCACTCATCTCACCTCAAATCACCTCAGTCACTGGAAATGGCCTAATGAATTACGGTTGAAACATGTGGGGCTGCTTAAAGTGGAGGTGCTTGGTGGAAAACCATACTCAATCCTCTTTGTGGAAGACCGGAGCTGGTTGCCTTTTCTGGCCTGCAAACCTTTTGTATCTTGCTGCAGCATTACGCACGTTGGTGCGCAATTTGGATGACAGTGATGAGACCTGCGCCAAATGTTGGGAAAGCGCTCACAGGTTTTCCTGAGGGGTAGATAGTGGGGATGGTACCTATTGTTAGCTAAAAATTGTAATGATGAGTGTCGCAGGATATTGTATCCAAACTCAGCTTCCCACAAAAGTGATACCCAAGAGGCCGAGGAATTTGACAAGTAACATCGAAGGTACTGCTTAGGTCTTAATTGTCCATCTATTTTTGGATAAAAGCTGGTTGAGAGATGGCTTTTAATTTGAAAGGTGGAGCACCAGGCCTTCAAAAACCTAGAAGTAACCTAGAAGTCACGGTCTGAGGTTATGGTCTTTGGTATACCGTGGATACATACGATGTGGATAAGGAGTAGGTTGACTAATTTTGCAGCTAATGGGTTTCCTGAACAAGCCATATAGTGCACCATCTTTGATAGTCGATCTATTACCACTGTTATGGAGACTTTGCCCTGGTCCTTTGGAAGAGCAGTAATCAAATCAAGTGAAATATCCTCCCAAACCCACAGTGGAGTGGGGAATGAATACAATAGACCCTGCTTCTTGGATCTGTCTGTCTTTGCCCTGTTGCAAACATCACAATTTAGCACATATTGCATGGTTTGTATTCACCAACTTGGCTACCAGAAATTTCTATTACCCTGTTCCAGTCTTCTGGTTTGCGCCTTGATGTCCGACTAGTGGACAATCGTGACACCATTGCAAAGACTTGTTGCTGCAGTCTTTTGGTGGGTATATAGAAAATATTTCCTTGAAAAGGAAAGCCTTCTTTTATGCTCCTCGTTTGTTCTCGCAGTTGCCCTTGAATCAACCTTGTTAAAGGCATGGCTCTCTGACCATGTCAAAAAAGGTATTTGTGAGGGCTACACCAATGATTTGGTCTTGGGAAACCATCAGTACCGGTTGTGTTTCTGTCTTTAGTAATGCAGTGTCCTGTCTGGAAAGGGCATCTGCCTTGTTGTTAGAGCTTCCTTGGTGGAAAGTGATAACAATATCAAACTCCACAAAAAAACAAAGCCCAGTGAAGTTGTCTGGGTTTCAGGTTGCAGACACACAGCAAGAATCGCAGTTGCGGTGATCAGTGAATACTGTGATTTGATACTTGGACCCTAGTATATAGTGGTGCCATTCCTTAAATGCCAAGCTGATTGCTAGCATTTCTTTCTCTGCTATGGTGTAATTCAGTTCTGCTGGGATCATTTTTTTGGAGAGGTACACCACAGGGTGTAACTGGCCAGTATTCGCATCTCTTTGAGACTGGATTGCTCATATGGCACTGTCAGAAGCATCCTCTTCCTCTATAAAAGGATAGAAGGTTGTGTTGTGTCCTGGTGCCATAAAACGGGGGATATGATGAAGGCGTCCTTTAGAAGCAAAAAGGCTTGGGTGGTTACTGGAGTCCACTGAAAGGCTATTCCTTTTTGGATCAATCTGGTTAAGGGAGTGGCTTTGGATACAAAACGATCTATAACTCTACGGTAAAAGCTTGCAAAACCTAAAAAACACTGAATGTCTTTGACAGTTTGGGGTACTGGCCAGTCTTTAATGCTTGCACTGTTCCTTCGGCCATGTTGATTCCTTGTAGTGTGAAGATGAAGCCCAAAAATTCCACTCGAGTAACTTGGAACTCACAGTTAGTGAGTTTACAAAACAACCCATGCTGTCTAAGGGTAGCTAAAATGGTCTGTACATGCCCGCTATGCTCTTCCGGAGATGATGAATAAATCAAGATTTATCAATATAGGCGATGATGAACGTATCCAAAAATTCTTCTAACACATGGTTAACAAAAAATTGGAATGCCACGGAGGTGTTTCAAAGCCCAAAGGGCATCACACAATACTCAAATAACCCACACTGAGTACGGAACGCGGTTTGCCACTCGTCAGGTCGGACACGCACTAGATGGTATGCACCTCACGGGTCCAGCTTGGTATCAATAGAAGCAGAGCGTACCTGATCTAAGTGGACGAGAATGAGTGGTAATGGGTATTTGGTCTTGATGGTTGTTATTTAATGCCCTATAATCAATGCAAGGCCTCAGCTTTCCGTTAGCCTTTGGGACAAAAAAGGGAGATGATGCAGCAGGTGGCTTTGAGGGACAGATAAGCCATTTTGCAGGTACTTATCTAAATAGTCCCCCCAAATACTGGTTTTCTTGCTCAGTAAGAGCATAAATTCTGCTGCATGGGATCTTGGCCCTCAGCAATAGATACGTTTGACAATCATAGGTCCTGTGGGGAGGCAGAGTCCCAGCATTAGAGGCACTAAATACATCGAGGAACTCCTCGTACCTGGTAGGTAGTTTTGTGTTTTGTTCTGCTGTAGTAGCACTTAAATGACTGTGATTTGAGCCCAATTGGCTCTCCATAGCAGAGGCAATAAGGTGGCTTGGATCTGAGCCTGTTTTACTGGTCTGTTCAAAGGGAAGACATGCTTGAGAATGCCAGTCAGAGTCAAATTTTATACTTCTCTCGGCCCAATCTATGCGCAGATTATGGGTAGTGAGCCAAGGCCTACCAAGCATAATTTCCAACCTGCGGAGCCGCTATCACATCAAACCTGATTTGTTCTCGGTGTACACTGTTACCTTGATGACAACTTAGGTTTATGAGACTTGAGTGATAGTGATGAGACCTGAAGTTAGAAGAGTCCCATCCGCAGCCCGTACAGTTTCGGGTCATTCTTTTTGCACTATTGGTATACCCCAAACATGGCGCAATAGTCAGTGCAAATAAAATTTCCGGTGGCTCTGGAGTCAATCATCAGGCCTACCTCCTCAGTTCTGATTCCAATAGTTACCTGTACATTTAAGGTTAAATGAAGAGCCGATGATTGCAAAGTATTGGCCACTGATTGTTCAGGAGGCTTTTGGTGGGGTCTCGGCGAAACCTCATGTGTTTTCCTTCAGCTTTTTAGTTCTCAAATTCTTTGGTTGGGGTTTGTAATGTGGAGGTTCTATTTCCTGAATTATTTGGTTGTACTGGAAACTCTCGACAAACTGTCCCTTTTGCTAAAATAGAGGTATATACCTACCTTGCGCCGTGTGTAATTTTCCTCTTGAGTAAGGGGTTTTCTAACCCCTCCATCTCCATTGGTTGACTGGAATCTAGGGCATTAGTGGATCACTTGTCATTCAGATCACACGTACACGTGTGTGTTGGGTTTTTCCTATCACTTTTTTGGTCTGAGAGTCTATGGTCTAATCGTAAAGTGAATGCTACAAGATCATCACAGGTTTCTGGTTTATGGATCCACTTGAGCCAATAACTCTTTTAAATCATCCCAGAGACCTTGATAGTAAGGAGCTGCCTGCTTTTCTTTGGACCAATTCATTTCAAAGATAAGACGGTTGAAATGTGTTATGTAAGTCACAAGGTCTTTGTTGCCCTGCTTTAATTCTAAAAGCTCTCAGTCCACAGGCCCTGTAATGGTTCTGCTGTCAAATATCTTTTCAAATTCTGCTTTCTCTAGTTATACAACAGGAGACTGTCTGCATTGACCAAAAGTACTGCCCATAATACCAAATCCCCTTCTAAGTATGAGATTAGGAAAGCTATCCTTGATTGGGCGTCTGGGAAAGTTGTGGGCCTGACCATGAAATACAGCTGTACCTGGGTCAAGAAAAATTCTGTACTCGGGCGGGATACCCCATTAAGGGCTCTGGCGGAGCCAATGGTAAAGGTGTAGGGACTATGATGGAGATTACGGGTTGACTGGGAGCTGGACTTGAGGTCATTGCACGAGGTGATGTAATTGAATCACTTGGTTTATTAATGCTGCAGTTTCCAATCTGGCTGTGTCCTGCTCTTTCTGCACTGTTGCCAGAATCCTTCATAAATCCTCTAGAGTGGGCATTGCAACAGTACTGCTCGGGAGGAACTAAATACCATTGGGCTCGTGATTCTGTCAGGACTGAGGGCCTGATTACGATGGCGTGGAGACCACCACCGACAGACTGTCGGTGGCGGTTTCCCCGCCATCAGAACAGGGATCTCCGCCCGCCATATTATAATGGCTTCTGGATGGGTGGCGGTCAGAAGCTCCGACCGCCACGGTCCTGAAAGGCGGTCTGTATCCGACCACCTGTCGGACCTCCCTGTAGTCCCAGAATGGATTGCAATATCCCTTTCTGCTGGTCGTTCTGTGGTGGTCAACCCGCCGCAAAACAGCAGGTGGAAATAGATTTGGGGGCCCGTACCGGCCCCCCCTAAATCCCTGGGCCAGGGACATAGGCACTGAGGGGCATTTATGGTGCCTCCTACATATCCCTACACCATGTGGTAGGCACCGCATGGTGCCTGCCACATAGTGCAGGGATATGTGTGGGGTGTCTGTTTTGTCTTGCGGCAGGTGCTGCAGAGCGCAGCACCTGCCGCAATACAAAACATGGGCAGTGCGACTGCCTCCGTGGCAGTCGCATCGTAATTTGCCCTTGGTGACCGATGCCTTGTAGGCGGGCAGTCACAAATGCGATATGATGGAGGACGGACTGAAGTCCGTTCGTCATTGTAATGACCCCCTGAGTTCCTCAGGAGCAGTACCCTGCAATGCTCACCTTCTGGCAGCACCGACTATATACTATACCAGAGGATCGGAGTGGCCGGATGAGGGGGAAGGGTTTTCGGGAGTATACTGAGGGAGACATGGAACAGCAAGGCATGATGGTTAATAACACTGGGCGGAGTTCCGCTATGCGGAACTAAAGGAAGTGGAAAAAAAATACCCCCGCACTACACGGAGCTCCGCAAGCCGCGGAGTGCGATAGAAAAATGCCGTTCGCGGTGATTTGCGGTGCCGGATGCTTGTCCGCACTGTGCAATCATCGCGAACGGCAGAATGCACAGTGCAAGGGGGCGCTGCTTTCCTTTCTGCCGCTTGAGATGTTTCTCGAGCTAAAGCTTTCACAACGCGAATGGACAGTTCCTCAACGCGAGTGGTCCTGAGCATACGCGACCACTCGCAATGAGAAATCTGACCCCCCCACCTCTTGCTTTGAGAAATCTCGCCGGGAGGTTGATTTTCCACGCTCGCACTCGCCAACTTGATGTTGACGATCGCAAACGAGAAAAAATCTCGCCGGGAGGTGGATTTTCCTCGCTCGCGCTCACCAAAATGAAGTTTTTGGGAACTCCGCGACCTCCGCGTAATGCGGACTGCGGAAAACTACACAAACTCCGAGAGCGGAGCGGAGTTCACCACCCGGGGTTAATGGTTAATGCTGGATCCTATCCACGGGTGCAGCTTATTAACTAATACAAATATGTTACTGATATCCCTTACCGGTGAGGAATGTAAAAATGTGGTGCACTTTCATTCATTAACTTTCAGACATTTATTCAAAGTTTCACAATGTTTATGCTGAACATTCCTTCACTGTCCATATTATTTGAATGCTTCAAACAGTATAAGGATTCAGGGTTTGCAGTTTAGTGCAGCAATCAGTAAAACAGTTATCCTTCACTGTTCAAGTAATCCTATAGTACGCTTTTGTTTATGCCAGCCATAGGTTTTACCAAAGTTCGAAGTGCGCTTTCTGATTAGGTCTCATGTGTCATCTAAGTTCGAGCGCACCTTACCCCCACCTCACTGTTGCTTCCAAATGCAACAACTACTGGTCAAAGCACGCTAAGAGCATTGCTTACTTTGCCCAATTCCAAACTGTCTAAGAAGAAAGCACTATGCCCTCGTATGAAGCTCTGAGATCGTATTTGCCCTAGCGTGGTTCCGTGGTCCAGTGCTGCTGCCCAGGAGTAGCGCTGATCACGAGCGCTCTGTGACGGTTGTTGGCCATATTTATATGCAGCCTCACCGAACATGGTGGCCAGGAGCTGCAAGTCTTGTGGGATCTTGTGGCTGTAAGACGGACCATTGGCTGCATCTAAAATGAACAGTAAGAGTCAGCACAGGCATATAATGGCAGTCGTGCAGTGTGTAGCTAGTAATTAAGTCCTGAATGTAAGCACATAACGAGTTATATATGGAGAGTATTGGCACCATACAACATTTTATAATCACATCATGCTCATTGCAATTAGTCATTTTTCGTACCAGCATATTTGCTGCAAATGTTCTTTTGTGTCACTCATTTTGCAACCAGTAGGCAAGTACCTAGGCACCACAAATGTCCAAGTACATAAGTACTACGCATGTCCATACATGGATACAGTACCAGAGAGTGACCAAGAGATAGGCTGACCACTCATTACAACTGCAGAGAGTTCTGGGAGATAATGTCCATTCAAGAGCAAAAGAACACTGTTACAAAGCCAATCCAAATTGAAAGAAAAATCAATGGCAGTGTAATCCAAATGTAAATCCTTGGTGGAACGAAATATATTGTTTTGAGCCAAATAATAAAAGCACGAGTTCCATGCAGTGGTGGATCAGACGAATCTGAGGAAAAGTCATAAAAATCCATGAAATAGCCCGAAGCAGTTTCTGCCAAAAACAGGAACATCAGGCGGTAAAGTTGACTCCAATGGTGGAACATAGTAAACAACTTTGTTGCTGATATTTGTCAGTTAATTTTGCTGAGCTGTGCATGAAGCTTGAACGTTGTTAGTTCATGTGGCTGGAAGTAGCATAACTTCAGTATCAGATGTTCCCAGCTGGGGTGCAGCAAATGCAATGGTAGGTAAAGCTTGTCACGGGATTTCCTGCATGGTAGTGAGAGGAAGCAGGTAACTACTCAGGATCCATTTTGGCCTACTGCTTAGAACTGGCTAAATGGTGCAGTTTAAACCTTTTGTTTTTACAACCAGCAAGAGGCAGCAAAAGTACAGTACTTGATCCGTCAACCAGCAGTACTGGCACAGGTGCTGTGGATGATAGGCCAAATTCTTTTCCATCCATAATTTTTTCTTAGACTAGATCCCCGATCTTTGGAATCCACTCAGGAGTTGCTGGTTGCGGCCCCACTTCCCCATTGGCTGAACGTTTCTTCGGTTCATTGCTGTTGTCCACACAGTAGTCATTCAGTTCCTGCAAGACAGACAAATGTTCACTGATATCAAAAGGTGTTTCCACCGTCACTGGGACAGGGTTGTCTAGGTCAGGTACACATATTGGGACCCCAAACATGGTCTCATAGGAAATCTGACCACACAAGGATCTTCTTGGCAGATTATTTAAAGCTCTCGGAACCCCATAGGTGATGGACCCAACTATGACCTGAACTTAATACTCTCGCTTTTAAAGACTGATTTAAGTCACGGTTCTTCCTCTCCACAACAGAATGTCCATCAGGATGGTATGGGGAGGAGTACTGCACAGTTACACCCAATGTTGCCATGGTATTCTGGTAAGCTTTAGAGGCAAATATGGGTCCTCGGTCCGAACGGAATGCAGCTACTGCATATGTCGCAATGAAGATTTGCAAATCTTTAATAACAGCCGCTGTGGCTATAACTCACAAGAATCGATAGCAGGATTCCACTGCTAGTAGTATGTATTTAAAAAAGTGATCACTAGATAACAGCCCGCAGTGGTCCAAATAAATGCTGGTAAGAGACTTGTTAGAAATTAAGAGTGGTGTCTGCGGTGGACGTGCTACTGTGGAAACTTTAGTTTGCTGACAGATGTCACATTTAAGGTAGGGGTGGGTGGCAAATTCCGCTCCGCTGGTGGAGTTTGCGGAGGTTTGCCACTCCCCACTCCGCTTTGAAACGTGTCCTAAACATCACATTGTATTACCCATCTCCGTCAATGTGGGGGTGTCCTCTTTTCGCACAATTTTTTCATAAGTTGCGCTTTTTTAGTCTACTACTCAAGTCCAATGACGTTAATTCCGGTGGGCAATGCGTGAAATTAATGGTTCAACTTCTGTTGCTGTTTTGAAAGCCCTCGAACAGCTAGCTGGGCCCGTCTCAGAAGTCGGTGACGAAGGTAGGTCTGAAATTAATAAACAAGCGCTGCAAAAATCAAGTGTTGCCAAAGGTACAATGCAACCGAGGAAAGAGAAATTGTATGTAGTACATCTCGGTACATTAATTACAAGGTTAACATATATAAGAGCACGTACGCATGTCTGTCGTTCGCTCCTCCACCCCTACTGGCATGTAGTTATACAAGGGAAAAGTCATTGCCCTCAGCAATCAGCATGTGGTGGCATTACATTCTACAACCAGAAATGTGCTTAGTGTTAAATTAAATATAGAACAGAAATTACTTTGCCGTTTCAGTAATTCACAGTAAAGGAACCTGCTATCACCGGTCAAAGTTGGTAAACGGCAAATGAATGCTTTTACCCCAAGAGTTGTTCTGCAGAAAGAGGCATGACGATGTTACTAATACAGAGAGCATTTGAGTCCAGAAAGCAGGCTTTGGGGTTTTTGTCTCGAGAAAACTATTGTCAGGTCAGTTCTGCTTGTGTCCCTTTTATTCCCCATGATACAGTTCTGCTGTTTCCCTGGGTCTCTGCCAGTCTACATAATCAGCAATAATAACTTAGCTGCCCTCCCGGCGCCCCTTGTTGGCGTCCACCCCAAAGTTCTAAACTGAATTAATTTCTGCAGTGACATGCGCTGGCACAAAGCTGATAGTGAAATGCTTCGGAATTGAAGCGAGTGATGGAGGGGGAGCAGAAAGATGGGGTGTTTATAAATCTTCACATGTTCCTCCTGCTACACCTGCCAGCCAGTTGCATGTGCTGTGCCTGGCTCTGTATCACAGTGAGAAATGTTTACCTGGTTCTTCTTGGAGCCGTGCAGTTTCTTTTTGGACATTGCCAATGATGGCTATATTTGTAAGAACTAAGAAACCCCTGACTGTACACATTTTACTTACTGTTACAAGATCAAAGGCTGTGCTCTGGTGCAGAGATTTGGACCTGTGAACTTCAGGATACACAGATATCTCTGCAGTAGGTTCATTAGAACACATGAGGACTGAGGTCTCTCACTCCGCCCGCTCACGGAACTCCGTGGAATTTGGCAGAGATTTTTGGTAATTCCGCAGAACTTTGCAGAGTGAAACTCCGCAGACTCTGCCCAGGCCTAATTTAAGGACATAGGGGCTGATTACGATGATGGTGAGACCACCACCGACAGCCTGTCGGTGGTGGTCTCACCGCCATCGTACCAATCTTTTCCTCCCGCCACATTGGGATGGCGAGCAGGTAGTTGGTGGTCAGAAAGACTGACAGCCACAAATCCGACGGGCTCCTTGAGCCCGCCTATGCATCGGAGGGGAATCAAATCCAACGGTGTTTGTGCCTACCAGGCACCGCCAAAGGGATTATGATGTCCCTTTCCGCCTGCCTTTTCATGGCAGGTAACCTGCCATCAAAAGGCAGGCGGAAAGGGACTTTGGGGGCCCGCAGTGGGCTCCTTCAAGTGGCAGGCACTGCATGGTGCCTGCCATGTAGTGCAGGGATATGTCAGGTCTTCCTATTTTGCATTGCGGTGGGTACTGCAGCTAGCAGCACCCGCCGCAATTCAAAATATAGGCATTGCAACCGCCGTGGTGGCGGTCTCATCATAATGCTTCTTACAGGACCGCCGATAGCCTGTTGGGCGGTCCCGATTTCCGATAGGGTGGCGGGAAGATGTAAGTCCGCCCACCATCATAATCAGCCCCATAGTCTTTAGTCTGTTTGCATAGACCTGGCTACCAGTATTGCCGCTGTACCAGTGAATCCATAGCTGCCACGCCTGAGTGAGCAGAATCCAACCCCTCGTGCAGCTAAAATTAGTTCTGACCAGCGGTCCAAATTTGGTATTACTCCCACTCCTGGAAAACGAGCAAATGGAATATTCTGCCCACCAAGTAGGTAGGAGTATTTTGCTGGATATGACTGAGGTAAGTGAGCACCAGTGAATGAAGCTTTGACAGCTACCAATATGTCTCCATCTATTCTCGTACTGTAACGTGTCTCTGCACTGCTGCCTTTGCAGTTTCATCAGCCATTGAAATCCCTGCAGCATGTATTTCAACACCTTAGTGGCTCAGTGTGTGAATAACATGAGCCCATTGCAAATTTGCTTTGATATTTCCCACTTCTCCCCAAAGCATTTTATGCTTGATAGTATATCCTTTTGAATCTATGAATCCATTCTGGCTTCAATAGTGTAATGTAATTACTCACTGTAAGACTGGACACAATAATATGAATCACACACTATAAGTGTGGGGAACTCGTGATCCATATTTGTTAGTGCCAGAATTACAGCTTTCAGTTCAGCCAGCTGTGCAGTGCAATCAGCCAGTGATTCTGTATATGTTTTTAGACGCTGGAATTCTCCATCCCTCATTTTACCCTTTATCGCTGCGCAATTAACTGGGAATCAATGTTTCGTTCCGACTGCAGTCTGGTCAGAACCATCAGTGTAAACTATAAAGTCGTACTGATCTAGAGGCATTATTTCAGGGGGAAGAGGATATTCTTGTTAAAAAAAGTTCAAAACTAACTTTGGGGTCTATTACGATGGCGGGCGGATCGCCCCCGCTGGGCCGGCAGTAGCCGTCGGCCCGGCTGGGGCGATCCGCCCGCCATCCTCACTAGAATGACCCCCGCCATATTATGATGGCTGGGGGGTACGCGACGGGAAGCGCCTACATATGGTGGCGGTGTCTGCGAGACACCGCCATCCATATCAGGATGCTGGCGGTCAATGGCCTTTCCACGGCGGCGTTGCCGCCATGGAAAGGCATACAGTCCTTGCTTTTGGGGGCCCGTTGCGGGCCCCCAGGGTGTTGGGGGTGGAGGGGGGTGGAGGGTGCACGTGGGGGGTACCCATGGTACCCCCCTCATTGCCATGCACTACGTGGCAGACACCACGTGGTGCCTGCCATGTAGTGCATGGCAATGCCGTGCACAGTCCTTTCAAATTGCGAGCGGGTCTGCAGCCAGCAGATCCACCCGCAATGTGAAAGGCACAGGATGCGCTGGCGGGTGCATCCTAATACACATGGCGGGACCTCCGCAACTTCGGCGGCCGGTCCCTAGCTCCGTTACGGTGCCGCCATCGTAATAGGCCCCTTTATTCGGCCAAAAGACTATAAAAGCAAAACATCAATTGTTAACACTTGCAGTTAGAAATTGTCATATGCAACAAAGCTACAAAATATAAAAAGATGTTTTACACCAACTTCTTAAAAACTTTAAAAGTCCTAGGGCAAAATATAAAAAGGGGAATACAGTACTTTAGTTAGGATATCTTTTCCTAATAGTTCACAGGCAAATCAAAACGTAATAGCACAAATCTGGGGAAGTCAGAGATTGCAAAATCTTAGCCCTTCTTTTTGAGTTCTTACATTAGATTTGAGGAGGGCTGCGACTAAAAAGGCACATCTTGGTTCTGAATACAATGTACAAAATAAAATAGTGGCTGGGTTGGGATACCGTCACAATAACAGGGTGGAAGGACCCTGTTCCAAACCCCTGCCATAGGAAAGGGGAATTTAAAATGAAACGTTTCCAATCAAAGGCTTGTCAGCCAATATCGATAAGATGGTTTCTTTACCCAGCAGATGTAGGGCTCTAAGCAGGGGCGGTTTCTCCATTAGGGCTGAAGGGCTACACCCCTCTGAGATTCCTACACATATACATAAAAACATATGAAATAGATCAATTTATTTCGAAATACGATCATATCTCTAAATAAATTGATGTATTTAAGTCTAGGCTTGGCTGTCTGTTTCAGGCTGCCTGCCACGCCTCGCTCTAAAGCAGGAGATGGAACGCGAGGCAGTAAATCAACTTGCAGAAATGTGATGCAGGATGCAGGGCTTTCTGTTTTAAAGCCGTTCATTGCTATTGTGGTTTATTGTTGTATGCATGCTGTAGGCCAGTGACGCAATTAGCGTCACGGTTTCGGGCGTGGGAGATTTCATCCCTGCGTCAGACCTCCGTCATTCAAACGCATATATTCCACCCTTTCGTCTAATGTTGTGTTATGGATATTGTGCTGAGACCCCTCATCACGCTAACCTACCCCACTGTGACACACCAGGCCCTTGCTGCACATTGCTGGCTCCATTAGAAGTGGAGCTGCTGTATTTGTTCCCCTGCGAAATGGATCCAAATAAAGAGCGGGGTTCTTGTTCCCTTGCGAAGTTGATCCAAATATCCGAGTGAAGCAAGGCGAGAAATATGTGCTTACAGTGGACAGTTCTCTGATGTATGACATTAAAACTGGCCGTGTCTTCATGTCCTTAAGATAACACTGATGCCAAAAATAAGGATTGACTTGCAAACAATGATTGTTAAAAGTGTTAAGGGAATGCATTTCAGTGATTTAGTTCCTCTCTTATTTCACATGCTTTACTTAATCTTGCATTCCCCAAGAGTTAGCTGTTTTATAATGTTTTTGTTTATCTGTATTTTCTTCTGTGCATACTGTGAGGCTTGAGCCATTCCAAGTGTTTATAAGGGGCTTTGATTGAGCGTGCAGGCGCTATGGCTGAAGCCAAACCAAGATAGTGTCAGTGGGTTGACCTCTGCATAGCACACGGAACAATGTTTATGTATTCCATTTGCAACTGAAATTCTGTGGCTGTGTGTGTGAAGGGGTACACAGATGTCAAAATATTTGCAAGACAAAAGTAAGAGAAATTAAAGTGCTTACATTTGCGGGTGTACAGTGCATGTTTGGAGGTGGTGAAGTGGCAAAGATGCGAGGAAGTGGATTCGGGGAAGAGTGAAAAGAGGATGCTGAAGAGCAAAGAGAGGTGGTTGAAGATGTGCAGATGGACAACCTATGCAGTAAAAAAAGAGGATACATATCTAACATAAATCACACATAACTGAAGGCCAAAACTCCTTCCACCGGCCTCAATGCTATTTAATTCACAGACTCATAGTTTCAGAATTGAAACATTTCCAATTTTAATTATTTATAACATTGTTATTACTCATTTATCTTAAACAGCCAACACCCATTGATAAAACCAATCGTACAGACAGGCTATAGGTGTATGTCAGTTGTTGTGTCATTTATCTGGATACAATTACATGAAACTTGAGAGAGAAACCAAAACACCGGCGAGGTGGCACACTATGGGAATAACAGAAATGTATTTGACATGTTCCTTTATAGAGAACCCCCACTTTTTTCATCCCACTTAAAGACCTGTCTGCACATATTTCTATATGACTAGTTGCAGCCAGCAGCTGTGGGTGTTTTTCAAAATCTGGTTAGAGCATATTTTTCCAAAGTTAATGCTGTATGCAGTGGAAGACACTGGGCAAGCATACATTTTAAAGGGCTAAAGTTGTCATGCTGTACAATTTACACATTACAGTAACTGTTGAACATATTAATGCAGGAAGATATGGGGCAGTTTTTACTGTGTTTAATATTTTAAGACTATACATTCCCACTGCTTTATAAACCTTGCTTTATCACTACTTTCATATCTATTTTACATTTCTTTCTTGGGAGAGGAACTCACCCTGGACACGAGGTTTGTTCATTGAACTTGTTCACATTGCTCGCTATATAAAGTAAATGTTTAAGCCTCGCCACTTTCAATTGTCACCAGCCGCGACTGGCTTTAAGCTGTTAGTTGTGGGGACAGCAACGTACTTAATAACAGTTACTTTGGCCTGGGATAAGTCTAGGTGGATATTTAAACAATGAGCCTGATACAATAAATGTACAAGTAATTTATGGTTGCGCCTGATACAAGATGGATTGTCAGTTCTAATAAATAGAAAGTGTTTTTAATATAATACAGCCAAGGAATCTGTTTCACTTTATCCAATGACTGGCAGTCAATAAACAAAGATCTGATGACATTAAGTTCGGGTGTACCAAACCAAACCCAAATGTTTGCCCAGAGCAATAGCGGGGCCAGGCCAATTAGGTCTTCAATGAAAGTCAGCCCCAATTCCTCATCACAAATTACATTTGATGTACTGGGTGGGACTGAAAGCAGTCTCTGAATGAAACTGTTTTCTGCTCTTTGCAGCGGACTGGCTTTACTATAGTCCCACAATCCAGCACTGTATGTGCCAACCGAGATTCATTTGCTCTTGAAAAAAGCCAGCATTTCGTTAAGTGGTTTGTGTTTTAACTTATGGGCGAATCTAAAAATAGTTTCTATTAAAAGATTGAAGTCTTGCCGTAAAAAAGACAACCAACTCAATGTTTTATTAAAAGGGATCCCCAAGTAGTTAACATGTTTATTTCCCCTAAAATATGGTCTCCCATTGTAAAAGTTATCGTCCTAGTATTTGGTCGCCCACAAGTCATGAGAAAGGACGAAAAATTAACTTGGAGGTTCACAACGCCTATTTATTTCAAGAAAAGGTCTAATAGGGATTGGAAACCATTAACTGTGCGGGAAATCAGTATGGCGTCATCCTCGTTCAGCAAGCTGGGCACCACCTTATTCCCCATTTTTGTTATAACCTTTTCATTTTCAACCAGGAAAGAGCTTATCCCATTTATATAGATCAAAAAAAGGAAGGGGGCCAGGATGCAGCCCTGTTTAATGCCCCTGGTAGACTCAATGGATGGGGAATATTTATCTGTGGATTCGTAGCACACAATTACTGAGAGGTCTTGATGAAGCCAGCATATCAATAATAAAAGTACCGGTTCCACATCCATCCCCTTCATTATATCCCACAGTTTATCGCAATTCACTAGATCAAATGTATTCAAAAAATCTATCAACGCCAAATATATAGACTCACTCTTGGCCTTCGTGCACTTTCCCAAGATTATATAAAGGTACAAGCATTGCTTTATCATCCCAAGGGCAGGACTAAAACCAATTTGCACCTCAGATATGGTGTTATTTACGAATGCTCAATCTTCCAGGCGGGCCAATAAGATATGACAAACAACCCAAAAATTTGACACTAGAATCAATTTAAGAGATTGGGCGGTAACAAGATGGTTGGGACATGTCCCCCTTTTCAAAAATTGGGACCAATATAGCAGTCGACCATGTATCAGGGATTCGGCCAACCATCACAGATTTGAACACATTAGTTAAAATAGGTGCCCACAAAGAGATGTTAGACTTAAACAAGTCCACAGGGACTCCATGTGGGCCCAGGGCTTTACCAGAAATGGACTTATTTATGGCGTCAACTACTTCATCAACAGTAATTGGATTTTTACAATTCTTGTTCTGTGCATATTCTTGTTCACATTGTAGGTATGCTTGTGTTTGCAGTGTAGAGCCACTGTATCCACCTGGCATGAAAAGGCTTTTGCGTTAGGAACACTAGCCTTTGTGACAGCCTCTCAGGCTGGGATGGGCGGCACAACAATTATACATTTTCCCTGAGCCAATGATCTTTCTCTCACTACAGCGATCTGTACCACTGTCAAAAGATTTTCTGTAGGAGCAAAACGCTTTTCAGCATTGGTGTATAGATGTGATTTATATGCTATTGGTACAGTGTCGCCCTCGTTGAAAGTGATATATGCGTATCCTGTGCTCCCCGCAATTACACAGACTGCCAAGTTTGTTGTGTTTACAAATGTGTGTAAGTGTTTTGCAGCTAGCATGTCAGCATGTACTGCATGTAAAATATTTGTGTTTTCTGGTGTCCAATGTGTGCTTGAGAAGTCTGGATGAATCAGTTCATAAAACGGTTTTACCTGTTGTGCATAATCTGGTATGTATGTTTGGTTCACTGACAGAACATCGACACCTAAAATATCCCCATACCACAATATCGAGTTATAGATATCGATGTCAAAAATATCAACATCTTATATTTCTATTAGTAAGTACAAAAATATCGGAAAAAATTATCTGTCATAAATATAGTTGTACAAAATATTGTTTTTTTATAAAATAAAATAACCAATATTAAATATATTAAAATATAAAATTAATGTAAAAAGTAAATTAGATTTAATATACATTTTAACAAATATAACCAATAACTTAATTTTAAAAAGTTATACACACATATATTAATTAATATATATATTTACTTTATAACAATTATTCAACTAATAATTTTAAAGTATTTTATAATTTTTAAATTATATTAAAATATAACAAATAAATATATATATATATATATATATATATATATATATATATATACACTAACAACATAAAATCTATAAAGCAACATTCTGATTTAATTAAAACATTAAACTATATAAATATCTTTAAAATTAGTAAAATAATTTTCCAATTAACAAATATTAATAATTATAAATGTTATAATTTAAAATAAACAAAACATAATAATATAAATTATAACAATACAAAATTAATTATAACTTTTAATATACACATATTATTCCCACTACAATTTAAACAAAACTACGCAAACTATTAAAGTAAATACATAAACAATTTACCACTCCCATTTAGCACAACACATAAATATTAATACTGGATAAAAATAACAGTTACAAATCTCCCTCCAATAAATGCAACAGTAGTAAAAGAGATAAATTACACATAGAAAATATTTACTGCACCCATTCCAGCCACTACAACATCAATGAAACTGTTAAAGAGCAGATGGGTAAAATGTAATATTCCCACTCCAGTTAGTTCAACAGTAGGGAAAGTGTTGGATAGCGGAGGGGTAAAAATTACTATTCCCACTCCAATGAGCGCAACAGTAGGGAAAGTGTTAGATAGCGGAGGGGTAAAATGAACTATGTCCACTCCAGTGAGTGAAACAGTAGGGAAAGTGTTGGAGAGCGGAGGGGTAAAAATAACTATTCCCACTAAAGTGAGTGCAACAGTAGGGAAAGTGTTGGATAGCAGAGGGATAATTTTTATTAATCCCAATCCGGTCAGTGCATCAATAGGGACAGTGTTGGATTGCGGAGGGGTAAAATTCACTATTCCCACTCCAGTCAGTTCAAAATTAAAAACAAACATAATATCAACAAAATAAAAATATATTTTTTTAAAGTAGAAAAAATATAGAAATATGTTAACAATAAAAATAAAATTATATTTAATATTAAAAAAATTAAACATATAATGTTGAATACATATCACAAATACCTACAAGTATTATATTAAATTTTTAAAAACTTCAAACAAATATTTTTATTTAGAAATTATTCATTAAAAAAAACATTAATTATTGCCTAAATGTAGTTTATTTTCTCCCTACCCTATAACATCACACAACTCACCCACATTTAAAATATTATTTGGATAATTAACATAATTAATTATCAATTAAACAAATATTATTTATAAAAAAAATTAAAACACATAAAATGTACTTACCACCCTTTAACCCTATAATCCCCACAGCCCACACACAAAACAAGTAATTAAACAATGACCCTAATTATTTAATTAATATTAATTAGCAACTAATTAATAATTAATTAAAAATAAATAACTTCCCACCTTTTACCCCTATAACCCCCAAAATATAAATAAACAATTAACAGAATTAACTATCAGTTATTTATTATTAATTATCAACTAATTATTACTTAATTAATAATAAATTGCTTCCCACCCTTTGCCCTATAAACCCCAGAACCCCGACCAAAACTTAATTACGCAATAACCGGAATTTATTATCGATTAATTAATATTAATTAACAACTCAGTAATAATTAGTTAAAGATAAATGACTACCCACTCCTCCAAAGATATAATTTAACAATTAACACAATTATCAATTATTTATTATTAATTATCAGATAATTATTACTTAATTAAAAATAAATTACTTCCCACCCTTTACCCCTATAAACCCCACAACCACACCTAAAATAATTACACAATTCCTATAATTAATTATCAATTAATTAAAATTAATTAACAACTAATTAATAATTAATAAAAAATAAACAACTTCCCACCTAATACCCCTATAAACCTCACAACCAACACATAAAATTTACCAAAAAGAATTGAAAACACAATTAACATTATAAAATGTCAGTTAAATAAATATTAATAAATAAAAAATATTCATTAATTAAATCACTTCCCACTGTATACCCCTATAAACCCACAACCCCCTACAGAACCTAAAAAACCCAAAATGTAATGAAACCAAATTAATAACTACTAAAAATGTAAAACATATATTAAAAAACATATACAATAATTATACAAAAAAATACATCTCATACATTTAAAATATATACTAAACTACATAACACTAATTTAAAAATTGATATTTTAAATAAGTATATTTTTGCAAACGATATTAATGACTTCTATATTTTGAAATCAATATTTATTGCTGTTGATATTTCAGTGTCATGATATTTAATACTCGATATTTGTGTAAGTCGACATTTCCAACTCAGGGGCCGATTCCGATGCGGACAGGAAGGGCTCCGGCTGTCGGTCGGAGCCCTCCTGCCCGCATCAGAATGTGCCGTTGGGATTCCTTTCCGACCAAGCCATTCTGATGGGCTCGGTCTGAAAGGAATCAACTCGGTTTTCCGGATGGCTTACGACGGGCTCAGACAGCCCGTCTGCCATCCGGAAACCCTTCAGTACACCCCCGGCCGGCTCTTTCAGGTCGAGGGAGTACGATGGCAGTTTCCCACTGCCTTTTTGTGCTGGTCTTTCCAGCACAAAGAAGGCAGTGGGAACCTGTATTTGGGGGCCCCCAGCAAGGCCCCCATGGGTGCGTGGCCGCCGAATGGCGGCCTATTGATCCCTGCACCCGGTGACAGGCACCTTGAGGTGCCTGCCACGGGGTGCAGGGATGAACTGCACCCCTGCTCTTTCAATGAGAGCATGCATTCCATTCGGAATGCATGCCAAGTAGTGCAAGTAGGCATGCCACCGAACAGGGTTCGGTCGTAGCCTACTTGCAGGTCTGTAACTGACGACAGGCGGCTTTTCGGTTGCAGTGCCTCACCGATGTCGGACGGACTCCGGTCCGTCCGACATCAGAATCCGGCTCTCAATATTTTGACTGAATACCTGTATGTTCTACCAAACAGAAACCCTAAAAGCAACGCTTATACAATAGTAGCCTTTTTATTGAGGTTGGTGGCTGTTAAAGAACACACTTTTCTAAGAACAGAACACTGACACAGGCATTTTTTTTAATTGAATTTGTATCTGACCATAGCAAATCTCAGGATTATGCGATCTACTCTGACCAGATGGGCGTCTAAGTCATCAACCGTAAGGTATAATTTATTGACAGGACAATGCTTTATTGTTCTCTCTTAGTGATACTTCTGTTATATTGACGGACTGAGAACAAACCTGGGATGTTCTTATGCCCCTGTTCCAAATGGCAGAATGTTTTTGTGACCCTAAGGTGGTAAATGCTGTCAAATACCTACTTTCAGGTGCTATGTTTTAGCAGAAAAAGCCCTTTGATATTACTAATATGGTTTTATATTTCTTGCCCACTATGGGGCTGATTACGATGGCGGGCGGACTTATGTCAGCCCGCCACTGTATTGGAAACGGGACCACCCAACATGCTGTCGGTGGTCCCGCAGTGGGCATTACAATGCAACCGCCACCATGGCGGTCGCAATGCCCATATTTTGCATTGCGGTGGGTGCTACTGGCTGAAGCACCCGCTGCAATGCCAAAAAAAGGGACACTGTACATATCCCTGCACTACGTGGCAGGCACCATGCAGTGCCTACCACATGGTACAAGGATATGTAGGCGGGCACTATGGGTGCCTCCCAGTGCTGTGATGCAGTAACATTTGTGTTACAGAATGTCTACTATTTACTAGTATGTTTATTGGGTGTGCCATGTTGATCTATGAAATTCAGAGAAGGTAACTATGGTGATCCTTTTAAAGGATCAAGCTTGAACAACCTACAGGCAGAAATAGGGATTGCTATTTAGCTGAGGAGGATGCATCCGTAACACCACAGATGTCACTGGTTAATTGGTGAGTAGAATCTTTGGGCAAACTTGACAATAAACTCGGGAGACCCATTAAAAAAGTACCCAAACTAGAACGTTGGTGGCGCCATGTTGTACGGTTCTTACTTTCTCAGTAAGAATGTGCATTTAGCCAACATAGACGTCCAAAAGCTGTGGGTCTAAGTCTGCACACACCATCAGAATATGTTGACCATATTCCTGGCTAGCTCACAGTGCACCATCTGGGTCCCTAAACTGCAACCTCAGAACATGACAACCCTAATTCCCCCAAGGAAATCATGGAAACAAATCTTGCCCTTTCGATTGTAACTCAAGCATGCCCAAAGAGGTACACAAGAATTACACAAGTGAAGTTTCAAATATTTATTGAGGCAACTGGAATCTTGGTTAAAATATATGCGCTGCAATGATTAATAGCATGAAGCAGACCAATGTCACCAGCATGACAAGAATGATAAACAGGACGAATAATTCTACCTTGTATAATTGCATTAGATCATATGAATACATATAATGGTACACCTATCCAGCTCTGTCTATCCTAATGAGCATCGGTGGGCAAATCTGCCAGATCCCATTGAGTGGTTTAACTTCCCATTTGCCTGTGTGCGTGTATCATCCGACAGCCAGGTCTGATGTAGATCAGGCCATCATCCTTCTCAGGATAGGGATGGAATCAGATGGGCTAATATTCAGGCACAGAGTGACCATTACAATCCTGTCCAAATGCTCCTCTGCCTAAGCAAGGGCTCATGTGAAACTAGGAAGATTCTTGATGTCGGAGGCTGCGCAGCTTTGATTTCATTAGATCTTAGCGCAGCCTTCGACACGGTAAGTCATCATCTGATGATCCAAAGACTTAGGGAAGTTGGAGTGGCTGGATTAGCACTAAAATGGCTACAATCCTTCCTGCAAAATAGGGTCTTTACAGTCTTTGAAGAAGAATCATCCTCAAAACAAATACCTTTGACATGTGGGGTTCCTCAGGGATCCTCCCTTAGCCCCACCATGTTCAATATATACCTGCGGTCATTGGCAGAAACAGTACACCCTTTTGGCATACAGATCGTCACATATGCTGACGATACCCAATTGATTGTTTCTCTGACCCAACAATCCCAACAAGGCCATAATCTAGCTGCCTGCCTTGAGAAGGTCTTCAATTGGATGAATAATTCATTTTTAAAACTTAATGGAGCAAAGACTGAACTTATGCTTCTGGGGAAGTCTGCCCTAGGCCCACCCCCTGTTCCAAAGCGGCAAATTAAAAGCCTAGGGGTCTGGCTTGATTCCAACTCAGACTTCAATGAACAAGCACGTAAAGTAGCGGCCTGTTGCTACAGCCTTTTAAGAATGGTTCGGAGGATGCTCCCTTTACTACCTTTCGCTGCCAGACGATTGCTAGTCCAAGCTCTTATTCTATCACGGCTGGACTATGCTAATGCTGTTTACCTTGGAGCTCCTCAGTCCACTACTAAAAGACTTCAAACAGTGCAGAATTGTGCGGCTCGCATGCTGTTAAATATCCCTAGACGCACTTCGGCTAAATCTGCTCTTACTACTCTGCACTGGCTCCCTGTCTGCCGGAGAATTCAATTCAAAGCTATGTGCATTGTACACAAAGCACTTTCTGAGAACGGCTCCCTCCTGATTCGTTCATGGATTCAACCTTACTGTCCCAACAGACCCCTTAGATCGGAGAACAAAGGCCTTATTGTAGTTCCCAAGATTAAACGTTCTCGGAGTGGAGGCCGACTGTTCACATATAATGCAGCCAGGTTTTGGAATAATCTTCCCCTCCACATACGGTCCGAACCTAACTACCTTAAGTTCAGAAAACTATTGAAAACTTCTCTTTTTCTTTGATCGTCTCATAGCATAACTGATGTCATAGCGCTGGGATGCCTTTGGGTAACCACGCGCTCTAGAAATGTTCATTCATTCATTCATGTGGTTTATATATTAAACTAAATCCATGCATTCAGTGCCTGAGCTCTGATACGGGCGCAACTTGTTTATTCTACCCAACCAATGCTGTCGCCTAACAGACAACAATCCATAACATACTTTGCGCATAGTACCAGGGACCTCGTACAGAGTGTTCTAAGAGACGATAATGATCCTACAAAGAAATGTATATGTAATCAATTATTTTCTGAGTACACTGATGTGCAAGCAAAATGTGTTACAAAGGTCACTGTTTAAAAAGGTGTCAACTTTAAGGGGCCGATTTCGATCTCGTTAGGTAAGCCCTCCGGACGACTCAGTTCCGGAAGGCTTTCCGAACGAATCGCGCTGCAGGAGTCCGACCGAACGAGTACGTTGCATCCATATGCTGACAGACTCGGTTCGCTCGGACTCCCATTGAATTCAATGGGAGCCTGTGAACCCAACGTGAACACAGGCTCGCACTGCAAAAAAGGGGTGTGTGGGGAAAAGCGTGCACCCTGTGGAGGGCACCCCATGGTCCCCGCATCACTGTGCAAGCATGGAAAGGGGGGACCCATGGGTACCCCCAAGGGCCCGATTCGGAGGGCCCCAGGTGAAGGAGGGCCTGCCACAGCCCCCCGAAATCCGATTCCCGCAGCTGTTTCATCCAAGCAAAACCAAATTGCTACGGCTGTCAGACTCGGGCATTTTACTCACTCGTTCGGAAGCTGGCCCCTTTGAGCTGCACGATTCGGCTTTGAATGACTCGGACTGACTGATTCGGGGTCGGCGCGGTCGGCTTCTTCGCATCGTACTTGGTCGTTCGGATAGGGGGACGATTCGTTCGGAAACAGGGGCTCCAAATCTGATTTGCTTTTAGCGAAACCCGTTTGGAGCCCTTCCGAATGAGATCGAAATCGGCCCCTAAATGTGATTATGTAAGATGCAAGTGTTTGTGCCCCGGGCCTATGCAACCACACAACAGGACAGATTTAAATTAAGGTTTACTCAGCACAAAGGGAAAAGGCTGTTTTGGGCTTGACTGGTTTGCCCTGAAAATTGTCTTTTTGCCTCTTGGTGGTCTATCAAACATGTTACAGGATTGCTAGAGGTAAATCCTTTTAAAAAAACATTTTAATCAACCTTTTCCCCCATCAGTTGTTCTCAATTTGATTCCCAACAATTTGGAAGTGTCTTTGGAAATACCAGTAATTTGATGTATTGTGGGTTGATAATCGTCAAGAAATCACTTGTGAAGGTTAGAAAGAAAACAGGGTGAAAACTGAATTAGTGACTTAAAGTGGCTTGCAGTTTCCACACTTGTAGATTTTTAGATCAGGCTTGCAGGAAGCTCGCAAGCACTGCTGCTTGGCATTGATCTTTTGTTTCCTGAAAACAAGCATTGGCAAAGCCAATAGGTTTTATCTCTGCAAGAGCTATTGGCTTTTGCTTTCTCAACAAGACATTTTAGAGTCGGGAATAAAATGGGCGACCTTTATATGCTTTACATCATGCAATTTAAAAACCTGCACATTTTGTTAGACACGAAGTGAGTACCATCTCTTTTGGAGACCGTTCTAAAGAGAAAACATATCTTTAAACTTCATGGTGGACTCAGTACTGGGCACACTAACAAAAGAATAGTAGAGCCATTCGGAATGGTAATCACCTACCATGATAAGATACCCTGGGCATCATTAGGATGGCGGTCGGACTTTGTCCGCCCACCATCCCGACGTACAAAGGGACCGCCCGCCATACGTGCGGCGGTCCCGTGGGGGTAATTAGGATGTGCCCGCCACACTGGTGGGCGCTTCCTGCATTTACAACATGCCAAAATGCATGTTCTGCATTTGCATGCACAACGTGGCAGGCACCGCGCGGTGCCCCCCATGTGCACCCGCCACCCCCCAGAATCCCTGGGGGCCCGCTACAGGCCCCCAATGTAAAATACCGGAGAGGCAAATCCCCGCATGCATCCTGATATGGATGGCGGTGTCTAACAGGTTGTAATGGCGCACTCCTAGTCTTCCAATGTTTGTCTCAAAACAGACACTCTTGACAACAACAGATCTGACGTAGGCACCAAATATGGCCACCAATAATGTTGTTTTGGGCATTTAATCATTCTGCTAATGCCTAACTGTAACTGATGAGCTAACAGGATCAGAGTCCTTCTTATTTCTTCTGGAGGCACAACAACTCATGATGCATGATCATGTCGTTTACGGTGGAGAGTTCCTCAGACACTTGTGAAAACACTTTAAGATCACCCATTAGATTTCTACTCTCCGGCCACCCATTAATGATAAATGTCTCGACCTGTGATGTTTCTCATCTCCCTACATGCTTTGTTCCATTCTGCCTCTGTTATTTGTAAAGCACCCGCATCTACAGCATTGATCAATGCTGCCACACACACTATATGAGTATCCAGCTCACAATTTTCCTCCGAATCACTTAACACCATGCGTTACAAGCAATCTGCTAGACAGCTCTACCCTCCAGAAAGATGTTTTGTGTCAAAGGTATACTCTTGAAGTTTTGAAAGTAGTCGCATTAGTCTTGCGGATACCTTGCATGGATTGCTACTTCAAAGCAAATGTACAAAGGGCTTGTGATCAGTTAGAATCTCGAATTTTGAACTCCAAATATATTACTTAAACTTTTGTACAGTCCACGTACAAGCCTGTGCCTCACGTTTGATAGTGCTGTAGTGAGTCTCAGCTTGTTTCAACATTCTGGATGCCAATGCCTCAGTTTGTTCTCTACCAGTGACAGTTGGACTCAAAACTGCTCCAAGTCCTCTGAGACTGGCATCTACCATGATAGAACACTTGCAACCTGCCCAAAAAGCATTAAATGCTGAAGCTTTCTCAATCATTTATTTGATATTATTGAACGCTTCATCTAATGTAGATAACCACTCAAAGTTAGCTCCCTTTCAGAGTAAGGCTCCTAATTTTTCCACAGTTTGGGCAAAACCATGCACAAACCAGGTATAATACTCTGCCAACCCTAAACAGAAGCAAAGGGCATTTATTCTTTGGAGGCTTAGCATCTCTAACCACTTTAATAAGACAACATTTTGGTTTGGTTCCCTCAACCAAAATAGTGTGTCCTAGATATTCCAAATCATTAGTGCCAAACTTACATTTGTCAAGTCTCGGAGTCATTCCAGTTTTAGCTAATCTAGCCAAAACGTTTCTTAAAATAGAATTGTGTTTTTCCGGACTCTCAGGAAAAATCCAGGATGTCATTTTGGTATGTCTGGACCAATTGACATCCCCAAAAAGATTTTCCATCAGCCTTTGATAAATACTAGCTGCTAAAGCAAGTCCAAACAGTAGACTTACATATTTGTAAACATCAAATGGCGTTACAAATGCAGTTAGCTCTTGAAACTCTTTTTACTAAGGGCACCTGGTGATATGATGATCAAAGATCAATTATTGAAAGCACTTTTGTCTCCCCCCCAATCTTCCCCCCCCAAATTGGCTAATAGGTCATGCATCTTTGGCATGAGATGACAATCAATGATGTTCCTATTTATAGCAAAAGATGACTCCGACACTTGCATCCCGAGGCCCACATTCCAGGTAAGCCACAGGTAATTCTCCCAACACCATGGGGTTTGCCGCACCCGGTTTGAGATAAAGACCCATTTTGGCTAAGTCTCTCCATCCCGCAATGTCCTTACCTTTGATTGCTACGTACACCTTTTTGGAAATAATTCTACCAAAACACTCAATTTCAGATACAAAATAGCCCAACACATCAATATCTTTCTCCCTGAATGCCTTTGGACTGATATCCATAGGCATTAAGCTGAAACAGTTCCCATAATTCTTGTAAAAAGTAGTATCTCTGAAAATAGTAATAGGAGAGCCACAGTCTGCCATAACTTGGAGGTTTATGCAAAAGAAACAATTGATGGACAGAATGCGGGACAATGCAAAATTCACCCCCCAGTCACCAGGATCTGGGTTAAATCCATCATTCTTTAGCTCACCGCACCACCCCAGTTTGGACCCAGCCATATGCAAATCAGCCTTGACCCTGTTCCTTGTGGGAACAGTCCAGCCCGAACTGCCAATCCAGGTCCTTCCTAGACCGAAAACAACAATCCTGGGACCGGTTTCAGGGTATCACCCTTCATCAGCCAGGCAAGCTTGAATCCAGTGGTGTAGCGAGCACAGGATCCATGTCTGTGCATACCTATCCCACTTAGGGCGACATATGCAAAAGAAACAATTGATGGATGGAATGCTGGACAATGCAAACATTCACCCCCAGTCACAAGGATCTGGGTTAAATCCATCATTTGTTTGCTCACCACACCACCCCAGTTTGGACCCAGCTATATGCAAATCAGTCTTGACCCTGTTCCTTGTGGGAACAGTCCAGCCCGAACTGCCAAGCCAGGTCCTCCCTGGACCGGAAACAAGCATACTGGGACCGGTTTCAGGGCATCACCCTTCATCAGCCAGGCTAGCTTGAATCAAGTGGTGTAGTGAGCACGGGACCCACATCTGGGCATACCTTTCCCACTTAGGGCTGTTATATTCCATATAGGTACCCTATATAGGCGCAGGTGACACTGCAACCTTTCACCTATATCCTTCCCTACATTACATACATAACGGTACTTAGGCACTGACCTTTTACCCAGATATGACACTGCATTCAGAACGCTGGTTTTTCCCTGGTTCGATTCTCATACATTATGCATGAGGCTTCTTGGAAGCACAGCAGGACTAACAGTAGGATTACCATCTCCTGTATAATATCTCTGTATAAAGTTCAGGCCTGACGTCATCCTTTAGGCCAACACAGTAACACAGCAAGGTAGGACCCCTGGGGAGACCTATGGGTATATATACAACACATCTTGCTTAGGAAGATAGAGGAGACCGTGACTTCCCAGCTGACACACTGACCAGAGACGCTGAGGTTCCTGCATGCAGACGCTCCAGCTAGCAGTGGTCTAACATCCCTCGCGGGGTATCCAACTCGAGACCAGGACGGGGTCCCACATTCTCTAAACTCTCAGGTAATGGGGTGGACTAGATCCTAGAGGGATTCTTGGCATAACACCTACATAGATGCTAGGTACATTTAGGTACATCTAGTTAGGGAGGCATCGTAGGAGTACGCACTTTTTATCATGTTTTATGTACATGTATATATTCATGATTCCTGCAAGATGGTAGAGCTATACCATCCTTTTACTTTCGTAATATTGCTAATCATATATCTCTGCTATTGTCTAATGGTTGTTGCAGCTCATATATTTTACACTAGAATAACAACTGTTCAATAAATACTTATTGAAACGCCCAGACTGTTTATTCTATGTATCTCTCTGAGACAAACTAAGTAAGCACAAGTGACTGAACAGAAGGTAGTATATTGTTTCCACAATCCTGGGGGATCAGGGTTGTCATGTTCTGAGGTTGGCAAGAACTATTCTCTCCCCGATCAGAGGAGACTCTAGTGGCACTGTGAGCTAGCTAATACAGACAGGCTAATGTATCCGGTGGGGGTGCACGGAATCCGTCCGCCACCAATCCCACAGTTTGTTATCCGAACGCGCAGATCCTGTATAGGTAATATAGGAACTACACGACATGGCGCCGCAAACGTTGGTTGGGTACTTATTTAACAGTAGAATCTGAGTAGTTCAGTCGTGCTATTCTCAGAGACCCCTACTCACAAAACACCAGAGACGTCTGGAGTGGGTAGGCACAAACTCCGCCACAGCTGAGTAGGCTACAAAATCCTATTTATTGGCTGTTGGTTAATCAAGCTTGAAGGACACAGTGTTCCTAAAATTGTGCATAAAAACCTTATCTTAGTTCCCTTGAACAAACTTCTTCTTTACAAAAATGACTGAGACAAGAGATAACGTAGTAGTAGATCTACACCTCTCAGGAGAAGAAGATGCAGACACAATTCCGATTGCAGAAAAATTCAGACATACAATCACCCTGAAACTGTTAGAAAATGGTTTATCAGCTAGGGGTGGCTTAGTAGTTTTCATGATTGAGGCACACAAATCAAATAAAACAGAGGTATTTTATTCATGGGTTACATTCCCAGCAGCAAATGCAGGAACACAGACATTTCACTCTTACACAGAAGGAGATGCACCAGTGGAATATTGTCCGTTCGAGGACATAGAGGTTCCACTCACGTACCAGGAACACTTATACTGGTTCAAAGGCGTCCTACCCCACATAAGAAGAAGAGTAAGATTAGGCCCGCTCGGAGGAGAAGGGGCAACATGGCCGATATTAGCGGCCTACACACCACATCCTGACATTGAAACAATGCCACCAGGAGACTTACGCATACAACATAAAGATTTAATTAAAATCTATAGAAACATGACGCAATTCGTCATGAGGACATTCACTGTCCAACCAGCAATAGTTGCAACTAATAAAACTCAAGTACAGGGTACAGCAACTAAAATCACACCACAAACATTACACGCAGTGATGGGTAAAATGCCCTCTAAACGTGAACAAATGCCATTCTGGGTAGCTCAGAAAATAACACCGCTTGAGGCAGTATTCCCGAATACCCCATATGAAAAACACAGAATGCTAATAATCTGCTTGCCCATGGGGATAACACCACAAGTAGAAGATTGTACCACTTGGGGTACAGTCTTTGCTGCCTTTTATACCAGGACTCATGGTATTCCTTCATTAGCGGTGGTACCAGACGTATTAAGACAAATACAAAACGAGTACGGAGGAGAACCTGCTCTGAACTTAGGAATGAAGTTACTAGGTAACTATGACCAGGTATCAGCCATAATACTAGCGAATATTAAAGGGGAAGCAGCTTCGGTGACAATCCGCCAACGCCTAAGGGAATTCAGTCCGTTAGATCAACAACACGAACTACCCAAAATAATTGAAACTGCATATGCAGAATTAGGCAGAGACAGTTTGGGTGGGATAGCTTTAAAACCACAACTGATGGGCAGTCCTGAGAAGGACACTTCCAAGCAGACACCTGCTTCTTCTAAAAAGAAGTGGGATAATAAAAAACAACAAAACTTTAAAGGAAATAGATCTCAATCCCGAGTTAGATCTCCTCCACAGGAGCCCTCCGAAAAGAGGTATAATCTCAGGAATAGGGATAACATTAGGAAACCTGACAGGTATCAGGATACTGATACATGTTCCGCTTGTTCCTTTCAGGGTTCATCGAAAAACTCAGAGAGGGAAGGACGGTCAGAAAGACAAGAAGAGCGTACAAAGTACAGAGACAAGCAGCACGCTCAAGATTACAGTTGTAAGAAAGAAGAAAAGCAAAAGCCACAGTTCAAAAAGAAGAAAGTTGCAGGTCTAAAGATCAGACATGCCCAGAATTCTGAGGACTCGACTACTGAACGGGGAATGGGCTCTGACGATGCTAGACAGTGCGGCAAAAGTAACAATAGCTTGCCAGAACCTGAAGGAATTTCTGGTGACAGCGGACTTGAATGATTATATCACGGTAGAAACACCTGATACTAGAGTTATGTCCCACATAAAGTATATGAAATAACGCTCCAGATGGAGGGGACAAGAGTAGGAAAATTAGGTCTCTTTTGGGAGAACCTAACGTTTGGCTATGACATTTTGTTAGCTGAACAAGATTGGCCGCCAGCATTCGTCATGGACTGTCCTAAAGGAGAAATTATAATTATGCCGGCATTCTCAGACGATATTCCCAGGCATTTACAACATACATATGCGCAGGAGTGGGCGGTTGCCAAGGCTCCGGCATTATATAAAAACCATGTTGGATGGGATGAGGATTCCACCCACCACATAATTCCTTTAAAAAATACTCCAACTGCACAGAGGCAGTATCCAATAAAGTAAGAAGCTAAAAAACAGGTCAGGGAGATCTTAGATCAACTTGAATACCAAGGGGTGATTGAAACTTGCACCTCTCAAATGAACAATCCTTTGTTTCCTGTCATGAAACCTGACAATACATATCGTCTAGTTTTAGATTACAGACACTTAAACACTTGCACTAAGACATTTGCTGTCCAAAATGCACACAGTGCCGCATTAATGAATAACATTGTGCGGAAAAAATATAAAACGACACTTGATATCTCAAATGGATTTTTCTGCCAAAATATAGTGCCTGAAAGCAGGTATCTAACAGCCTTCTCAGCGCTAGGGACTCAGCGTCAATTTCGGCGACTCCCCCAAGGGTATAAGAACAGCCCGGGGTTGTTTTCTGCCAGAGTAACCGAGTTACTTCAAAAATTGGATAAAGAGGCATTGTCCTATGTGGATGATATTTATCTGACGGACGATGACGTGGAGGAACACTTGAACAGAGTAAATACCATCATTTTGGGATTTGCATCTGAGGGCTACAAATTTAACTTTAAAAATCTAAAATTGACCACCTCAGTGTCTTGTTTTTAGGATACGAACTTTCAAGTAAAGGAAAGAGCCTGGCAGCCAATTTTTTAGAAAAATGTGCGCTGCTCCAATCTCCGAAATCATTGAAAAATTTACAATTAATACTGGGATTCCTAAATTTTGGTTGAACATACATTTTGGATTACGCAGAAAGAGTCAAACCTTTCTACGACTTAATTAAACCTGATTTCTGAGCCAGAAATTGGACACAGGAACACACAGATACACTTCGTTCCTTACAAGCTGACATGATAGCTTCCAAACACTTACAGACACGCATAAACGTACACAACCTGGTGATCCGTATAATCGGGGGTCAATCAGGGTACACCTATCTAACATATAATGAAGGTGAGACAGTACCAATTGCATACAAATCACATTTTTACACAAATGCTGAGATGCGCTTCGTATCCACTGAAAAGATTCTGACAGTGGTACAGACTGCTGTAGTGAGAGAACGAGCACTGGCTCGGGAAACGAATATTAGTAGTAACTCCGGTTCCAGCCTTAGAGGCTGCGACAAAGGCAAGCGTTCCTAACGCTAAAGCCTACTTTCCAAAATGCATACAATGGGCTAATTCTCTCACTGCAACAGATGTAGAATACAGGTACGACCCAAATTTAAAAACACAAGCATTCCTGCAATACGAACAAGAATATCCTCTACCAAACGAAATAATGCCTCTAGATCAGTATGAATATATAATTTACACTGACTGATCTGCTCAACCGGCCATAGGAAGTAAGCAACAATATAGCGCAGCATGTGCAATCGTTAAAGGTCGCATGCGGAATGGGAAATTCCACCCGAGTTGCACAAAGACGCAGTCCCTAGGAGATTGCACGGCACAGTTGGCAGAGTTAAAAGCGCTGATACTGGCACTAGTAAATACGGATCGAGAATTACCCACACTAATTGTGTGCGATTCCTTTTACTGTGTGCAGTCTTACAATGAATATCTGCAGTACTGGGTTAAAAACGGGTTCAAAGATGCAAAAGGTGGCACAATTAAGCATAAAATGCTATGGGAACAGGTAGTGGAGTTGAAAACCGAACTACCGAGGGCTCACGTGATACATACACTGAGTCATCAGCGTGATGGCGTTCACGTTGAAGGGAATTCATTGGCTGATGAAGCCGCAAAGGGGGCTGTACGCACGGCTTCCGTAGCTGCAATCACTCGTTCTAAAACGAGAATAGACAGTGAGATTATGGTAGCTATTAATGCAACCCGCAAAAACAGCGGAGCAGTACCAAAGAGGTTTCCACTCAAGTACTCCTACAAGTTAGATGCCAATAACATTCCATTTGCTCAGATTCCTGGAGTGTGGGATAGAGTAGTTCCAAATATGGATCGTAGGTTAGGTTTAATACTAGCAGCACACGAAGGGATAGGTTCTGCTCATGCAGGAGTTACGCCAACTGTTTCCTTATTGAAACAACGCTATTGGTGGCCTGGTTTAACAAAGCAGACTAAAGACTATGTCTTGAAATGCGACATCTGGCAGCAGATGAAGGGTACCACCGTAACAAGTCCTGCGCAGACACCATTGTTAGTAGCTGACAAACCACTAGCGTGTGTCTACCTGGACCACTGCGGCTCCTTAAAAAGAGATGGGCTTAAAAGATATATCATTGTTGCAGTGGATTCCTGCTCGAGATTCCTATGGGTGTGGCCCCTGCGCTTGGCTGACGCTCGAACTGTTATAAAAGATTTGCTAGTCTTCATACGGACATACGCAATTGGCACATTACATTCTGACCTGGGCCCTGCGTTTAGCTCTCGGGCTTACAAGGAGGCCATGCGAGGATTGGGTGTAGCATTGCGGTACTCATCTCCGTACCATCCAGAGGGAAATTCGGTAGTGGAGAGAAAAAACCGAGACTTAAAGCAATCTTTAACAGCTTGAGTATTAGGCACGGGTGAAAGTTGGGTAAAACATCTTTATGGAGTTCAGCGTGCCCTTAACGATATGCCAAGAAGTTCTCTAGGGGGTGTCACTACATATGAGGTCCTATTTGGGACAAGAATGTGGGTACCTGATCTTTCCAGATTGTGAAGGTGCAGTGGCGGATGAAAAACCTTTTGACATCCATGATCGTTTGGCTGTTTTACAGGATCTAAATGAATCCAGGACACAACAAAGTAATGTCCACCTGAAACAGACCGCCACTGGGGAAGTCAAATCAGTCACGGCAAGACCTGTCTGGATCCCAAAAGTCGGGGATCTGGTCAGAGAGAAAATAGCGGACAAGAAATAATTTGGGCCATCCTACAGAAAGCCTGTACCGGTCCTAGCTATTAAAGGAACAAGAACTGTACTTCTACCGCCTCTTGCCGGAAAAAAAAAGAAAAGATTTGTCTCAATTGACCTAATCAAACCACACTATGTGGCCGATACTAAGCAGTAGGCCACGTGGACTCCAAAGTAGCAGACGCCCTCCTCTCGCTACAGTACAAGAAGTTCAAATGGAAAGACTCATCACGTTCGAAGAGCCTCCAACACGGAATGAAGGACTAAGCAACAATGCTATGGACCTCGTTCCTCTTGAACCTGAAGTTCAAATTAATAATCAAACTCAAAATAACGCACAAGTTGCTATTCAACCAAATACAGACTTCTACGTCAACATACCTCGACAAGAGCAAAGAACGATTTCAACAAATCCTGATGCAATTCCAACAATTGATCGAACTGCTTCTGGCTACTTCATTAACTTTGATACGTTTTCTTTGGATCCAAGTGAACCTGAAACGACGCCAGCCCAAAAATCACGCAAGCAGCAAGTTAAAGACTTTATGAACTTTCTTAGAAAGACTTACCTGGTATCACCATGGGTAGAACTATGGGTAACATCCGGGATTCTTTTCTGGTTAGGCTTAGGTATAGTTTTTAACATGCTTATTAGTGGACAATACATTCGGCATAGCTCTGCTGCCCAAGAAGTGAACTTAATGTTAAAACCACATCAATCATCTCATCGAGAACAAAGAGACTTGTCGTCAGTGAACATTACAGCAGTTCCTATACCTGATGGTATAGTGTGGGACAAGGTTGATTTCGATATATTTGGCCCGACTGAAATTTTGAAAATTCCACATTTATTTAAAATATCATTAAGTGATATCATTACCTCAAGTACATTTTCGGATGATTGGGATTTTGAAACTGTTAATAACATGTTATCTGATTTGGAAAAATCTGCTGTGTTTTCCAATAGTGAAACATTGGAAGACACATCAGACTATGAATCAATGTATTGTTATCAGCATTATGGTCATCATTTTCTGCATAAATCTGCAAATCCTAGAAATGTGTTCACATACCACCAGTGGGAACATTGTCCAACACCGCCAAAAGGCAGTTCAAAAACATTTGCACAGAAGTTTCCATATTTTTCAGGGTTTAATATGTCTGACCCAGCCTCATATTATTATAAGGTTGCACCAACATCAGCACAGAAAAATATGTTAACAAACACCAAACAGAATTACTTTGCATCCTTTATTGCCCAGTTGTCCGAACAAGGTTACGACTTATGGAAAGACACCATAGACTTAAAATCAATCTGGGGTACTAGAGAATGGCAGGTGCAGGGGTTAGAAGCTTTGTTTAGAGCATGTCTCATCCCTCAGCAGATCATGTTTTTGAACGAGACAGTGCAACAGACGTCTTGCCTTGGACTAGCCAAGAACAAAGACTTGAACACACCTCGAGTGCCGACTCCATCAAACACCGAGGGAAACGAAACATCACAAACGGGGGTTACATTAGATGACATCATACAATACAATAGATCGGACCCCGATTGGAAGAAATGGTTGATTTGGCCCACAGACACAAATGGTTGTCAGGAAAGATTCATGGGTAAAACCGAAGGGTTCACAATCCATAGGCCAGATCCGCGCTATGTACAGAGACAACATCCAGGGATAGTGACGTCATATAGTGTTGGGAAGTTGTGCCTTAATTGGCTAGAAACCTCAACACTCACAGAGGTGAAACAACACATATCCTTACTCACACAAGACATGGATCTTAGGGATTTTTTACTAGGTCCCAGGAAACCACACCAAAAACGCTTCATATATGCTGACATTTATGCTGCCTACAATGAAAATTGGAAAATATCCTAACGGGAAATAGACCGTATTAACTTAGAGAAATCTCTAGCAGTGGTAAACAATGGGTTAACAACATTGACCTCCAGGATATATTCCTTAGGCAACATTGTATCTTTTGCGCTAGACATTCTAGAACAAGATTTGGCCATATTACAACATGGGTAATCTCAGTTACGTTATATAATGTTATTGAGCTGGACGCTGCAATCTTGGCGTTTTATCAACAGTACGTCTCTGTTTTCTGAATACAATCTAACAGATAAACAGATGGAAATGGCACAAAGGGGAGCAAAATATACAATGCTGCGAATGGAAAAACTGGATAGATTACCATTCACAGTGGCGGAATCGCCGTCTACAGAATGGCTAATCCATGGCCACATAACTCTACTACGTCACTACTTTTCAGTTTCAATATTGCCTTGAACAAAAGCAGACAGGCAAATATGAAAAAATGGGGGGGGGGGGCTAGGTGGCGCACGAGCAAGATGGCCGCACTAGTGTGAGGCTCCTGCAGCTCGGTCCACTAATCCGATAATTTATCCTGCCCAGGAGGTCCCAGCACACAGTCCGTTGTACCGGAGTAGAGGGCATGATCCGGTGACCTGGCGCTGTGTTTGTGAAGCCTCCTGAGCGCTGCCGCTCGCTGTTGCAGCTCCTTCAAGGGAACACCGCTGGCGCAGCTTGGCACGCCTGGATCCCCTGCCGGGCAGAGCGACATACGAGAGCGCCGTGGCGCCCACGTGGAGGCTGGGCCAAACACCTAATGCGGCCAGAGCTCCCGGCGCTGTGGAAATAGAGGGTGAGTGCGCACTGATCCGGAACCTGCAGGCACTCGACACCTCCTGCACATGAACATACGGAGGACTGGCCATCAGGGAAGGCTTACTGTCCCCTACTGAGCCTCCTGCCCCGTAACCGCGGCATACCGAGAACTGCCGGCGCACGTTGCCGGTTGATCACAGGCGCATAGACACGGCCCCCGCTGCTACTTACGGGGCTGGCTTGAAACATCTCTGGCTGCACGCACCGGCGAAATAAGGCTTCCACACACGGACCCGCCATTGCGGTACTTGCTGTAATCCGACGGCGCTGTGGCGGGCCTGCACCGAATGGTACAACATCTAGGGACGCCTCGCCTGAGAGAACTAAGTGCATCTTGGTTCTTGTCATTTCAACCAGTCTGGATGGACTGCATCTTACCTGTCCTCAGATGCCTGTTTTGCGGAGAAGAATGCATGTTAGACCTTTGTTTAACACTCCCATCATGTGCACAACCGGACGTGAATGCTCTACTGGACCCGATAACGGCCCATGTTTTGCAGTGTCCTCAGCGTATTCCTATGTTGATGGCAGCATTCCTTGAGCCACCGCAGGTAGTAACTCCACCTGTTGGTATGGACACCGGCTCCTCCACTGGCACCCAGGCTTTGGACGGCACACAGGCTGTCACAGCACCGGCTGCGGACAGCGAGGAACATCATCTGTGCTCAATTGACATTCTTTGCGAGCTGTTATAGGGGCCGTCTACTGCCGAAGCAAGCAACGGAAATGTTGCGTCTACCAGCCAGCACACATAAACATTCTGACTCACTTTGGCTCGTCGTGTGCTGGGAAGAAATTTGCCCCTTTTTTAAACAAGCTCAAATTTGGAACTATGAAACTAAATTGACATTCCTTTTCCTTTTTGGGCATTTATGGCTTTAAAATGCTTATAGTAGTTCGGACTATAATTACGGACAACTTTTAGAGCTAGGACTTGGGGAAAACTTTTTAAAAAGTGTTTAAGTTTTTAGACGTTTTTAAACATTTTAGCAAAAGAAATGTTTTTAAACACTTTGTGCGTACCAATGTTTAGTTTGAATAGTAGTACAACAATAGGTTACATATGTCGTCCTTTCGGAAAAGGAGTGGGTGTTATATTCCATATAGTTACCATATATAGGCGCAGGTGATACTGCAACCTTTCACCTATATCCTTCCCTACATTACATACATAACGGTTCTTAGGCACGGACCTTTTACCCAGATATGATACTGCATTCAGAACGCGGGTTTTTCCCTGGTTCGATTCTCATACATTATGCATGAGGCTTCTTGGAAGCACAGCAGGACTAACAGTAGGATTACCATCTCCTGTATAATATCTCTGTATAAAGTTCAGGCCTGACGTCATCCTTTAGGCCGACACAGTAACACAGCAAGGTAGGACTCCTGGGGAGACCTATGGGTATATATACATCATGTCTTGCTTAGACAGACAGAGGAGACCGTGACTTCCCGGCTGACACACTGACCAGAGACGCTGAGGTTCCTGCATGCAGACGCTCCAGCTAGCAGTGGTCTAACATCCCTCGCGGGGTGTCCAACTCGAGACCAGGACGGGGTCCCACATTCTCTAAACTCTCAGGTAATGGGGTGGACTAGATCCTAGAGGGATTCTTGGCATAACACCTACATAGATGCTAGGTACATTTAGGTACATCTAGTTAGGGAGGCATCGTAGGAGTACGCACTTTTTATCATGTGTTTTATGTACATGTATATATTTATGATTCCTGCAAGATGGTAGAGCTATACGATCCTTTTACTTTCATAATATTGCTAATCATATATCTCTGCTACGGTCTAATGGTTGTTGCAGCTCATATATTTTACACTAGAATAACAAATGTTCAATAAATACTTATTGAAACGCCCAGACTGTTTATTCTGTGTATCTCTCTGAGACAAACTAAGTAAGCACGAGTGACTGAGCGAAAGGTAGTATTTTGTTTCCATGATCCTGGGGGATCAGGGTTGTCATGTTCTGAGGTTGCCAAGAACTATTCTCTCCCTGATAAGAGGAGACTCTAGTGGCACTGTGAGCTACCTAATACAGACAGGCTAACGTATCCGGTGGGGGTGCACTGAATCCGTCCGCCACCAATACCACAGTTTATGTTATCCGAACGCACAGATCCTGTATAGGTAATATAGGAACTACACGACAGGGCGACATATGCAAAAGAAACAATTGATGGACGGAATGCTGGACAATGCAAACATTCACCCCCAGTCACAAGGATCTGGGATAAATCCATCATTCTTTTGCTCACCACACCACCCCAGTTTGGAGGTGTACATTGCCAACTTTTGCTGTACATAGCGACCTTTTATGTCCTCTGACAATGAGACAGAATGACACTCAATTGTTAATACGAATGTTACTCAATTTCTATGCACACGTCTCATAAATAACATCGATCTTATTTATCTTTACAACACTTCTTCCATTCTTGCACACAATCTGGAAGTGGCCTATTTTTTTGCAAGCTAGGCAACATTTTCCAATAAAAGGGCACTTTCAGTTGCTGTTGACATGCATCTTTGACCCACACCTGTAAGATGTATAACCCACTTTCTTCCCCACAGACTTATTATACTTAGCGTGTGCATCCACTGTGCATATAGATTTGTCAAGATCGTTAGAATCATTGGCTGTAACTGCATTACCAGGAATATCCGCATGCAAAACTTTGGAAGAAACCACTGAACGATCAATCCCTTTTGCCAAGTATAAAACTTCTGACAATGGCGTATTTCTACAGCTCAAAAACCTTCTTGTAACTTCCTGGAATAGCAATTAAAAACAAAGGGGCAGAATTACAAGCCCCTTGCGCCACCGGTGCGTCACTTTTTGTGACGTACCGGTGGCGCATTTTACTGCTCCATATTTACAAGGACAGGAAAAGCCACCCTGCGTGACTTTTCCTGTCCTTGTAAGTATGGCCCCTTTATACGCAGCACTTTGCGTGAAAGGGAAAGGGGCGTTCCATGGGTGTTGCTGTGGGTGTTCCCACGCAACACCCATGGAACCAGACACATTTCCAGATTTACGAGGAATTATAAATCTGGAAATGCGTGTAATGCTACGTCTCCCCAGGGGAGGCATAGGGAGGCGCAACGAGGAGAAATGTATTCATTTCTCCTCGTTTTTTTTTCCTCTTTCTATGCGTGCTGCATTCTGCAGCACACATAGAAAGAGGAAATCACCTCTAATGATTGTTTTTGTTCAGGAAGGGTTCCCTTCCTGCACATAAGCTATCATTGAAACAATGCCGTCTTTCAACTTCTATGTGTGCTAATGCAGCACACATAGAAGTTGAAAAATGGCATTTCAGATTTTTTTGTGCAGGAAGATAAACCTTCCTGATAAAAAACAATCTCCCCACGACACAGGCATCCTTGCACCATGGTGCAAGGGGGCTTGCGCTGGCGCATTGCAGCAGTTTGTGCGCCAGTGCAGGGGGAAGCACAGAGATGCCACATATTGTTGTAAATATGTCGCATCCCTGTGCTTTGAAAGTGACTCTTGGCTTGCAGCATGCACTGAGTCACTTTCTTGTAAATCTGCCCCAAAGTGGCCACGAATATACATGTCCACATTGGCCCCAAATTCACAAGTTACAGCTAAAAATCATAACGCTGAGACATATTCCTCAATATTTTCCTCCATGTGTTGTTTTCACTTGAATACATTTGTGTCACTCCAACATAATTCTAGGGTCCTCAGAATATTGCTTATATAGTCTCTCAATTGCTTTGGTGAATACATCCCAAATATTGTCCCCTGAGTTGCCCTGTGGAGCTCGTAAATTATCAAAAACGTCTTGCGCTGCTTGACCTAGACTCGCAAACAATAGTGCTAACTTGCGAGCAGATAAATAGTCTATAGATTCATTGCATCAATGGCTACCATATAATTTTCAAACATTTGTAACCATAGTTTCAATTTGATTTGGGGCTTTCCTGGTTGTTGTAAAAAAGGAGGGGGCTGAATGAATTGATGTACTGAAGCCATGACTAACTGACGATATAAGTGCTGTCGTGTAGTTCCTATAGTACCCATGCAGGACCTGCATGTTTGGATAACATAAACTGCGGGTTTGGTGGCAGACTGACTCTGTGCACCCCCACCGCGTATGTTAGCCTGTTTTGCATTAGGTAGCTCACAGCGCCACTAGAATCTCCTCTTATCGGGGAGAGATTAGTTTCTGGCAACCTTAGATCATGACAACCCTAATCCCTCAGAATCGTGGAAACAATGTACTACTTTTCGCTCAGTCACTCGTGCTTACTTTTTCGGTTTGTCTCAGAGAGTTACACAGAATAAACAGTCTGGGCGTTTCAATAAGTATTTATTGAACAGTTGTTATTCTAGTGTAGAATATATGTGCTGCAGCAACCAGCAGACAGTAGCAGAGATATATTATCAGCAGTATGATGAAAGTGAAAGGATAGTACAGTTCTACCATATTGTAATAATAATGGTTACATACATGAATATATGAAATGCATTATAAAAGTGCGCATACTCCTACGATGCCTAACTAGATGTACCTAAGTGTACCTAGCATGTGTGTAGGTCTGAAAGCCTAAGAGCCAAGAATCCCTCTAGGATTTAGTCGAACCCCATTACCTGAATAGAGAGAGTGTGGGACCCCGTCCTGGTCTCGAATTGGACACCCCGCAAGGGCTGTGTTAGACCTCTGTCAGCTGGAACGACTGCATGCAGGAGCCTCAGCGTCTCTGGTCAGTGTGTCGGCATGGAAGTCTCAGTTCCCTCTATCCTACCGTGGCAAGATGTGGTGTATTTATACCCTAAAGTGTCTAGTCCCTCAGTATGGTTTGTATTGGTCTTTGTTAGACATGAGGAAGACGTCAGGGGTGAACTTTGTACATACATATTATGCGGGAGATGTAGCTGGTGAATGCTCATGCATAATTTATGAGTACATTGTAGGCCTGTGTTCGGGAAAAACCCTGCAGTGTTCAAACCACAGACTAGATAATGTTCAACCCTCCGAGTTCGTTGTGTACTGTAGGGAACTAATGTAGGTGAAAGATCATGCCTATATTAGGGCATAGGAGATCATGACCATAATAGGGCATATACGATTATGACCATAATAGGGCATATACGATTATGACCATAATAGGGCATATACGAGTATGACCATATACGGCATATATGAACGTGTCTATATTAGGGCCTCTATACGAAACATAACACCCACTCCACTTTCGAATTGGATGACAATGACCAAAATCTGGACAATTTAAAAAAAAAAAAATCTTCTTAAAAACAGCTAAAAACATGGTTTTAAAAAAGACGTTTAAAAAATGTTACAAATCAGCTATTCTTGGTTGCCGCTTGAAAAAGTCAATTCTGTCTTACCTATAAAAGTTGTATTACTACAAGCAGAAGAAGGCCATGCTTTCTCAAGTGAAAGTGTCAATTTAGGAAATGTTCCAAATTTTGTTTGTTTATTTATGAAACGAAGTGGAGAAGCCGAATTCTTTCCCAGGACGCGATGAGCCAATTCAAGATTAAGTGTCCTGGATGAATATACGATGTTACAACGCATGCATTTACATCGCATGCTATTACATCGCGGTTTTTACAACACAAGTCGTTACAACGACTTGCGTTGGAGGGCGCTGGACTTAGGAGTAGTTTAATTTACTATTCCAACTCCAGCCTACGTACAGTAGGGAAGGTGTTGGATAGTAAATTAAACTATTCCTTGTCCTATAGCGCCCTCCAGCGCAAGTCGTTGTAACGACTTGCGTTGTAAAAACCGCGATGTAATAGCATGCGATGTAATGCATGCGTTGTAAACGTTGTTTCCCGTCCTGGATTGGAGATACAGCATTATTGGTGTTAGCTACTGCAGACGACAAATCCAACGCCTCACAGAGAACGTCAATCGCACATAGATGGAATTCAGCACTGCCAACAGTCGGTGCTGCGGCAGTTTGTGCGGCAGTTGTTACCTGAGTGCCTGTGGAGGAGCCACCTAACCCAGCAGGAGCAAACGGCACCTGTGGATTCTCAAGGAATGCGTTCATCAGAATTGGAAGACACTGGGGACAACGCAGAGCATGGGCCTTTAGTGGGTCCAGCATAGCATCCATGTCCTGAGGCGTATCTGATGGAAACGTTAGGCAGAGATCCAACGCACATTCTTCTCCGCAAAACAGGCATCGAAGAACAGGTAAGATGCAGTCCACCCAGACTGGTCTAAACGATAGGAACCAAGAGGCGTTCAGTTCTCTTAGGCAAGGTATACCCAGAAGCTGCACCATGCGTTCACGGTATTTTCGCTCCATGAGTATGTTCGCCATTTCCTCGGAAAGTGGGCTATCCATTGCGTAGCAGTAAGATTACAATAAGGACTCATGCAATTAGGAACAGGATAAGCGGGAGACCTCCAAAGACGCTTCCCAATACGGAGTGTATAAAATTTGGGATTACTCCGAGGACTGTCTGAAAGGTGCTTAATAGTCCTGACCCTATGGTCTTAAATAGGTGTACAATACCGCTCGTATCAGACATGTTAAAGATACGACCCACCATTTCTGCGAAATGAAAGGGGCAGTTTGTACGTATAAGCGCCTGTATCTCAGTCGAGGTCCTTGCAACTTGAAGTTCAAAGGTTTCTCGAGCGGAGGTTAAGGCTACGGGTTGCTGTAAAAGCATGGCTTTCAGTCTGCTCAAAGTATCAAATTGTATAAAGGAAACATTCAACGAAGGCCATAACGGCGCCTCCCTGACTGTGTTCAGTGGCGGAAACAATACTTGCATACAGCAAGTAACCCTGGAGTTAACAGTGACCAGATAGGTGACGCCCGGAAGCATCCCACAGCAACCTTGATCGTTTAGCATCAAGTAACTCCCATTCGAGAGCAGCTGGAAAACCGGCGTGATCATGGCCGCTGGGGTCCCTGACATGTGACACGATAAGTTCGCTACCGAACCACTACATGCTCCGTGCAGAGAAATATCCTGCACATGAGAGAACCGCTTAAAGCGCTCTTGCAGTTTGTACCACTCAGATACACTTCTCGATCCCCATTCCGGCATCAATATCTTTATGGTAACTCCCAAGTTTCCTTAATGTAACCCTTACCCATTTTTTCATATTTGCCTGCCTGCCTCTGCTCAAGGCAATATTGAAACTGAAACGTAGTGACCGGCAGAGTGATTTGACCATGAATTTGCCATTCAGTTGATGGTAATTCGGCTACAGTGAATGGTAACCTTTCTGTTTAGTATCGGCCACATAGTATGGTTTAATTAAGTCAATTGAGACAAATCTTTTCTCCTTTTTCCCGGCAAGAGGCGGCAGAAGTACAGTTCTTGTGCCTTGGATTGCTAGGACCGGTACAGCTGTTCTGTAGGATGGTCCGAATTCTTTCTTGTCTGCAATTTTCTCTCTGACCAGATCCCCAACTTTTGGGATCCAGACAGGACTTGCCGTTACTGCCTTGACTTCCTCAGTGGCGGTCTGTTTTAAGTGGACGTTGCTTTGTTGTGTCCTGGACACATTTAGATCCTGTAAAACAGCCAAACGATCATGGATATCAAATTGTTTTTCATCCGCCACTGCGCCTTCACAATCAAGAAAAGGTACCCACATTCTCGTCCCAAATAGGACCTCGTAAGGAGTGACACCCCCTAGAGAGTTTCTTGGCTGGTTGTTAATTGCTCTTTGGACCCCATAAAGGTGACTGACCCAACTACCGCCCTTGCCTAATACCCTAGCTATTAGAGATTGCTTTAAGTCACGGTTTTTCCTCTCCACAACCGAATTTCCCTCAGGATGGTACGGAGAGGAGTACCACAATGCTATGCCCATTCCTTCCGTGGCCTCTTTGTAAGCCCAAGAGCTAAATGCCGGGACACAGTCAGAATGTAACGTGCCAACTGCGTTTGTGCCGATAAAGACTCGCAAATCTTTTATAACAGTTCGAGCGTCAGTCGAGCGCTGAGGCCAGACCCATAGGAATCTAGAGCAGGAATCCACCGCAACCATGATATATTTCTTGGCCCCATCCGATTGTAGGGGTCCGCAGTGGTCCAAATACACACATGCGAGTGGTTTGTCTGATTTTAGTAATGGTGTCTGTGCTGGGCGTGTTACGGTGGAGCCTTTCATCTGCTGGCAGATGTCGCACTTTAAGACAATCAGGCACATGCATCAATGTTGGATTTTGCGATTTCTTAATTGCGATTTTTAAGGAATCGCTATTAAGGAATCGCAAAAGCCTATGCATGTAGAAATCGCTTAAAAATAGCGATTTCTAAACATTCCTTAATTGCGACTCGCAAGTTGCGAGTCGCAATTAGGAATACCTCCCCATTCATTCCTATAGGCCTAGAGGCCCATAGGAATGAATGGGAAGACATTCTCAATTTGCGATTCTCAATTAGAGAATCGCAAATTGAGAATGCAATTTCAAGGGTGCCAGGGTGTCAAAAGGACACCCTGTTGCACCCCTGAAATCTGCATATGAGTACATCTTGCACACACACATGCCCGTTTTTGCAAATTACCATGAAGTTCAACTTCATGGTAATTTGCGCCCCCTATTAGCGAAATCGCTAATTTTTTTACTTTAATGCATTGCATTTAAGGAATCTCAATTTGCGATTCCTTCAATGCAATCGCAATTTGAGAACTCGCAGTTAATTGCGAATTCTCAAATTGCGAGGGCCTTGACCCTTGATGCATCGCAAAAGCTAATTTTGCGATCGCAAACGGACGATTTTTGCGAATCGCACCGTTTGCGATCGCAAAAAGCTTTGATGCATGTGCCTGATAGTCTTTGGTCTGCTCTGTTAACCCTGGCCACCAGTAGCGCTGTTTCAGTAAAGAAATAGTCGCTGTAACGCCTGTATGCGCAGAACCCAAACCCTTGTGTGCTGCTAGAATTAAGCCTTGCCTACGATCCAAATTTGGTATACTCTATCCCCCACTCCAGGAATCTGAGCATATGGAATGTTTTGTGCATCTAACTTGTAGGAGTACTTGCAGCTACGGACGCTGTGCGTATAGTCCCCTTTGAGACTTCATCAGCCAATGAATTCCCTTCAACGTGAACACCATCACGCTGATGACTCAGTGTATGTATCACGTGAGCCTTTGGTAGTTCGTTTCTCAACTCCACTACCTGTTCCCATAGCATTTTATGCTTAATTGTGCCACCTTTTGCGTCTTTGAACCCGTTTTGTTCCCAATGATGTAAATATTCATTGTACGACTGTACACAGTAAAAGGAATCACACACAATTAGTGTGGGGAATTCGTGTTCCGTATTTACGAGTGCCAGTATTAGTGCTTTTAATTCTGCCAACTGAGCCGTGCAGTCTCCTAGAGATTGCATTTTAGTGCAACTTGGATGGAACTTTCCGTCGCGCATGCGACCTTCAATGATTGCACACACTGCGCTGTAAGCTTGCTTACTCCCTATGGCCGGTTGAGCAGATCCATCAGTGTAAATAATGTATTCATACTGATCTAGAGGCAAAATCTCATTTGGTAGAGGATATTCTTGTTCGTATTGCAGAAATGCTTGTGTTTTCAAACTTGGATCAAATCTGTATTCAACATCCGTTGCAGTAAGCGAATTAGCCCATTGTATCCATCTGGGATGTAAGGCTTTCACATTTGGAATGCTAGCCTTTGTAACAGCCTCTAAGGCTGGTACTGGGGTCACGACTATTATGCGCTTTCCCTGAGCCAGAGCTCTTTCTCTTGCTACAGCTGTCTGCACTGCTGTCAGGATTTTTTCTTTTGAAGTGAAACGCATCTCTGCGTTTGTGTACAGGTGTGATTTGTATGCGATTGGTACTGTTTCGCCTTCATTGAAAGGTAAATAAGTGTACCCGCATTGACCCGCTATTACTCGGATTACTAAATTGCGTGCGTTTACTCGTCTGTAAATGTTTTGAAGCTATCATGTCTTCCTGTAGTGAACGTAGGATATTTGTATGTTCCTGTGTCCATTGTCTGACTGAAAAATCAGGTTTTATTAAGTCGTAGAAAGGTTTTACTCTTTCTGCGTAATCCAAAATGTATGTTCGACCAAAATTTAGGAATCCCAGAATTGATTGTAAATTCTTTAATGATTTTGGAGGTTGGAGCAGCGCACACTTTTCTAAAAAGTTAGCTGCTAGGCTTTTCCCTTCACTTGACAGCTCATACCCTAAAAACAGGACATTGAGATGGGCAATTTTACAATTTTTTTAAATTAAATTTATAACCCTCAGAGGCAAATCCCATAATAATGGTGCTCACCCTGGTCAAGTGCCTCGGTAAGTCATCGTCCGTCAGATAAATATCACCCACATAGGACAATGCTTCTTCATCCAAATTTTGGAGTAACCCTGTTACCCTTGCTGAAAACAACCCCGGGCTATTCCTATACCCTTGGGGGAGTCGACAAAATTGCCGTTGTCACCCTAGCGCTGAGAATGCGGTCAAATACCTGCTTTCAAGCGCTCTATTTTTGCAGAAAAATCCATTTGAGATATCAAGTGTAGTTTTGTATTTTTTCCGCACAATGTTATTCATTAATGCGGCACTGTGTGCATTTTGAACTGCAAATGTCTTTGTGCAGGTGTTTAAATGTCTGTAATCTAAAACTAAATGATATGTGTTGTCAGGTTTTGATACGGGGAACAAAGGATTGTTCATTGGTGAGGTGCAATTTTCTATCACACCATGGTATTCTAGTTGATCTAGGATCTCCCTGACTTGTTTTTTAGCTTTCTGCTTTATAGGGTATTGCCTTTGAGCATTTGGGGAAACTTTTAACGGGATCACGTGGTGGGTTGAATCCTCATCCCAACCAGCATGATTTTTGTACAATGCTGGAGCTAGGGCAACCGCCCACTCCTGCGCATATGCATGTTTTAAATGTATGGGAACGAGGTCGGAAAATGCTGGAAAAATGACCTTTTCTTCCTTAGGCCACTCCATGACAAATGCTGGCGGCCAGTCTTGTTCTGCTAATAGAATGTCATAACCTGATGACAGATTTTTCCAAAAGAGACCTTTAAGTTTTCTGGGTTTGTCCCCCTCCATCCGGAGTGTTATTTCATGTAACTTATGTGGGACACTTACCCGAGTATCAGGTGTTTCCACCGTGATATACTCACTCAACTCCGCTGTCACCAGAAATTCCTTCAGGTTCTGGCGAGCTATTGTTACTTCTGCCGCGCTGTCTAGCATCGTCAGAGCCCATTCCACGTTCAGCAGCTGTGTCCTCAGAATTCTGGGCATGTCTGATCTTAAGACCTGCTACCTTCTTCTTTTTTAACTGAGGTTTTGTTTTTGTTTATCTTCTTTTTTAGCTGCGTAGTCCGCAGCGCGTTGCGTGTCTCTGGACTTTGTACGCTCCTCTGGTCTGTGTTCTGACCGTCCTTCCCTTTCGGAGTTTTTTGATGAACCCTGAAAGGAACGAGAGGAACGTGTATCAGTATCCTGATACCTGTCAGGCTTCCTAATATTATCCCTATTCCTGAGGTTATACCTCCTTTCAGAGGGCTCCTATTGAGGAGACCTGCCTTGGGATTGAGATCTGCTGTCTTTAGATTTTTGTTGCTTTCTATTTTCCCACTTCTTAGAAGAAGAAGTAGGTGTCTGCTTTGTAGTGTCCTTTTCACAACTGCCCACTAGTTGTGGTTTTAATGCTTTCCCACCTAAGCTGTCTCTGCCTAGTTCTGCATATGCAGTTTCAATTATTTTGGGTAGTTCGTGTTGTTGATCTACTGGACTGAACTCCCTTAGGCGTTGGCAGATCGCCACTGAAGCTGCTTCCCCCTTAATGTTAGCTAGTATTATGGCTGATACCTGTTCGTAGTTACCTAGTAACTTCATACCTAAGTTAAGGGCAGGCTCTGTTCCGTACTCATTTTGTATCTGTCTCAATACGTCAGGTACTACTGCTAATGACGGGATACCATGTGTTCTGGTATATATGGCAGCAAAGACTGTACCCCAAGAGGTGCAGTCCTCTATTTGTGGTGTGATCCCCATGGGCAAGCAGATTGTTAGTATTCTGTGTTGATCACAGGTGGTAGTATTCGGGAATACTGCCTCAAGCTGAGTTATTTTCTGAGCTATCCAGAATGGTATTTGTTCGCGTTTTGCGGGCATTTTGTCCATTACCGCGTGTAATGTTTGAGGAGTAATTTTATTTCCTGTACCCTGAGCTGGAGTACTATTTGCTGCACCTGGTGCAGGTTGGATTGTTAAAGTCCTCATGACAAATTGTGTCAAGTTTCTGTAGATTTTAATTAAATCTGTGTGTTGTACGAGTAAGTCACCTGGAGGCATTGTGGCAATGTCAGGATGTGGTGTGTAGGCCGCTAATATTGGCCATGTGGCTCCCTCTCCTCCGAGTGGGCCTAACCTTGCTCTTCCTTGTACGTGGGGTAGGGCGCCATTAAACCAGTAATAATATTCCTGGTGAGTGGAATCTCTATGTCCTCAAATGGACAATATTCCCGTGGTGCATCTCCTTCTATATAGTAGTGAAATGTATTTGTTATTGCATTTGCTGCTGGGAATGTAACCCATGAATAGAATAGCTCTGTTTTATTTGATTTGTGTGCCTCAATCACGAAAACTACAATGCCACCCCTAGCATGTAAACCATTTTCTAATAGTCTTAGGGTGACTGTCCTTTTGAACTTTGGTGCAATCTGTATTGCATCCGCAGGATCATCTACGTCGTCTGACGTGGGCAGTGGCATTCGTATTGGATCTACGACCACGGCATTCATTGTGTATAGAACACAGACTAGTGTTTCAAAGAAACTATGATAAGGTTTTAGGCACAATTTTAGGAACACTATGGGGCATATTCTCAAGAACGTGTGATAATCATCGCAAATTTAGCTTAACGCAACTTTGCATATCGCAGTCCATTGCGAGAAAATAACACCATCTTAACGTCCAATTCCCAACCCCTCGGCACCATGCGATAGCAGCATGATAACCCGCCAAATGACCGCGTAAAAACCAATGCAATAAACAAAAAATGCGAAACACGATCGCCCAAAAAGTTGCAATACCAAAATCAGCGAAAACCAGCGACAGGCCTGCAATACCCACGCGTCATGCGTGAAAATGCACTACAAAAGCAATAAAAAAACAAACCCCAAAACCAATCCAAACTGCGTAGCACCATGGATGCACCCGGACCGAGTGCAGAGGACAAGCCTAACTCCACAAGCCCCATGGAGGACCAGCATGGAACCCCCTGTTCGGGGGAGGGCAAGGAGAAGAGGAAGAGGAAGACTGGGTTCAGTCCACAGGAAGACCAGATCACCGTCACAGAGGTGATAGAACACTACCAACAACTGTTCGTCACCTCCACTGCGTCATTGGCAACACAAACGGAAATATGGCAGTCCATCGTCACCAAAGTGAATGCAGTCGGAGTGTCGAGGAGGTCAATGGAGGATATCAAGCGGCGCTGGCATGAAGTGCACAGCCAAACCAAACAGAAACTAGCTGCCAACATGAAGGCAGCAAAGGCGACTGGAGGTGGGAGTCCTGCGCCACAGGAGGAGCTGGAGGAAATGGTGGCCACAGTCATCGGTGTGGAGATGGTGCAAGGAGTTGGAGGTCTGGACACAGCACGAAATGACCTGACCCAACAGCAACAGGGTGAGTAACAACCAGGGACTGGGGGGACGGGGGCAGATGGGCACAATGGCACACATGCACAATCATGTGCAGCACACTGCACACCCGCAATGAGTGTGGAACATGCCCCTGATACCCTTGGCACACTGCAGCACACATAGAAACACCAAGTAGGCCCCCCCGTCCACAATGTGCACAAATGGGCCCCCCTCCATATCACCAATGCCACAACCTACCCATGCACATGTGCTGAATCCAGAAAAGCAGTGGCTCTGTGAGCCACACTGACAATGCAAGTGACACTGCATGACAGATAGCATGGCTGAAGTCACAATACATGACATGGTGCACGAGACGACACTGAGGTGGCTGAGTGTGGACCACATCCGTAAAGGAGCCGGTCACACTCTGACACATCAACGTGCACCTAAGACCCATGACGTCAAGAACACATCTGCAGACAAACAATGCACAAGTACCAAATATCTCCAGTAGCACAAATGACCCAAGTCGCAAATATCCCAGCACCCGAAAAGCACACAAGTCAAATGCACACCGACTCAAAGGGATGAGGGACCCCCAATGCAGAGCTGCAGGGGCGAATCGCCAACAATGCAGCACACACACATAGCAATCACAGTACATCAACATTGACGACAATGTGGGACAGAGTGCAACCCCTACACCACAGGACAGAGGACACAACTGGTGCCTCTCGTGCGTAGAAACTGGCCAACCACATCTGGCAATGCATGACACTGTGAGATGATAATGTACGAGTACAACCACACATCCGTCATGTAGTCGAAATGTCCACGGACTCCCATCAAATAGCCATTTTCACCAAAACAGTCACAATGTACACCGTCATGCAGTCTGAAAGTAAACATCTACAATGCGTCAACATACATGGAACACACTGTTAACCTGCATCTCCCCTTACATTGCAAGGGACAATCAACACCTCCTGCAGAGCAGACCACACATCTCTTCAGTGATGATGAAGAGGACACCCTGCCCATTTGCCCAGATGCACTCCAATGGCTCGTGGACAGCCTCCTCACCCCACCTCCAGGAGCAGGGCAGCCCAGCTGCATCGCGGTGAGCCCACACCCTGCACAGACCACACAGCAGGAAGCACACACCACCACGGCTGCCTCCCAGGACCCCCACGACCAACACATGGATTTCAAACGCCGTGTGTTAGGGTGCCAGGAGAAGATGGCAGATCAGCTGTGGCTGGGTTTCGAGCTCATGGCAGCCAAACTCGATGCCGTACGTGGGTGCCTGAGTCCCATCAGGGAGCACCTACAGTCCCTAACGGGTACCCACTGTCCGCACCGTGCCCACCAACAATCCTTGGCTGACATCGCTGGTTCCATTACTCGGATACAAGAACTGTCTAGGCAGACAGGCTCCAGCGATGACAGCACAGAGTTGGCACAGATGCAGAGGACAATGGAGACCATGGAGCCGATGCAGGCTGGAAGTATGGCTGCCACTGCTGAACACCAGCGAGATGTAGCTGCGATCTTCCATGCCTTGCAGATCCTCATCTTGCCATTGCTGCCACTGAGCCTGTTCCAGATGACACATCTCTGACCCCTGATATGGCAGTGGCACACAGTGATGCAGCCCCATCACCTTTGCACCCTGATGTGTCAGTGGCACACAGTGATGCAGCCATTACACCACCACACACACCGGACACACCCGACACAGAAGAAGTATCAGAGGAGTAAGATGTGGACGGAATTACTGTGTGAGGAAGGAGGCAGTAGCATCCATCACCTCCATATGGCTTGCCCTGCCTGGCTCTGCCCTATGCATTATGCCCTGGGACAACACCTTCCACTGATCCCCGGAACACTCTGCGACATTGACCCGGACCCCGACACGGACTGCCACATCTCCACTGCTTGACAATTACACAGCAATCCTGCTGCGGACTGCACTCCCCCTCTTCCAAATCACTTTTCAATCCCCAAAGGGCTCTGGTTGGCCCACCACTGGGCTTCCATGTTATGTGGGCTTGGATGGCCATGGACAGCTCCCTCTCCGTCATTTACCAGAATGTGAATAAAACATTCGAAATCATGCAGATGTGTCATGACTATGTTTACTCACGTATGGAAGTATGGCTGGATGTAGGGACAATGATTGCACAAGAAGGTACACCCTGGTAAATGACATCAATGTGCATGGTCATCCCCGAGACACATGGCCAATTGGATGACTGTGAAGGTGGGTACTATCTGTGTCCCCTTTGCACATTAGCAACAATCTCACAACCCCCCAACGTAGGCACAAGTCTATGTATTGAATAGCGTGTGTGTAGGAATGACCAAATCGGTAGCAGGCCAGAAGTGGTGTCCTACATCACATGTGACGACAGAACTTCACGTCGCATGCATACTCACGCACATCTGTGTGGACACATTCTGTAATGATTCATGACATTGCTCAACATGGTCAGAGGTTGGACACCATACTCACATTGCTGAAGACACGTAAGAGCACAGGTCTACCAGCAACTATCCCAAAACAATGTCTGGCTCACAGAGGTGGAGCTGTCAAAAGGGACCCACCCCCATTGTACATGCATCAGTCAGTTCCTCCCTGTGTAGGGACGATGCTCATTGTGGCACACGAGTGGTCAATCTAATCAACACCCATCACAGTTAGACACCAGTGGTGTTGCGTAGACTTTATTGGCATGTGCGTGTCAGTACGGACAAGGCAACGGCCACAACAGGCAGGGACATGCTTAAGACACTTACACGCAGCATGGGAACATGTCGAGGTGCAGGGAATGGGGAGGCAAAAATGAACACCAATTATCACAGATGGCAAGTGAAGAAAATAATCAACAAGAAATGGCCCATACTCACTTCAAATAGACTCTCTTATGAAAAACCCTTGTTCTCATTCAGAAAGAATAAAAGCTTGAGAGACACTCTTGTTCACACTGACACCTTCAAAAATACAAACAATGTTCAACTTACATTGTGGAATAACCCACCTGTGATGGGTCACTTTCCATGTGGATCATGTGTAGTGTGCCCCTTTACAGAACATACTAAAAGCCTTGATTTAGGCCTACACTTTCCATGGGAACAAAGATCCCATACTAACTGTAATTCAGAATCAGTTGTCTACCTCATCAAGTAAAACACACAAGATGATGGACGGAATGCTGCACACTGGCAAACATTCACCCCCAGTCACAGATCTGGGTTTAATCCATCGTTATTTTGTTTCACCACGCCACCCCAGTTCAGACATAGCCATATGCAAATCAGTCTTGACCCTGTGCCTCATGGGAACAGTCCAGACCGAACTGCCAAGCCATGTCTTCCCTGGACCGGAATCAAGCATCCTAGGACCAGTTTCAGGCTATCAGCCTTCATCAGCCAGGATAGCTTGACTCCAGTGGCGTAGTGAGCACGGGACCCACGTCTGGGCATACCCTTCCCACTTAGGGCGAAATGCAAAACACACAAGATGATGGACGGAATGCTGCACACTGGCAAACATTCACCCCCAGTCACAGATCTGGGTTTAATCCATCGTTATTTTGCTTCACCACGCCACCCCAGTTCAGACATAGCCATATGCAAATCAGTCTTGACCCTGTGCCTCATGGGAACAGTCCAGACCGAACTGCCAAGCCATGTCTTCCCTGGACCGGAATCAAGCATCCTAGGACCGGTTTCAGGCTATCAGCCTTCATCAGCCAGGATAGCTTGACTCCAGTGGCGTAGTGAGCACGGGACCCACGTCTGGGCAAACCCTTCCCACTTAGGGCGAAATGCAAAACACACAAGATGATGGACGGAATGCTACACACTGGCAAACATTCACCCCCAGTCACAGATCTGGGTTTAATCCATCGTTATTTTGCTTCACCACGCCACCCCAGTTCAGACATAGCCATATGCAAATCAGTCTTGACCCTGTGCCTCATGGGAACAGTCCAGACCGAACTGCCAAGCCATGTCTTCCCTGGACCGGAATCAAGCATCCTAGGACCGGTTTCAGGCTATCAGCCTTCATCAGCCAGGATAGCTTGACTCCAGTGGCGTAGTGAGCACGGGTCCCACGTCTGGGCATACCCTTCCCACTTAGGGCGAAATGCAAAACACACAAGATGATGGACGGAATGCTGCACACTGGCAAACATTCACCCCCAGTCACAGATCTGGGTTTAATCCATCGTTATTTTGCTACACCACGCCACCCCAGTTCAGACATAGCCATATGCAAATCAGTCTTGACCCTGTGCCTCATGGGAACAGTCCAGACCGAACTGCCAAGCCATGTCTTCCCTAAACCGGAATCAAGCATCCTAGGACCGGTTTCAGGCTATCAGCCGTCATCAGCCAGGATAGCTTGACTCCAGTGGCGTAGTGAGCACGGGACCCACGTCTGGGCATACCCTTCCCACTTAGGGCGAAATGCAAAACACACAAGATGATGGACGGAATGCTGCACACTGGCAAACATTCACCCCCAGTCACAGATCTGGGTTTAAGCCATCGTTATTTTGCTTCACCACGCCACCCCAGTTCAGACATAGCCATATGCAAATCAGTCTTGACCCTGTGCCTCATGGGAACAGGCCAGACCGAACTGCCAAGCCATGTCTTCCCTGGACCGGAATCAAGCAACCTAGGACCGGTTTCAGGCTATCAGCCTTCATCAGCCAGGATAGCTTGACTCCAGTGGCGTAGTGAGCACGGGACCCACGTCTGGGCATACCCTTCCCACTTAGGGCGAAATGCAAAACACACAAGATGATGGACGGAATGCTGCACACTGGCAAACATTCACCCCCAGTCACAGATCTGGGTTTAATCCATCGTTATTTTACTTCACCACGCCACCCCAGTTCAGACATAGCCATATGCAAATCAGTCTTGACCCTGTGCCTCATGGGAACAGTCCAGACCGAACTGCCAAGCCATGTCTTCCCTGGACCGGAATCAAGCATCCTAGGACCGGTTTCAGGCTATCAGCCTTCATCAGCCAGGATAGCTTGACTCCAGTGGCGTAGTGAGCACGGGACCCACGTCTGGGCATACCCTTCCCACTTAGGGCGAAATGCAAAACACACAAGATGATGGACGGAATGCTGCACACTGGCAAACATTCACCCCCAGTCACAGATCTGGGTTTAATCCATCGTTATTTTGCTTCACCACGCCACCCCAGTTCAGACATAGCCATATGCAAATCAGTCTTGACCCTGTGCCTCATGGGAACAGTCCAGACCGAACTGCCAAGCCATGTCTTCCCTGGACCGGAATCAAGCATCCTAGGACCGGTTTCAGGCAATCAGCCTTCATCAGCCAGGATAGCTTGACTCCAGTGGCGTAGTGAGCACGGGACCCATGTCTGGGCATACCCTTCCCACTTAGGGCGAAATGCAAAACACACAAGATGATGGACGGAATGCTGCACACTGGCAAATATTCACCCCCAGTCACAGATCTGGGTTTAATCCATCGTTATTTTGCTTCACCACGCCACCCCAGTTCAGACATAGCCATATGCAAATCAGTCTTGACCCTGTGCCTCATGGGAACAGTCCAGACCGAACTGCCAAGCCATGTCTTCCCTGGACCGGAATCAAGCATCCTAGGACCGGTTTCAGGCTATCAGCCTTCATCAGCCAGGATAGCTTGACTCCAGTGGCGTAGTGAGCACGGGACCCACGTCTGGGTATACCCTTCCCACTTAGGGCGAAATGCAAAACACACAAGATTCCACTGGATTCAAGCTAGCCTGGCTGAAGAAGGGTGACATACCCTGAAACCGGTCCCAGGATGCTTGTTTCCGGTCCAGGGAGGACCTGGCCTGGCAGTTCGGTCTGGACTGTTCCCATGGGGCACAGGGTCAAGACTGATTTGCATATGGCTGGGTCCAAACTGGGGTGGCGTAGTGGGCAAAAGGACGATGGATTTAACCCAGATCTTTTGACTGGGGGGGAATGTTTGCATTGTCAGCATTCCGTCCATCATTTGTTTGCTGTAACACTTTACGCCCCAAAGGGGATGGGTATGCCCAGACGTGGGTCCCTTGCTCACTGTGCCACTGGATTCAAGCTAGCCTGGCTGAAGAAGGGTGACATACCCTGAAACCGGTCCCAGGATGCTTGTTTCCGGTCCAGGGAGGACCTGGCCTCGCAGTTCGGTCTGGACTGTTCCCATGGGGCACAGGGTCAAGACTGATTTGCATATGGCTGGGTCCAAACTGGGGTGGCGTAGTGGGCAAAGAACGATGGATTTAACCCAGATCTTTTGACTGGGGGAATGTTTGCATTGTCAGCATTCCGTCCATCATTTGTTTGCTGTAACACTTTACGCCCCAAAGGGGATGGGTATGCCCAGACGTGGGTCCCTTGCTCACTGTGCCACTGGATTCAAGCTAGCCTGGCTGAAGAAGGGTGACATACCCTGAAACCGGTCCCAGGATGCTTGTTTCCGGTCCAGGGAGGACCTGGCCTGGCAGTTCGGTCTGGACTGTTCCCATGGGGCACAGGGTCAAGACTGATTTGCATATGTCTGGGTCCAAACTGGGGTGGCGTAGTGGGCAAAAGAACGATGGATTTAACCCAGATCTTTTGACTGGGGGGGAATGTTTGCATTGTCAGCATTCCGTCCATCATTTGTTTGCTGTAACACTTTACGCCCCAAAGGGGATGGGTATGCCCAGACGTGGGTCCCTTGCTCACTGTGCCACTGGATTCAAGCTAGCCTGGCTGAAGAAGGGTGACATACCCTGAAACCGGGCCCAGGATGCTTGTTTCCGGTCCAGGGAGGACCTGGCCTGGCAGTCCGGTCTGGACTGTTCCCATGGGGCACAGGGTCAAGACTGATTTGCATATGGCTGGGTCCAAACTGGGGTGGCGTAGTGGGCAAAAGAACGATGGATTTAACCCAGACCTTTTGACTGGGGGGGAATGTTTGCATTGTCAGCATTCCGTCCATCATTTGTTTGCTGTAACACTTTACGCCCCAAAGGGGATGGGTATGCCCAGACGTGGGTCCCTTGCTCACTGTGCCACTGGATTCAAGCTAGCCTGGCTGAAGAAGGGTGACATACCCTGAAACCGGTCACAGGATGCTTGTTTCCGGTCCAGGGAGGACCTGGCCTGGCAGTTCGGTCTGGACTGTTCCTATGGGGCACAGGGTCAAGACTGATTTGCATATGGCTGGGTCCAAACTGGGGTGGCGTAGTGGGCAAAAGAACGATGGATTTAACCCAGATCTTTTGACTGGGGGGGAATGTTTGCATTGTCAGCATTCCGTCCATCATTTGTTTGCTGCAATACCTCATCAAGTGCCCATGTAATTTGAGCTATATCGGCATGACTAGTCGCAAGGTTAAAGTTCGTATCAGCGAACATAGAAGCACAATAAGGCGAGCAGTGACCGCAACTAAATTAACAGCACATTACAAGGAAAAACAACATAAAGACACAGACATAAGGTGGACAGTTATAGAGAAAGTGAAAGGCCCTGGCAATCTGACGAACAGACTTCTAGAACGAGAACAACGATGGGTGTATCGTTTGAAGACATATGAAATTGGTCTGAATGATTCTATACCCTGGAATCAGCTAAATAAATAAACATTACTGAGCTACATATCATCACTGCCACCTCCCTTTATATGACAAATGGGTACTTTATATGAACAGTATCTATGGATAGTCATTTGGTTTTTTCCTTCCTTATTAGAATGTAAAAAGTGACTACTTCTAAAAACGAATTTATATACACTAGTATAATAGACTAGACTTTACTGCTCGAGTTCCCTCTAAATGTAAATGAACTACAGTTCCCATGATCCCCTTCCATAATGATATTGACATCCAGCTCGTCATCTTAATTACACACTGATATTCGAGCATGAGCACTTATATTCTTTATGCTGCAAAATACTTCTACCCGTGTGTAGACATTGTATGACACATACGTAACATTTAAGCGTGTCACGACACTGTAATCACGTTGTAGAGCCAGCCCTAAATTGAGGCTTCTTCCGTAAATCAGGGAGTCCCTCCCTCTCTATATACATAATAATTGTATATACATGTACATAAATAAACAATTGTTACTTATACACGTACATATTAATGCGAGCCGATTGTAGTTTTCTGATCGAGACACCATATTGTAAAAGACTTCAAATCCCATGATCCTCTATGGCACATTAAACACGCATTTACGTGCCTAACGGCACCTGAGCATACCATGGGCGTGACTCTCAATTGAGGTTTTCCCGCTAGAATAAAGGCATTTATAACCCAGTTCACCGGCATTGAAGAACGAAAGCCGGGGACTCGGACCAAGTAGGTACGCAGGCGGGATAGGACCCTTGAAGAAGTAAGTAGGGGGGTGACAGGTGGTTACAACAGGTTTAGTCTTGTGATTTTGCTCGACATAGATTTTCTGCCCTGTCTAAAAACTTCCGGTGTACTTCATCCTCTTCCTACCCCCGAACAATACAATAGAGTCTGACTACAGGGCTATTCCATCACGCCTAGCGGGCCCCTGAGACACAGTTTTTCTCCGCAAATTGGGTAAGAAAATGGATGCTTTTATTATGAATAATACTTTTTAAAGCAAAGATGCGAGTGTACACCTGCACAATAGTACACTGCTTGATAGCAGCCTAGTGCTGTTCTTATAGACTGTCACGCGATATTTTCACTTCTGAATAAGTACACACACTGGCCTGCTGATAAAGTCAGTATGCGAGTAAAATCGCCACTGCACATTTATCTGCCACATAGCACTATTATGTTACAGATATAGGTGTGTATGGCACGAGTATGATGTAAATGAGAACTTCCATTTGCACACTCACCTGGCATTTATTAGATGTTGGGTCACAGTCAACGCACCTAATTAGGAGCGTTAATAACTACACAAGTGATGTATATTCAAACGAAACGATATGGTGTTTGTTTCTTGTGTTTTTCAGAGATGAAGGACTGCGTATAACAGATTAATCATCTGTTATCTACACAAAAGGAGCAGCTACTCTGCCCTTATTCATTCACAGGATAGGGACTCCCCTTTCACTGTTGTTCCCAGGGAGGACGACCTTTGCCCTGAAGAAAGTCCAGGACCTTTACGGCTATCCCAGGACTGAAACATGTTGGCAATAGGGTCATAGGACCATAATCACTCCCATTGACCCGTTCTTTTAATTATTTTTAATATCCCTTACAGACCCAATAATAAAGGGAAACCGGGGCCTGTCGGAGGGTTTTTATCTTTAATCCCCCTGGTCTTCACTTTCCAAAGAGCTCCCAACACTGTGGTCGAGCCCACCCCGACTTATAGGCGTCGGGGTGACCCGATGATGAAGCATGACACCACTAGGGTGTGTGAGGGTAACTAAACAAAAAGGAATTGCTTCCTTGCGCACCCCTGGGTGTCTGCAGTTCTAGATCTTCACATAGACACCTCCTTATCGTATTTAGGTAACACAGTTTTTATGTTTACCATTAGTTAGTCTATAGGAGTATTTTTTGTGGTATAAAATCTTGACTTGGGAGGTTATACTCCAATGTAGAATCCTCTCAACCCTATGGGCATTAGGGATCACTTCCCCATAGCCCTATGTTTATACGTATGTTGCGCAGCGTACAGCTGTAGGGTATAATTCAGAACTCACTCTGAAACTCTATAATGGTACTTTAGTTAGTGAATAATACGAGCGTTTACAGTCACGTACAGCACCACACACTGTTTATTGTAGCATTTGCATCCATTATCATCCAACATTATCATGACAGAACAATTAGGACTAGGCTACACAGATGACATTGCATCTGCCATCCTGGCAGGGCCATCCCTGTTACCTGATACCAATATCAATTAGAGCCTTACCCAGGCACAAAACTGGGATGAATTGAAAGAACTGAAGCGATGCCAGATGAGAATCTTATAACATGGTGCCATCATGACAGAATATCTCCGTGGAAATGCAGCACCAAATGGACTACTAGTCACCGATGCCCCAAGAATATTCTTAGATGACCCCCAATTCAAAAAAGAGTGGTCACTGATCGCGTGGCGATGCTCACGCGACTGGTTGATCCTCATCATTAATACGGCTAAACGCTTATCTGAAGCATTAGTAATCAAAATCAAAACCAGCGAAGATTGCTTGATAACAGAAATTAAGCTGACTCTCTATAAGAAAAAACTTGAAGAGGTCAATAAAGAAATAAGTGAACATAAAGACTATCTAATGCAAAATAAAGTCAGTAAATTACAAAAAGACCTGAAGAAGTTTAGTCATGAGAGGGTGTATCCCTATATAAAAGATGACTATAAGGGTTATGAACACTTGGACTCAGGATCCTCTTATAGTGGTGTGAATAAACACGAGGAGGCCAAGGTAGGAGAGGCAACGGTGACAGTCTTTTATTTCTCTATGTACATCATTTCATAGCGATCTCCTTTGCTCCTTAACGTCAGGGCCTGGCAGGAGTCCTAGGCAGGTGTTCCTCTCGTCTGGCAGATGAAGACGTCGGTCTCCGAATGGTCAAAAGGAAGAGAAAAAGAAGTACGGGGTCAGGGCAGGCTACCTCGATATAGCACCAGCAGGGGAAAGGGAGTGTAGGATGTCACCCGGACCGTCACCAAGGGGTTTGCAGTGATTGGGTAAGACCCGTGAGGAGTATTAGAGCCCCCCTTATACCCCGGGTGGTATCTCCGAGTTAGGACCCACAGCCCCTTTTGTAAACCACCCTCTGACACGGGCACGTACCTCAGGGAGCCACGCACCTCCGGGAGCGTGGCTGGCGTTGTCGCGGGACCAGATTGGGTCCGGCTCCCTCTCTCGGCGATATTCTTGGCTTCTTCCTTCAGCCTCCGTCTCCCTCTCGCGGCGTCTTCTCCAGTTCCTTGAGTCCCCTTCAACACCCGGCGGTCCGGTCCCGAATGGTCCGGGCGACGACAGGGCTGAAATCTCCGTTCTCTCCTTGACTCCTTCTCTGGTTCCGCCCTCAGTTCGGTCCTCCAGAGTAGTTCTCTCTTCCCCGTCCTCAGCATGAGATTCAAATACCGGCACAGCCTCATACGTCATCCTAGGTGGATCATGTGATCCTGTCACATGGGTGGGCGCGTCCTCGCGGTAGTGAGCTGAATTAAAGGGGCCGCAGTGGTCCGAGACTAGCGGTTCCCACGGTGACTGTGAAAACAGAACAGGAGAGAGGTAAGGGGGTAACTGGATGTCATCTTCTTACTCTAGCCGACCACGGAGAGGCACCCCGTGACAAGTGGACAGTCGGTATCTTCCGACTCGGAACAAGAGGAGTGGTCCAGTGATGGATCTAACAGAAGCAGGAGAGGAAAACCAAGGAGACCTCAAAGAGGGGGTTTTAACCAAAGATTTGTACAACCGCAGATGTATCCGTGGCCTGGCCCATTCGGCCCAGCTCCGTTCCATGGACCACCACAATACCCTATTGGACCCTACTACCAGCCTGAAGTTAACCAACATTTTTTAGGACAGGGCGGAAGAAGAGGCAAACGAGGAAGAGGTGGGAACAAGGGGATCCAGTGGGAAGAAGACAGGACCCCAATCAACACACGGAGTCATACCAGAGGTCAACCACAGCCGAGCACGAGCACAATGAGGGACTAATCGTCAACCTAACAGACGTAGTCTTGACGACAGAGGAGAAGGCGATCCTGGACAAAGGATTAGGTTTTGTTCCAACTACCTACATGGATAAATTCTGTCTAAGATGTGAATTAAGCGAATTCTTCAGGAAGATCCGCCTCAAGACTTTCTTTATGGATAAAGAAAGACAAGATAACGATGACAACCATACCAACCTTAAATTAAGGTCTAGGTTTCTTCCTCCGACATCAACAATGCCCCCAGAGGTGTTGGCCTTCGAGGAAGCAGTAATCAAAGAAATTGAACAATTACAACCAAAAAGAGACACCTTCAATAATTTGAGCACCAAGGAACGTACAGCCCTCGAAACCTTAAAAACCAGAACTGATATAATTATAAAACCAGCAGATAAGGGCGGCGCAACTGTTATTCAGAGGACTAATGCATACAGAACAGCTTGCTTTGATCTCTTGGCAGATACCAAATATTACAAAAAGATCAATAGGGATCCCACTCAACGGATCAAAACCACGATATCTACACTGACGACAGATGCCCTTGAAAAAGAATGGATCACCAAAAAGGAGCATGATTTCCTCAACCAAGATGATCCAAGGATACCTCTGTTCTACACAATACCTAAGATCCATAAAGGCAGGATACCACCCCCAGGAAGACCCATTGTATCTGGAATTGGATCTATTCTTGAACCTTTATCGAAATACGCTGACTGGTTCCTACGACCTCTGGTTACACGCATAACATCATACATACAAGATACAAAACACCTATTTAATCTTCTGACTGATATAGAATATGACCCAAAGGAAAATATTTTGGTATGCCTTGATGTGGAAGCACTGTATACCAGTATTCCTCAGGAAGAAAGCATCAAAGTAATAGAGGATATTCTAAAGCAAGAAGAATGGCAGTGGGCAGCTCCTATTGAGTCGGTCATCACTTTGATTCGGTTAGCCCTTACAGAAAACTTTTTCAAATTTGAGGACCAGTTGTATCTTCAGATACACGGAACTTCGATGGGCAGTACCTTTGCCCCCAATTTAGCCTGCCTGTATATGGGTCATTTTGAAGATCAACATATTTGGACGGCAAATGCTTATACTACTAACATATACAAATGGTACAGATATATTGATGATGTACTTCTCAGTTGGAAAGGAGAAATTTCTACTCTCAATAGCTTCATTGATTGGATTAATCATTTAAATCCCCATCTTCGATTCACCATGAATATGGATAGAGAAAAGATCTCTTTTTTAGATATCACACTAAGAGCAGCTGGCGGTACTTTGTTTTAGCTCACTATATACAAAGTCTACTGACAGGAACAGTTTAATAAGATTTGACAGTGCACACCCACGCTCTCTCAGGGAGAATCTTCCGGTAGGCCAGTTCTTGAGAGTACAGAGAAATTGCTCAGATCTGAAAGACTATAAAAAAGAAGCTGCAATTCTCACCACCAAACTTAGACAGAGAAAATATCCAATCAAAATTATAGAAAAAGCTAGTAAAAGAGCTCGTAATACTCCAAGAGCGGCACTTCTAGAGACCCATCAAAAGACCCCACCAGATCAAATAATTTGTGTAATCACGTTTTATTCCTCATCCAATGAAGTGAAGAAAATAATCAACAAGAAATGGCCCATACTCACTTCAAATAGACTCTCTTATGAAAAACCCATGTTCTCATTCAGAAAGAATAAAAGCTTGAGAGACACTCTTGTTCACACTGACACCTTCAAAAATACAAACAATGTTCAACTTACATTGTGGAATAACCCACCTGTGATGGGTCACTTTCCATGTGGATCATGTGTAGTGTGCCCCTTTACAGAACATACTAAAAGCCTTGATTTAGGCCTACACTTTCCATGGGAACAAAGATCCCATACTAACTGTAATTCAGAATCAGTTGTCTACCTCATCAAGTGCCCATGTAATTTGAGCTATATCGGCATGACTAGTCGCAAGGTTAAAGTTCGTATCAGCGAACATAGAAGCACAATAAGGCGAGCAGTGACCGCAACTAAATTAACAGCACATTACAAGGAAAAACAACATAAAGACACAGACATAAGGTGGACAGTTATAGAGAAAGTGAAAGGCTCTGGCAATCTGACGAACAGACTTCTAGAACGAGAACAACGATGGGTGTATCGTTTGAAGACATATGAAATTGGTCTGAATGATTCTATACCCTGGAATCAGCTAAATAAATAAACATTACTGAGCTACATATCATCACTGCCACCTCCCTTTATATGACAAATGGGTACTTTATATGAACAGTATCTATGGATAGTCATTTGGTTTTCTCCTTCCTTATTAGAATGTAAAAAGTGACTACTTCTAAAAGTATTACACTAGTATAATAGACTAGACTTTATATACACTAGTATAATAGACTAGACTTTACTGCTCGAGTTCCCTCTAAATGTAAATGAACTACAGTTCCCATGATCCCCTTCCATAATGATATTGACATCCAGCTCGTCATCTTAATTACACACTGATATTCGAGCATGAGCACTTATATTCTTTATGCTGCAAAATACTTCTACCCGTGTGTAGACATTGTATGACACATATGTAACATCTAAGCGTGTCACGACACTGTAATCACCTTGTAGAGTCAGCCCTAAATTGAGGCTTCTTCCGTAAATCAGGGAGTCCCTCCCTCTCTATATACATAATAATTGTATATACATGTACATAAATAAACAATTGTTACTTATACACGTACATATTAATGCGAGCCGATTGTAGTTTTCTGATCGAGACACCATATTGTAAAAGACTTCAAATCCCATGATCCTCTATGGCACATTAAACACGCATCTACGTGCCTAACGGCACCTGAGCATACCATGGGTGTGACTCTCAATTGAGGTTTTCCCGCTAGAATAAAGGCATTTATAACCCAGTTCACCGGCATTGAAGAACGAAAGCCGGGGACTCGGACCAAGTAGGTACGCAGGCGGGATAGGACCCTTGAAGAAGTAAGTAGGGGGGTGACAGGTGGTTACAACAGGTTTAGTCTTGTGATTTTGCTCAACATAGATTTTCTGCCCTGTCTAAAAACTTCCGGTGTACTTCATCCTCTTCCTACCCCCGAACAATACAATAGAGTCTGACTACAGGGCTATTCCATCACGCCTAGCGGGCCCTGAGACACAGTTTTTCTCCGCAAATTGGGTAAGAAAATGGATGCTTTTATTATGAATAATACTTTTAAAGCAAAGCTGCGAGTGTACACCTACACAATAGTACACTGCTTGATAGCAGTCTAGTGCTGTTCTTATAGATTGTCACGCGATATTTTCACTTCTGAATAAGTACACACACTGGCCTGCTGATAAAGTCAGTATGCGAGTAAAATCGCCACTGCACATTTATCTGCCACATAGCACTATTATGTTACAGATATAGGTGTGTATGGCACGAGTATGATGTAAATGAGAACTTCCATTTGCACACTCACCTGGCATTTATTAGATGTTGGGTCACAGTCAACGCACCTAATTAGGAGTGTAATAACTACACAAGTGCTGTATATTCAAAAGAAACGATATGGTGTTTGTTTGTTTCTTGTGTTTTTCAGAGATGGACTGCGTATAACAGATTAATCATCTGTTATCTACACAAAAGGAGCAGCTACTCTGCCCTTATTCATTCACAGGATAGGGACTCCCCTTTCACTGTTGTTCCCAGGGAGGACGACCTTTGCCCTGAAGAAAGTCCAGGACCTTTACGGCTATCCCAGGACTGAAACATGTTGGCAATAGGGTCATAGGACCATAATCACTCCCATTGACCCGATCTTTTAATTATTTTTAATATCCCTGACAGACCCAATAATAAAGGGAAACCGGGGCCTGTCGGAGGGTTTTTATCTTTAATCCCCCTGGTCTTCACTTTCCAAAGAGCTCCCAACACTGTGAGTCGAGCCCACCCCGACTTATAGGCGTCGGGGTGACCCGATGATGAAGCATGACACCACTAGGGTGTGTGAGGGTAACTAAACAAAAGGAATTGCTTCCTTGCGCACCCCTGGGTGTCTGCAGTTCTAGATCTTCACATAGACACCTCCGTATCGTATTTAGGTAACACAGTTTTTATGTTTACCATTAGTTAGTCTATAGGAGTATTTTTTGTGGTATAAAATCTTGACTTGGGAGGTTATACTCCAATGTAGAATCCTCTCAACCCTCTGGGCATTAGGGATCACTTCCCCATAGCCCTATGTTTATACGAACGGTCTCAGCCCACCTTGCCTTGCTGGCTGAGTCATGTGTTGTTTGGCGTCAGCCCATTGCCCTGTGTGAGGGGGCACGACTCACAGCCCATGGGGTCTGCATAGTTCTCTGCCACCCGACTGCGCCGACTGCCTGCTCTGCTGACAGTGATCAGGTGAAAGAGTCCGACAAGTTCACATGTCGTGCTACATTGCCATGTGTGTACTCTCCCCCCAGCAGTGTGTCCGACTTGGTAACGTTGCCAAACGATGCTGTGCTGCTCCGACCATGGAACTGAATCACCTTGCACAGGTGTGTGTACACACGCGTAGTTCCACGCACATGCATTCAGAGTCCAGACGAAGGCAGACATATCCTCTGTTGTGGTGGGATATGTGAGCATTCCCCACGATGCTACAAGGTGTTGGGACCAGTGCTGTGGGTGACAATCCGATGTGGCTGCAGGGACGTAGCTACTCGTCCATGAATGCCAGCGCCGCTTCATGTGCAATGTGTTCCAATAGTATGTTGTTGTCGGGTTCAAGGAACACTAGGGTGAGCCAATCCATTAACTGGTCCGGGCAGATGTGCTCAGTCCATGCCATTTCCCCAATCCGCAACACAGCCCAATAGGGGAGCGCCTCGATGTGGTCACTGCACACGAGGAGTTTTGCAATCTCCCATGCGCAACTGCCAGCACATACGCCAAGGATCAGTGCATCCCATGCACGGCTATCCAGGTGACACTCCTGTTTGTGGGCCAACAGGGGGCGCACTGTCAGGTCATAATCCAATTCAGCTACCGTTGCGTTGAATAGGCAGACCTCCATGGGCCACTCGAATGTGCATGATCGACAGTGGCACCAGGGCTGGACGCAGGTGACGTAGGCAAGACGGAAACTCAGACGGAAACTGATTCGCAACACTGCCATTGGCAGGGATCCCAACAGATGCAGCATTCGTGCACTGTACAGTTCCACGTGACAGGGGTTGTGCATGTGCCCGGGAATGCCTGCCATTGCGTTTGTTGGTCTCATGGCACAGGCACTCCTCAGACCGGCGGATGTTCGGTGGACGATATGCCACAGCTCTGGGCAAGGAGTCGTATGTGTGTGCAATGTTTGGACGTATGGGTAGTTCTTGACCAATGTGTCAAGGGCATCCCTTGCAGGTGTAGGTCGTGCAGGGACAAGTGTGTGTGGGGTGTGGGCACGTTGGTGTTTCATTAGCGCAGTTCGTGGTGTGGGAGTCGTCGGAGGCTGGTATCTCACGCAGGGTGTGCCAGCCGCATTCAGGACCAAGGTCGGGGGTTTGGTTGGTCTTCGGCCTTGTGTGTTGAGACAAAGGAGCTTTCATTCCTGATTTTCGTCTGACTACTGCTTGCATGTCTTAATTGTGATGTGGAGTTTACGCTGACTTTGATGCCAGGCCTGTGATTTGGGGTGCGCAGATTTCGAGACACACGCAGCTGTTGGCATGTTTGCATGAGCCAAGGGCCCGATTGGCCTTGCGCTCCTTGTTCAGTCTCTCTCTTTCTCTCTCTTTCTTTCTCTCTCTCTCTTTCTCTCTCTCCCTGTCCTTTGATGGGTGCCTGACACACCTTCTTATCTTGGATATTGTCTTGCAGGCTGTGAGTCACAGATTGTCCAGGGATGCCCCGCCATGACTCCTCAGAATAGTTGTTTGGTGACAAATTAGAATGTGACATTTTGTTTGGTCTTTCAATGGTGTATGTATGAATCAGGATTTCAGTGCTCACATGTATGTTGATTGTTGCAATTGTGCGACATCAGGCGGGTGCTTGTGTTCATGTTTCCGTGCAGTTGATGTGCGGTGTCTTGGTCCGGGGGAGGTGGGGGGTGCCCAGGGTGGGGCCCGGGGGGTGTGGTCCTGGGGGTGGTGGCGGTGGGTGTTGTGGCCCTCTTGGGTGTCCGGCATGCATGTTCACTGACTCCATGGCATCTGTTATTCTTCAGGTGTGGCTCGGGGCTGGGCTCTCTTTTGTGGTGAAGGCTGTCGTCCGACCTTGCACCAGGTCGGAGCAGGTATTAGTTTCCTGCTGCTAACGCGCCTTATCGCATGTTTTGTGATCTTATCGCGGATCTGGCTGGTCGTTGTGAATGTTGAAGAGTGGTGTTGTCGCGGCTTTTTGCACGGGAACTCCTACACTGCATCTCATTAGCGATAGTTGCCGGGGTCATCTGTGGCGATGTTTTTTGAGGCTGCTATCGCGGGTAAACTGGTGTTATGGGCTGTTGACACCAGCTTGTGAATGGGGCGATGAGTTTATCGCAACTTTGGCTGCGATAAAGTGCTGTTAACTCGGCGATAAGTCTTTGAGAATATGCCCCTATGTCCTTTCAACCTTGAATAACCAACGGCCAATAAATAGTATTTTTGTACTACTCAGCTGCGGCAGCTTTTGTGCCCACCCACTCCAGACGTCTCTGGGGTTTTGTGAGTAGGTTCTCTGAGAATAGCACGACTGAACTACTCAGATTCTACTGTTAAATAAGTACCCAACCAACGTTGGTGGCACCATGTCGTGTAGTTCCTATAGTACCCATGCAGGACCTGCGCGTTTGGATAACATAAACTGCGGGTTTGGTGGCAGACTGACTCTGTGCACCCCCACCGCGTATGTTAGCCTGTTTTGCATTAGCTAGCTCACAGTGCCACTAGAATCTCTTCTTATCGGGGAGAGATTCGTTTCTGGCAACCTTTGATCATGACAACCCTGATCCCTCAGAATCGTGGAAGCAATGTACTACTTTTCGCTCAGTCACTCGTGCTTACTTTTTCGGTTTGTCTCAGAGAGTTACACAGAATAAACAGTCTGGGCGTTTCAATAAGTATTTATTGAACAGTTGTTATTCTAGTGTAGAATATATGTGCTGCAGCAACCAGCAGACAGTAGCAGAGATATATTATCAGCAGTACGATAAAAGTGAAAGGATAGTACAGTTCTACCATATTGTAATAATAATTGTTACATACATGAATATATGAAATGCATTATAAAAGTGTGCATACTCCTACGATGCCTAACTAGATGTACCTAAGTGTACCTAACATGTGTGTAGGTTTGAAAGCCTAAGAGCCAAGAATTCCTCTAGGATTTAGTCGAACCCCATTACCTGAATAGAGACAGGGTGGGACTCCGTCCTGGTCTCGAATTGGACACCCCGCAAGGGCTGTGTTAGACCGCTGTCAGCTGGAGCGACTGCATGCAGGAGCCTCAGCGTCTCTGGTCAGTGTGTCGGCATGGAAGTCTCGGTTCCTTATATCCTACCGTGGCAAGATGTGGTGTATTTATACCCTAAAGTGTCTCGTCCCTCAGTATGGTTTGTATTGGTCTTTGTTAGACATGAGGAAGACGTCAGGGGTGAACTTTGTACATACATATTATGCGGGAGATGTAGCTGGTGAATGCTAATGCATAATTTATGAGTACATTGTAGGCCTGTGTTCGGGAAAAACACTGCAGTGTTCAAACCACAGACTAGATAACGTTCAACCCTCAGAGTTCGTTGTGTACTGTAGGGAACTAATGTAGGTGAAAGATCATGCCTATATTAGGGCATAGGAGATCATGACCATAATAGGGCATATACGATTATGACCATAATAGGGCATATACGAGTATGACCATATTCGGCATATATGAACGTGTCTATATTAGGGCCTCTATACGAAACATAACAGTGCCACACAAATTTTTTAGGCAAATATTTTAAAAGTGTCAAATACCTGCAGGTATGGCACTAAAATCTACAATTAAACAAGTGTCTGGTGCTATTTGCGAAGACTGCACTATTTCACCAGTACGTGTTGATGACAGCTCAACTATGAACAAATTACACTGAAAATATTTAAAATAACCCAAAAGCTGCTCTAATCCACGTCGTTATGCAATGTGCTAATAAATTAGACAAAGAAATTCAGAAAATGACCCAAAAGTGGTTGCGTCCACATCGTTATGTTGTTGGCCTTAAACACGTGGCTAACGTGTTCATCAATTGCACTGCAGCGTATGTAATACATTGGAACACGTGTTACTCCGAGTGCGCAGAAGAATCGTTGACCAGCGCACTCCGGCTTGTACTGTGTACACGTGGAAGAGTGGCTGGTCTGCGCAAGTCAACAGCGATAGTGAAGTGTGTCGGCCTAGCGCATATTGCAGTTCGCACCCAGCTTGAAATGGGTGCAAAAATTGTGATTACTGGCCTCAAACATGTAGCGCAGCTCCATGTTCTTAAACAGTGCCTGTCAAGACAGCAGCTTAGCAACTATGTTTCAGGTTGAGCACAGTGCTGGTACTGTGCTAAGTCATGAACCTGGCATCAGTTGTTGCCGCAGCTTGGTCGGTGGGTCAGACAGCACCATGGTGTACTTGTTGCCAATATGTGGTAATGAGCCAGGTGAGGTGAAGGAGTTTTTCCAAAGTAAATAGTCCACGACCAGAGAGGAACCGATCACCAAGCACACCGGCTGCAACTGACATCCTTGCAACCGAGTGCCAGCAACCATTCCATTCCAGAATGTGAACCGCTCATAAGAGTAAACGAGCATAAGCAATGCTTCATGTAAAATACACAATGTTAAATATACACTGTTGCGTCCTGCCCAGCCCTGGAGCACGCAAATGAAACACGCCACACATGGAGTTCTGTGACAGACATCTTTATTCTTCAGCATGCAATCACACACTCCCCTACGGTACTCATTACGTCATGATTTTAATTGCCACGCCTTAACACCTCCCAGCAGCTTATGTTATTCCTGTCTGAAGTCCTCTTAGTACTGCTAGGGTCCTAATGCTCATAACATCAAGACTTTACATCTAAACAAAATCAACATCATATTTCCTCAATGAGTTGTCGAGATGCTCGCACTGGTCTGCCAGATTGAGTAGCATGAGGTAGTTGAGTGGTACATGGACTATTAACCCATGAAATTGATCTAGACATTCAGGCTGCTTTACCTCACTCATGCTCTCAGGAGTGGATGAACACCGAGTCAAATGTCTAAAGTGTGGCAAGTCCCTTGAGATGGACTTTCCGGGCCGCCTTGAAGTCACCATGTGTCCTTTGATCTTTACAACTTCCAGTGGGTCAATAGCAAGCAGAATGTCTGTTCTCTGCTTCCGTTTCTGTTTGGCCAGCACCGAGTTTCATCTGTTGAAAACTGTTTCATGGGCACATCAGCGGCGATCAGCATAGGTTTTCATTTTGCATTTTCGAGAAGTGTCCGGGACACGAACCTTGTCAGGATTTGTTGATTGGTCTAATGTCCACTGTGGTAGCTTAGTTCCTATGCCTCTCTCTAATAACATGGTGGCAGGACTCTTACAAGTGGTGAAGTGAGGGGTTGTCTGATAGGCATGAAGAACTTGACACATGGCTTGTTTCAGATCATTTTTTCCAGCGACGCTCGCTGAATTATTCTTTTGAGTGTGTCCACTAAATTGTTCGACAACACCGTTGGCCTGAGGCCAGAGCTGTGTGCTCTTTTAATGCTTGATGTTGAGTCGACTCAGAAACTCTTTGAACTCCTTGCTATTAAAAGGCGGACCGTTGTCTGTTTTGAGAATATCTGGTATACCCCAAGTAGCAAAGAAGATGTTATTAAGGCACTGGATGACTTTGTCATGGGTTGTCGAGGATAAGTCTTCCACCAAAGGAAAACATGAGTATTCATCGGGGTCATCATGAGAGGATGTCCTTTCTCCAGGGGTCCAAAGAAATCAATTACCACTCTCTCCCAGGTATGTGCAGGAAGGTCAGGCAAAGGTAATGGATGCTGTCACTGTGGGAGATAAGCAGTTACACAGATGACACACTTTCAGTTCTTTCTCAACTTGTTCATTGAAGCGTGGGAACCACACTTGACCCCTCAGGGCTCTTTTGGAGGCAGCAATGTCACATGTTCTTCATGAGCGACCTCAATAACTTGTTGTCGCAGGCTCTCAGGTGTGACGATTCTCGAGCCTCTCAATACAATTCCTTCTCGAGTGATGGATAATTCATCTTCTAGATTTTTACATTTCTGAAATTCAACATCATCCTCAAATCGTCATAAACTTTTCTTCCACAAATGAGTTGAAATGGTGTCTTTGAGTAAGAGCATTTTCTTGTCTGTATTGGTAGCAGCAATAATCTGTTCAACTGATAGAGCTGCTGGTGTACTAGACCTCATAATAAAGTTAACATACTCCCCAGTCACTTTGGATGTTGAACTAAAGGGCGGTAGAGGCACTCGTGAAAAGTAATCAGCAGGGTTATGATATTTCCCCGGCTTGTGTACAATTTGGTAATTATATTCTTGTAGTTGCAATCCCCACCTCTGAATGCAAGGAGGCATCTTTGCCTTTGGGTTTCCAAAGATGGTGAGCATGGTGAAATGTTTTCCATACAGAATCACATGAAAATGTTCGCAGGCCCACACCACAGCCTTCTCTGGCTGAGAGTAGGCACGTTCAGTTCAGACGTACTTCGACTAGCACAAGCCACAATGTGTCTCTGAGCATTCGGATGACTATTATGTTGAGCAAGAGTAGCTCTCAGCCCCACCAGGCTTGCATCTACTGTGTTCTCAGTATGAAATTTGGGGTCAAAGTAGGCCATTTCAGTTGCATTTTCAATCATATATTTTATTCTTTTGAAACTTTGATCACATTCAGGGGTTCATTGGAATGGGACATTTCACTTGATCAAGTCTCTTAATGGGGCGCTCACTGTAGCAAAGTCACAAATGCACCTTGAGCAATAACTGCCCATGCCTAAGAAGGATCGCATAATTACATCTTGCAGGGGCAAGTAGATGACATTTTTGCACCTTATCCAGGTCAGGAGTCATTCCTCCCTCCGGGAATATGTGCCCAAAGAACCTGAGTTTATTCTTGTGAAACTCACACTTTGCTGCATTCAGAGTGAGACCTGTATCAGCACGTAACTGGCACACCTTTATAAGAGCTTTGTTGTGTCCCAAAATGTCAACACTGTAACTGAAAGCATGTGTAACAGGTTGAATTATTCGGCGAATAACATCTTGAAATATTTCTGCAGCTGAAGATATTCCAAAACGTAGTCTTTTGTATCTGAACAAATCATCATGAGTTAAAAAAGCAGTAATGAACGTGCAATTCTCGTCTAGCTCGAGTTGATGGAATCCCTTGTTCAAATCGAGACTGGAGAAGATTTTGGCTTCATACAATTGCATGATCATGTCCGCAATGTGAGAACCAGGATGTCTTTCTCTCTTGATTTCATTATTGGCCTGGCATCTATAAACGCAAATGCGCATGGCACATCCACTTTCCTTTTTTAGCACTACCACTATGGGTGAAACCCATGGCGTAGGACCGGTTGAGCATTCAATGATGTCATGCTTCAACAGTGTCTCTAGTTCTTTCTCAACAGCTTTTTGCACATGAATGGCAATTCTGTGATGTCATTGCGCAACAGGGCGAATGTTCTCATTGATAAGAAGAGGCACTTTCATTCTCTTGAGTCTTCCTAAACCATGAAACAACAATGGGAACCTACTCACAATCTCAGACTGAGTGTGAAAGCTTTGAGCTACAACAAACCTTGGTAGCAGAGTACAGTGGCGTAACATAGGCCCCTACAGCCCCAGCAGTGTTGGGAAGGGTCCCCAAGCTCCAGGGGCCCCATCAGCACAGTACCCTGGCCTGAGAGCTCCTGACCATCTCCGGAGGTGGGCTCCTCCATGTACATTGCAGGGTGGCTTGACTCCTCCAATACAATTTCAAAGTATAACACATACCGGGGGAGGGGACATTTGTGCAGATTATTTGTCTGAGTCTCCGCTGACTCAGTAGGGAAGTGATCAGAGTTTGCCTGATGATGATGAGTGTTTGGTTGCAGCAGATCTCATGTAGGGTTTTAAGAAAAATAATGGATTGATGAGTTGAGGTCAGATAAAGTGCTTAGTATTGTAGGTAAATATATTGTAGAGGGATGGCGAAAGAGAAGAATGTAACCACAGAAATACAGCCATTTGCAAAAATTTCAGATGAGTTGACAGAGGAAGGAAATAAGATTGTGAGGTGACAAGATCATTTCAACAGAGAGGTTGAGGGAACACATTGTTCAATTAGGACATGAAGGTCATTTGGGGCAGACTATCACAAAAAGGAAGATTCTTAAAGTTTTTAATGGCAGTCAATGGACAATGAAATATGTAATGTTGTTAAGAATCTATGACATGGTGCTCTAGTGATAAAGTAATCAAAACGTTTAATCCTCCATGTCAAGTTGTGGATTTGCCAGATGGGCCATGGATGAAACTTGCTGTGGATTTTATTGGGCCATTTCACATTTTGACCAATAAGTATAAATATGCTGTGGTAGTGGCTGATTACTATAGTAAATGGTGGGCAGTTCAGTTTAATACTAATCCTAACTAATTTGGGATAATTTTGGGAAAATCTGCACTTTCATTGTAAGGTTGTTAACCGTGGTTAAACCATTGAAGGCCCACTCAAACTCCTGGTTTAATACCGACTGCACTAAGGCTCTCAAACTCCTGAATGAGGTAACTAATAAAGTGCCCCGTGATCCTGTGGAAGTTAGAGAAGCGAGGAGGAATTATACTGTTACGCTTGAATAATGAAACCAAGAGAATACAAGAGATATGAACCCAGGCATGGGAAGTTCTAGAACACGTTGCCTCTACCAAAGATAACAAGGCTTTCTGGGAGATAGTAAATTGTCTTTTTTTTACTGGTAAATCTCCCTCAGGAGCAATTTTAGAGCAAGTCTGGGCTTCCTATTTCTCTAAAATATTCACTGCTGAGCCAGGGGAGGTGTCTCTTGTTTTGCAAGATACTGTAATTAATTGCAAGGATTTGGTGACTCTTAGTAATTCAATTTCAATTGAGGATGTCCGAAAAACTATTGCGAGCACAGCTTTGGGAAATGTTTCAGGCCCAGATGCAGTTACTGTTGATCTTTTTAAGTATAATCTTGATCTCGGGGCCCCATTGTTAACAAATCTCTTTAGAGCTCTTGTCATAAGTGGACCGGTTGACTTTCGGTAGGAATAGGTGACCATTCTCATTTATACGAAGGGCGAAACAAAATGACCCAGCAAATTACCTGCCCATTTTTCTCATCAATTCTACTGCAAGGAGTTTTAGGAGAGTGATACTGGGGAAACTGTAAGCCTGGGCAAATGAGTGCCAACTTTAAGGCGGTCCAATATGGGTTTCGACCAGGCTTAGGCACCTCTGAACAAGCACTTAATCTGTCCCTTATATTAAATAGGCATATCAAGGCCAGTAGAGGTACCATGCACATGGCTTTTATGGACCTCTCATCGGCCTTTGGTTTAGTGGACAGAGATAAACTGTGGGAGATTATGGGGCGAGCAGAGGTTGATACCCGCTTTAAATGGTTTAGAGAAGGTTACATCAAGACACTATTATGAGGGTTCGCTTTCCACAGGAGGGGGATTTGATGACTCTGATTTCAGTAACTCGGGGGGGTCAGACAAGGTTGTATTTTGGCCCTCTTTTTAATTTTATTTTATATTAATGAACTTGATGCATTTTTAAGGTTCCTAACCACAGATGCTCCCAAAGTGGAAGACTGTTTGATACCCGTACTCCTTTATGTGGACAACGCGGTGTTCTTATCGTGCACCGCTAATGGATTCCAAATTTTACTGGATGGGTTCAATATCTTTATGGCTCATTTTGAAGCTCAAGGTCGATCATAACAAATCTTATCTTTTGCTTAGTGGCTCTAAAAACACCCTCTCTAGGAAGTTTTTGGTGGGAGGAACGCCAATAATGAAAACATCTACTTTTAGCTATCTGAAGATTTTATATACAGCTAACCTGACCTGGGATAGACTGGTAAATCAGAAGTCTCAACTTACCGAAGCAGTTTGTGAGGCATTTTACAGATTTGATAAAAAAATTGGGAAATTAACCCCATAAGAAATAGTGATGTTATATCAAAGCAAAGTGGTCACGTATGGAACGGGAGTATGGAGGTACGCCCCGGTGTCGTCTTTACGGACAGTGGAGAGTACATTTCTGTCCAAGCTTTTATGACTCCATAGATCCATTACAGGCCTGATCACACATAATGAAATGGGACTAGGTTACCTGGAAGATATGATGAGGCTAGCTCCTATAATGCTGTGGGTCAAAATATGGTTATCTCTGGATGTGAAATTCACGAGTGATATTATGGAATATTGAATAAACAAAGCAATGCACAGTCCATTCCATGGTTAAATTATGTTAAATTATCCCTGCAAGAATTGGGGTTGGCCATCTCTGGGCAAATACAGGAACCATTACCAGTCTTACCAAGGTGCAGATTAAGTCGAAGTTCTTAGAACGCAAGGAAAAGCTAAGAATGGAAAAAGCCAATGACATAACAGTCCAACAGTATATAGCTCTTTCCACGGGTTCTGGCATGGAGCCCTATCTTTTGTGGATTAGAACTCCCCAATATAGATTTTATCTTTCACGTTTTCGTATGAATCCTCATTTAGGGGCGTTCCCGACCACCGGTTCATGGTTCGCCTGCTTACCACCTTGTCATTGTGAAGTAATTTCCTGCCAAACTACTAAGCACTTTATATTATTCTGCCCAAACTACGTAGCCTATAGATCCAGATACTCATGACCAATCCTTAAAGAGAATTCTTTTGTATTCAAATCTTTAAGGCTTGACTTTCTTGCGGCTCTTAAAGTCCCCAGTGATCTGTTTTGCTGTTTTAAATTTTATAATTCAGGCTCTGAGACTGAGAAAAAGGTAAATTGGCGTTGTGAGGTCTCATGATTTGTTTGATCTGATGTTTAATTATATTTTTACAGTTTTTTATATATATTGCTGAGTCAGAGAAATACATTTGAAATATGAATTTATACTGGCGCTGTGAGGTTTTATGATTTTAAATGGTATCTAATAGTATGTCTTAAGTTTTTATACTCAGCTGTATATAAATTGTCTTTTCTCTGATCTTATATGGTTGTATATTTGACCAAATAAAGTTTTATTGATTGTTTGATTGACTGATTCTAGCACAGAGGGTGTCATAAAATTCTTTCAAAATATCTTTGCAAGGGAAGGATTTCCTAAAGAAATTGTGTGGGATAATAGGGTCCAATTCGTGTCAATATAAATGAATGAATTCTTCAAACAATCAAAACTTTACATCGTAGCATAGCATTGTACCACCCTCAAGCTAATGGTTTTATTGAGTGCATGAACAGCATGTTAGTGGAATGTATACAGTGGGCTGTAAGTCACAGGATGGAGGTTGTAAAAGCTATTCAAAGTATGTTGTGGGCGCATCGCACCACGCATAATCATGTGCTTCGGTAGAGCCCATTTGAAATTCGGAGGGGGAGAGTGACAACTTTTGAAATGTGTCCTGCTTGGATGAAAAAGTGGGGTTTGCATGTTTCACCTGCTGTTGAGGCTGAATGTAAAGTTAAGTGCAAGATAGAACAAGAGAGTTTCAGGAAAAACACTGAAGTAACAGAAGAATTGTCTAAATTTGGGCCACCAGTAAAAGTAGATGCTGTGACGTGTTTTGCAAAAAGAGTTAACAAAAAGGACTGGTGGAACATGTCTAGTGTTTATAAAGTACCTGAACAAATTTTGGGGAAAATGACTGGTCAAGAGGAGGAAACTATCATTAAGAATCCAGAGAAGCCTAAAGAAACACGTGAAATTAACAGGAAGGTTACTCCTCCAAAACGTTTTGGATGGTAGTAGATTGTGTTAGGTTGAATTCAATTTTGTGAGAACACGTGTTTCAGTTGAATTAGATCTTATGTGCATTATACATTTTCGTAGTTGTTTTATCTTTTTTATCTTACAATTCATTATTTTCTGCTGGTGCTTTGTTATATAACCTTGTATATTATTTGTATGTTTCTTTAGCGATATTATACAGTTGTTGCATATACTTATTTTCCTAATGATGTCTTAGCAGGATAAACTCTGTATGTTATATAGATTTAGATCTTATTTGTGGTAAAGAAAGGAGATGTTGTAGTATGCTGCCCAACTCTATGGTTGTGCTCAACTCTATGCCATCTATTATGACACAGAGCATTTCTTGATAGAATGTTTGTGTGGTTTGACAGTTGGGACTGGGGACAGTTATTCTCCAGGGAGCTGTAGAGTTGGTTGCCACAAGACTAAGTTTGAAACCTGAAGTCTAAGGGCCTACAGGTCTAAACGTAGGGCCTGATTCACAAAGGCAATCTGAGACAAAAGCCTAACTTTACAACTTTTGGTATTCACAGAGGTCATTTACAAGTCGTATCTTTACGTCCGCAGTCGGGACGGAATCTCCACACCCGGACCAAAACTCTCCTCACCCGGGCCATACCCTCCGGCTCCAGTCGCGCACTCTGGTTAGGGCCGGATAAAGTGTAATCAATGGGCCGGGATAAAGGAACATTAGAAATGTGTGATAAATGATAGAGGAGGTCATAAAAATCAGTTTGTGCAGGGAAAAGGGTGTGACCAGAGACTACATAATATCCCAGAAAAGTTTGCTCCTTTGCATCATGGTACATGCAGTCCATGATTTGCGCTCCCCTCAGTGTTGACTGCTCAACACTATGGGGATATCTAAGTTATATCCCGGTCAATGGTCAGTGGCTGCCTGACCGTATTTTCACTTTGACAATGTTCATTATTTTTTATGCCACCAAATCTTTGCCTCGTCAAGTGTGTTTGTTATATCTGAGCTTTTTGGCACATTGAAAGGATAGGTTTTTGCTATTAATGTATATGCCTTTTGTGCATATAAAATATGACGAAAGGGAAACGTTTACAATGTACTGTTACTTTTTATTTATTAAAGCATTGTTTAACTAATTTTATACCTAGGACAGGCTTTGAATTTTGGCACCCTGACAGTCTACTGAAGGCAGTCATTAGCTAGTCTGAGTGTAATTTCGCTGTCGTTTTCAATTGATATGCATAATTCCAATTTTAAGAAAATATGTACTACATCCTCCTTGTGTTTCTTTGACCTTCTTACAGGGACCACGTGGATGAGTGAGACTATCGATTTAATACTTAACAATGGGGATGTGCAAAAATGCCAGAGAGATGCTGTTTACAATCGTGTTGTTATGTTAGAATTTGCTGCAGGGAGAGCAATGCCACTAGGTAAGCCCAACAACCACACAATATAGTACATGGGCCACAATTTTGTGAAATTTGTGTAGACTGTTACATGCATGTGGGTTATGAAGTTTGAGTGTGTTAACAGAGTTGTAGCTGCACATCTTTTCTCCTGCCTCTCTTTCGTTCACATAATTGCCTTGTAGATGTTCATCTTGGAAACATATGTCAGATCATCCAAGCGCTGCAAACAAAGATGAAAAGTCACTGTTTCACAGTACAGGACACCAAGAGCAAACCTCCTTCTGTAAACCATTTTTCGAGTGGATCACAAGGTTCAACGGATTCATTTGCCATCCCTTGAAACAATTTTAGACACACATGGGAAGTTGCACCTGAGACAGTACCATGATGGCAAATCACAGGGACCAGCACAAGTTAAACACATGAACACAAAAAGATTGGCTGTTTTTTGGAGTTTGTAAGAAATTGTTTTATTAGTTGAGGGGTGTGATAGTCCCACTCAGTCAATAACCACAATCCTTGTCAGAGTGAACCAATAAATTCACTAAATTAACCCGTACCTAACCCTCTGGTGGTTTAAAGTTAAAGGCAATGTGTAAAGTATTTATGTAGCACACAAACAGCAATAAAGTGACAACACAAGAAAAATTCGAAACCAATTTAGAAAAATAGAGAACATTTTAATAAATAAAATCATACTAGAACAACAAAATTCCATTAATTAGCACTGGAAATGTTACATTTGAAAGTTTTTAAGTGAATATAGAGGCTCAAAGCACAAAGCACTACGTGCACTTGATCGACCAGGAAAATGTCATAAGTTCAGGCCCACTGTAATGGAGCGCAGGTCGGACACAGGGACCAGGTTAGTCCTGCGGAGTGACCTTCTCAAAGTCCTTTGCGAAGAGTGGCCAGAAGGAACAGGATGAGTGTCGCGGATGGTCGTTGCTGTAGCACAAAGAACAAGTCGAATGGCGTGGGCTGATGTTGCTACAGCGCGATGAGCTGTTGGGTGTCTCGAATGGTTGTTGCTGGAATTTCTCATTGATGGTCTCTGCAGGCTGTCGTTGCTGTAACATGAAGTGCAGATCGTGCTTTGCTGGTTGTCACTGGTGGCTGCTGTAGCACAAAGAGCAGATCGCATTGGCGGTCATTGCTGGCGGCAGAGTCTCTGTGTGAAGGAGCCCATTCGTGTTCTTGAAGAGCCCAACCTTCAATGTTTCACCTCTTCTTTGGAGGATCTGGGAGGCACCTTTGGAGATCAGGAATTCACTCCAGCAGAGTCCAGAACTCGTCAGACAGGTCAGGTGCAGGTCCAGTGCAGCAGGTCAGCTGAGCAGTTGCAGGGAGTCCTCTGAAGCTTGTTTGGTCCCTGTAGCTCACACAGATGGTCAACCAACTGGCCTTTGGAGTCAGTTGTGTTAGCCTGCGTTGAAGGTCCTGTCTTCCTTCTCAGACAGCAAGGCAGTCCTCATCAGCAGGGCAGTCCTTCTGTAATGTCCACAGGTTCAGATGAGTGGCCATGGAGGTCCAATATTTATACAATATTACCAGATTTTGTGTGCTGGGGTTCCCTATCCTACCTTCCACATCTGATTCTGGAAAGTTATTCCCCTCTCCCTGTTAAGGCTCCAAACTGTCTGGGGTGACAAAAGACTGGGCAGGCCTAGATTCTTTTGTGTGTGCAGGAAGCAAAGCCCTATGAAATGTGAGTGGGGCTGGGTACAGCCCCTCCCATTCATCTTCCCCTTTTGCATTACTGTCTGGAAGCAATATACAAACCCCAGCAGCAGAGCCCATCACAGTTGTACTGGTAGAAAGCACACAAATTGTTAGTGCAAGAAAATGTAACTTTTTATAAGTGGCATTATCAGAATTGTGACTTAAAATCTGACTTTACCTTTAAATGACAATCTATTTGTGTCTAAACAGCATATCTTTATCTACTTCCAATCTAATTTAGCACTTATTAAATGTCATAAGGTAACTAAAGGGCCTATTACGATCTAGGTCGGAAAGCCTCCGACCTTAGGTCGGAGGCTGTCCGATGAGATTGTCGGTTTCAATTCAAACCGGCTGATTACTAGGGGTGGGCCGAATTTGCGTAGTCGCGCTACGCAAAGCTCCGCGAAACGGTAAAAAATCTCCGCGAGCACGCGAAAGTTCCGCGAACACGCAGAATTGCTTGTTCCGCCCGTTCGCGATGCTTTTTTCCTGTTCGCGAACGCTGTTTGCGTGCTCGGTGAGAAATATCTCGCGCACACGCATTTTGAAAGCGCGAACAAGCAAAAAATTCCGCGAAGCCGCGGATCGCGGAATTTTTGGTAATTCTGCGTTCTCCGCGGAATGCGAAATTACTCAAATTCCACGAGCGGAACGCAATTTACCGCCCAGGCCTACTGATTACAATACAGCCGGTCATTCCGGCTGGATCCCGACGAACTCAAGGAGCCTGTTGGCCAGTTGGAAGCCGGTCCGTAATCCATGTGGATGGCGTTACGAATTATGATGCACGGTTTCCGACATGGAAAGCCTGTCAGAAAGTGTGTTTGGGGGGCCCTACAGGGCCCCCTTCTGTTTGCGGCCTCCGGTTGGGGGTTGAGGGGTCACCTATGGTACCCCTTTGTTGATCCCTGCACCTTGTTGCAGGCACCTTGGGGTGCCTGCCACAGGGTGCAGGGATTAGCACAAACTCCCATTTCTCTATAGGAGCTTGTGTTACGGCCGGTTTATGGCCGTAACACAAGCTCCCATAGAGAAATGGGAGAATGCGACCTCACCATGTACGGTCGCATCGTAATAGCGTTGTCTGGACCGCCGACCGGAGGTCGGTCGGTCCCGACGTGGCAACGGTGACGGGCAGATTCAAGTCCGCCCGACATCATAATCGAGCCCTAATTGTTAGTCGATGGGACACATAGTCCTTACAGTAGTGAAAAACTACTTTTTCACTGCCAGGACACATACAATTAAACACGCAATTCTTACTTTTTAAATGGAATGCTCTCTGCCCTATGAGCCCTTTGTTACTGCCTCAGGGGTGAGTTTGAGTATTAAAAAGGAATGTTTAGGCCTTGCAAAAGGTTTATTTTACCAGGTCGAAATAGCAGTTTGAAACTGTAGTACAGGCTGGGATGACATGCCTGCAACATATTTTGGTAGGCTACTTTAGTGGGTGGCACAATGAGTGCTCAGGGCCACTAGTAGCATGTAATGTACAGGTTCTGTGTAATGTAGTATCAATTACTAAGGAATTACAAGTAAATTAAGTATACCAATCAGATAGATGCCAATTGTACCATATTTTCGGGAGAGAGCACAAGTACTTTCCACTGGTTGGCAGGAAAAAAGAGACCTTATGCTAAAAAAAATGGGTTCAGCAACAGATAGCAAAACATCTGGCGGTGACCCAGAAGAAAAAGGGCCAGGTTCAACAGAGTTGCTCAGCAGGACTGTGCAGAAGCTCAGAAAATGTATTGTGTGTGCACTGAAAGAGACACTGAATTGTATGATGAGCTTCCCGCCTGGGACTTTCAGAAGTTAAAATGGCCCATGTGCAGTAGCGTAGGAAGGATGCCATGGGGCCTGGTGGAGGGAAAAAGGCCCCCTAGACAGCTGTTTGGGTAATAAAATGCAGCGATGTCAGGGTTCAATGAACCCCGGTACCACTGTGCCTGCTGCACCATTGGTAGCTGCGCCCCTGACCATGTGTAATGCACACCGCAACACTGATGAACTTTCTGCTGCGATTGATCTTCCATTCAGATCTTTGCTGGAGTTTTTGGTATTGTTTGGCTGTAGAATTTCCTGTGAAGATTTGCAGACTATTACACAATGGATCATTACTGCTTTGAAATGTAGACAAGGCCCTGGACATGCTGCCCTGCCTCCTCAATGACCTTCGTGCTCTTAAACTCAAAATAAAAGAAAACTTTTACTTCGGTCAATGTCATGGTAATGCGAATCCTGAATATTAAATTCAAAATATCAATGGTAATAAATATTGTGAGTATAAACATACCTAGGATGGGACTATCGAGGGTAAGTAAGTAGTTTTTTTTACAATAATTACTTTTAGTATAAATGTAAATAATTACTAACTGAAGTTTTTATTATTGAATATTCAAAATTTTTGATATTTCACATTTTTTGTTATCTAGGGCCTTATTACGATGTTGGTCGGTAAGACTGTCCGACCAACTCGTTCTCGGAAACATTCCGGCCGACTAGTCCACGATGTCTCCGACCTCTGTATTAGGATGTATAGCAGGGAAAACTCCGACAGCGTCGGTCAGAGATGATTCCAACCTGACCGCATCGGTCGGAAAGGCTCTCACATAGGGATTCCGGTTACGATTAAGCATTGGTTGTCCCGCCGAGCAGATTAGGATGCATCCAACGTGGTTGCGGAACCATGGCGGTTTGTGTGCCACATGGCAAGTACAAAACAGAAAAACTCAGGCCTAACAGCAACAAGCATAGGCAGCGGCAACAATTTTTTTTAATTAGTAGACACCCATCAATCCACCTATATAAGAATGACCATGATCCTTTTCTCACACAATACTGCTGCAAGACCCACTGAGAACTTTTTCCAGTCATTGCTGTCAGCCCTGCACACACTCATACGCTGCATTCACACCACTACTTGCACATTTCACTTTTTCGGCTCTGATTCCATTTCTTAGAACACCCTCTAATTCACATTCACCCTCACACTCACCATGCCTCAGAAGCAGCCACGTTTTAAATATCAGGAGCTGATAGTGCTTGTTGATAAAATCCTCAAAGTAGAGCCACATTTATTCGGGACCCTAGTCCAACAGACCCCCATCAGCTAGAAAAATAAGATGTGGCACAGGATAGTCAACAAGTTGAATGGTGAAGCACCTGTCCTGCACACAATGGATGATATCAAGAAGATGTGGTACAACGTGAGAAGGACGGTCCAAAGATTGTGCACCAAAGAACACAAGGCTGCACAACGGACTGGTGGTGGCACACCTGCACCACCTGTGCACTTTACTTCCTGGGAGGAGTATGTGCGTGACATCATTCTGCTGGAGAGCTTGTTTGAAATACCAGAAGGAATGGAGTCTGATAAGTAGGTACTCCACATTTTACACAAGTTAACAATTACACTTCTGCAGACATCTCTGTAATGGATCCAGTTAACTAAAGTACCATTTTTAGATTCAAACAAACCAATAGTCAATGATCATGTGATATGTATGTAATACAGATAACCCACATACCTGCAATGAAGGTAAGAAGGCTCAAACCTATTGCCATGTACACACTTCTCTCAAATTCACATCAAGGCCTTGTGCTCCAAACACCAGTCCAGAGTGTCAGCCATCTTGGCAGTACATTTCCACTCACTATCAGGTAAGCAGAGTTCCAGGTGGGCTGGTTGGGCTGGGTGGGAAGGTGTGTGGAGGACAGGGCCTGATGAGAGATGTAGTGATATCAAACTCTCCTCCTCCCACCCAGCCCACCTGAAACTATGCTTTCCTGACAGTGATGGAAGATGTACTGCCAAAATGGCTGACACCATAAACTGGTGTTTGGAGCACAAGGCCTTGATGGGAGTTGTTGTCAAGTCAAACACCAATCAGCAGTGTCAGCCATCTTGATAGTCCACCTCCACTCACTGCCAGGTAACCATAGTTCCTGGTGGACTGTTTGGTCTGGGTGGGAAGAGTCTGTGTATGGCAGAGCCTGATGGGAGTTGGAGTAATAGCAACCACTCCTCCCCCACCCAGCAGACCAAGTTCATTTGAGCTTATGGCTACCTGACAGCGAGTGGAAATGGACTAGCAAGATGGCTGACACTGGGGACTGGTATTTGACGTGACCACAACTCTCATCAAGGCCTTGTGCTCCAAACACCATGCACCAGTGTCAACCATCTTGCCAGTACATTTCCCCTCACTGTCAGGAAAGCAGAGTTCCTGGTGGGCTGTTTGGGCTGGGTGGGAGGAGTGTGTGTATGGTAGACCCTGATTGGAGTTGCGGTAATAGCAACCACTCCTTCCCCCACCAAGCACATCCAGCTCATCTGGACCTATGGCTACCTGACAGTGAGTGGAAGTGTACGTGAAATTATTTATGTAAATATACAATGATGGTAGTATGGCATGGATTGCATATGGTCAATGGAGTATGAGCAATCGGTTAGGATGTGCTGTACATTCATGTGACAACATTGGCTGGGTGTTAATGTCTACATTAGTTTTGTCTAGGAGTGTGACATGAAGTCACAGACCTTTGCTTTTGAAATCAGACTTCCTCATAGTTTCTGCTTACAGATGTCAACATAGTGCAAGTGTGGCAAAGGACAACATTTTTTGAGAAGCATGCTGCATATGTATGTAATGGGCTGAAAGACAACTGTCTCATCAATGCACCTGAATACATATGGATTTTGTCCCCATGGTAGTATCTTTGGGCACACATATGTACACAGTGTAATGTAACAATTGATGTTTGTGACTTGATAGTGGTGGACCAATGTCTGTGACTTCAATAGATCTGGTTAACTAGTTGCAATGACAACATTGCCACAGGTGGATGCCACTGTAGGCCAATACCCTTTCAAGGCAGTTGACCCATATAATACATTTCCTGTGCCTATGGGTAGTGTGAGATAGGTATTATTCTGACAGTGTCCTGACCCTGTTGCCTTCCAGGATTCCCCTTTCTACAGATATTCCTGTTAGGCAAGGTGTCTGTGGTCTGTATTCTCCAGTGCATTTAAAATTAGATGTCAGTCATTATACCCTGATATTTTTTGGGTACATAATGTGGATGGTGTGTGTGTCCAGGACATGTCTCAGTAAGTTACAGTGTTTTACTGTCCTTACAGAGACACAATTGTTGTTTGTGTTAGTTAGATGTGTACACAGCGTGTAGTACATGAATGGTTGTCACACAATTTGAATGCTAGTGATGACATGCTGTGATTATAGAGTTGTACAGTACCTAGCGTTGTAATGTACATATCAATCTGTCCTTATGCCACCGCTAGAGTGTGAGTCTGGGCATTTTGTTAATCTGTGAACTGGACATAGGCCACATCATGCTTATGTGATATTCCTTTGGATTCTGTATTGGGGCACACATGGCCCTGCGTTTGCTCATACACCCAGGAACATGATGCACCAGACCACAGTATGGTAAGCAGCAGGATATGGGATGAATGGCTTATCCAAGGCTAATGTTAGCAGCAATTTGTTGTCCAATCTTTTCAATGAGTATTTGTGAGATAAGTGAAGTTGAGTGAGTCTACATGGCCATAGACGATGTGTAACAAGCTACCTGTGACCAAGACACAATGCGTAGTTCTTCTGGGTTGTGGTTTTGTGGTTTATTCTACTTGTTCTTTGCATTGTGACAAGCTTTATGTTGTTCCTTTGATGAAACCTATTGTGTATTTCAGTTTGACAATGCTTTGTTTGTGTGGTGGTATAGGGATGTGTATCATGAGTATGTGTCTACCTTTTCCACCCTAATGAGCAATTTGCTAGAGCATTTCACATATAGGCACAAGTTCTAAACGTAGTCGTTTCAGGCATATGATGATTCTGAGATAGGATATGACACGCCTAATATTGTACCTAAGATGGCAGACAGTTTGTATTTGCCAAAGGCTGTGATAGTCATATCAGTTATGTGACACACATAAGACCTAGCTCCATAGGGATTAGGAGTAGTCCCAATACTGACAGGAGTGGATTGTGCTTGTTGTGGCCAATATATGTCATATACTTGTTCAGGGACACTGGTGGGTGCTGCATGGTCTAAGTGTGTTATTTATGTTTCTTACATTTAGCCAAACACTATTCATTTCTAAGGGTGTTTTTTATGTACATCAAATAGACCTGTTGGGAATATCAAGTCCTGTTAGTACATTATGAGTGAGCAACATTTGTCTGTTCTTGGTCATCCAACGCCCCTTCTAGCCCACTCATGTGGCACATCTGAAGTTATACCTTTTCAGCATGGCAATGCACAGCAACAATCTCCTTCTTGGCTCAGTTCATGCAAGCAGACTGACCTCAGTCGTTGGTAACAGGAGTGGTGTAGAGTGGATGCAGTGTGCCAGTCCGGGCTGACGCTGCCCATGGACAGCTGCCCAGGGCCTCACAAATACTAATAACTACAGAGGCCGGCAAAAGAGCACTGACATTAATGGGCTGTCAGTGTTACAAACTACAGGTGGATAGCCCCCTCCCTTGGGTTTTGCAGCTGTGGTGCAGCAGGGTGATGCACAATGAACGCATAACACCCCTCACCTGAATTCCTTAGGAATTGGCTGAGAGGTCAATATGTTTGACACAAACAGCCTTTTAGTTTACAGACTGGAATGAGAATGTTCAATTTGAGTATTTTTCCTGACAGACTTGCCTTGCTGTCACCCCTCACTCGGCGTACACAATGCATCATCATCATTAAAGCATATAGCCACATCACTTGAGGGTGCTATGGATGTGACCGACACCTGCCCCTGCCTGAATGAACATCGGGGAATCCTTTGGTATGCCCACACAACTTAAGTCTGACAGCCATTATGGCATCGTAGCACAATGGGCACTGCTCACCAGCGATGAGGGCAGAAGGCGAAGAGTGGAGAATGGATGAGATTTGGTTTTTTTCCACACTTTTCCACTGACAATTATTTTGTTTGTACAAGCTATGACTATACTATTTTAGCCACACATCATTTGTAGTTGAGCATATAATAGGTGTGAATATAGTCATTTGTGTATTGAAAACAATGGAGGAGTTTGAGATATGCTTGATGCTGGCCCAGATCAGACCGAGTTGAACTTGGAGGGTTATTAATGCTAGTGGATTGCCCTGTGCTACATGTGGTCAGCCGAGTGGACCGTGAGTCCCCAGAAGTGTTGTGCGTCTATCTGCTGTGCCGGTGCTACAGGAGTCTGTGTTTCACCCATGCACTAAATTGGCAGACAAGGGAGGAGGTGGGTGTTGAAATGTGAAGCATAGCTGCACATGTTGTTGGAGAGGTTAATTTTGGAGGGGCTGAGCTAGCTAAACAAGGGTAGAGGTGAGAGTAAGTTGTATTGCCGTTTTGAACATGGAGGGGAGACCCAGATGTAATAGGGGCAGAACTAGTAACAAAGTAGATAAGAGTGGAAGGCAGGAGTTAAGGTCAATGGCAGTGCTTGTATAGGATACATAGAGTATCCTCATTATTACAATGTGAATTATTGTAAATGCTGGAGTGTGGATATCAAAGTGTAGGACCTTGAAAAACTGGTTATAGCCTGGGTGAGGTATGCCAGGAATCGGTAGATGTGATTGAGGTAGAACCAGCTAGACAAGGTTAGATGCTAGCTGGAGATGAGATCTGAAGTCTGAGGCACTTCGGTGAGAGATGGCTGTGATAGGGTAGATTCATTGAGAAAGGCAGTTGTTACTATGCAGAAGTTAATAGAGGTATGGAGCATGGAACTGAGATGTGGATGTAAGAGAGACACAGTGAGAAAGGTTAAAGTATTTTGGTGAAACAAAGTGGATACGTGTATGTCAAGGGGATATATCAGTTGTGTGAGTTAGGATGCTGGATGGGGAGATGTGAGGTAGATGGATGGTGTGTTTGAATATGTGGATGCACTAGTTTATCAAATTACTATTAGTGGGCCTTCAGCAGAGTAGGGTAAGTGAATGGTGAGAGGCTAATGAATGAGGACAGATTCATTGAGCAATGTAAGTGTCTGGATGAGAGATGTGGCATGGTGTTAAGTGTGACTGTAAGAGTTGGCTATAATAGTGCACCTTGTGAAAAAAATGTGTTCCAAAGCCATAGGAAAGGGGAGATATGGGGATGAGAGTTGAACATTTGACATGATACGGTTATAGGCTGCTGAGGAGCTGATGAGTACAGTACATTGTGTGTGTAGCATGAATGGGATAGGTGTTGCGTACATAGAGGTGAAGAGTGGTGTTGGAAATGTAGGTGTGGATGTAAGAGGTGCAGCACCAGAATGAGAATGTGAGAGTCTGGGTTGAAGAGTAAGAGTTCAATGGTAGAGCTTGGAGGCGAGAGATGGTTTTAATGATGGCAGCACCAGAGTGTGATTGTAAAGAGCTTGTGGATGAAGGATAGTTTGAGAGATGAGCATGTACTTTGAGGTAGGCGTGAGAGGGGTCAGACCAGCACAAGTAGAGATTACGCATGCTAAGAGGTAATGTGGAAAGGTACACTAGGAAGGGATAGGTAGATGTAAGTATGCAAAAACAGTTGCCAAATGAAAGTTGAGGATGTAGTTTGTGTTAGCTGCTGCTTGCTGTCTGCCACTGATTGCTCATTACAGATTCTTGAAATGGCTGCTAGGAGATCACTGGCATCACAGGACATGTTCCCTCCACCCTGCATGCCTTGGCTGAGTTGTGTGTGTGCATGACTGTTAGGTTTCCCTTTGTAAGTTGATGTTGTCACTGATTGCTCAGTCTTCCCCTAGGACACTGACCGGGGATGGAGGTATTTTCTTTCCTGATGCAGATCCATTGACTGGCAGGCCATTAATTAGGACCCATAGCCCCCTAAGGAAATGTGTGTTGGTGGCCCACCTGGGGGCATGTGTGTTGGATGTGTGTTGGTGGCCCACCTGGGGGCAGACTACTCCTGAAATGCCTCCCCACACTTCCCAGTACACTACACACACATGGATACTCATGGCATCATGACTTTGAATGTCAGAGGTATGGGGATGACAACGAAGAGACACGCATGGTAATGATATATCAGGATGCCTTGGAAAATAAATTGCACTGTTACAAGAGACCCATGTGACACAGGAGCGTTAGACCCAGTTCCAGAAGTGCTTGCAGAGCCCTTATTTTTGCATCCTCTACTCTGGTTTGGTAAGGGTAGCCCTTGTGTGGGTCCATACGGGGGATCCCATTTAGCCCATCAGACACTGCCATGGAGCCTGAGTGCAATATGTCTTTGTAGAGGGGCTCCTCGATGTTTGCCAATATTACTGGGCAGTGTTTCTGTATAGAATGTGGACAAACCAGACTTATCCCTCATCCTCACAAGGTGTACCCATATCCCCTGGCTTGAGGATGGCAATGTCAACTGTGTCCAAGAGCCACAGATTAACCGTTCTCCACCCCGCCATCCTTTCCACTATTGGTGTGTGCCTTACACAAGGGGCTGCACACTGGTCTCTCCTACACTGTTGGTGGATCCTACATCCTGAGACCCAGGAGTACTCCTACTACTCTGCAGTACACAATATGCACATTTTTAATGGAATTATTTGTTAGCAGCACACACTACAGCCTGTTGTGCTAGATGCTGAATACCTGTGAAGAACATTCTCAGGACATAACCCTGTACACATACACATTGGGTGTAGTGTGCAGCGACCCCCAGTCCACACATGGTGACTGCAGCCAACGTTGTTATTGCCCCATGCATTTTGATCATTACTGAGGGATTACATCTCCAATTATTTCACTGATAACTGGGACACTGCCACTTCTAGGTTGTTGGAGTGGGAAGCACTGAAAGCGGTACTGAGTGGTTGTGGCTTGGTGGGGACTAGGACTGATATCCACAGGGCTTTGATGGAGACAGAGGCACCACTAGGTCAGCAGGAGACTGCGGTCCAGTTGCAGCCTGGGATGTTACCCACGCTGACAGATGCTCATACACGCCACACCCATCTAATTGAGCAACTGCGTTGCTTTTACTTTGAAATATAACAAGCTGAGATGCACGCAGAGGGAGATAAGTCAGGGCAAGTCCTGGCCTGCCTCATCCATGGCATAACAACAACCCAGCACATGCTTAGGGATCACCTGCACCAGATGCACACTAGTCAGGCAGCCATCCATGAATCCTTCACGGTGTATTGTTGTGGCATATACATTCCTCCCTAGTCTGAGCTCAAGGTAGATATTTCCTAATTCCTGGCTGTATTGAATCTAGCTTTACTTGATCCGGCAGCACGTGCAGTGATCAACAACCCATTGGCTGGTACCAGAGATACACAGAGGGGCATATTCTTAAGGACACATCGCCGAGTTAGCGGCACTTTATCGCAGCCAAAGTGGCAATAGATCTATCGCCCGATTCACAAGCTGGTGCTAACAGCCGATACCGCCCGTTTTCCCGCGATAGCAGCCGCAACATCGCCACGGATGACACCGGCAACTAACGCTAATGAAATGCAGAGTAGGCGTTCCCGTGCAAAAAGCCGCGAAAACACCACTTCGCAGCATTCTCAACGACAAGCCAGATTGGCGATAAGATCACAAAACATGCGATAAGGCGCGTTAGCAGCAGGGAATTAACACCTGCTCTTTCCTGGTATTAAGTCGGACGATAACCTGCACCAGAAATGGGAGCCCAGCCCACAGCCACACCAGAAGAACAACAGATGCCATGGAGCTACTGATCACGCAGCCGGACACTAAAGAGGGCCACAACACCCACCGCCCTTCGACTATGTTAATAGGTCCCGTCTATGGTCAATTCTTTTAAAAAATGGGTTGGATGAGGTTTTAGTTCACTTTTTAGCTTCTTTACACAGGGATCTAAAAGCCAGAGTAAGAATCAGCAAATGTGGGAAGGTTTCGAAGGACATCATTATTGGTAGAGGAGTTAGGCAGGGGTGTGTTTTGGCCCCACTTCTTTTTATTTTATATATCAACGATCTTCACAATTCTTTGTGTATACTTACTACCGATGTCCCTAGAATCAAAGGCAATTTACTTCCCGCTCTATTGTATGCTGATGATGCGGTCCTAATGGGCCGCACACCAAATGCTTTACGCATCTTAGTTAAAGGTTTTGTTGATTTTATGGCTAGCCTGGATCTCTGTACAAATTTTAAAAAATCGTTTTTAATGGCTTGTGGACCCAAAAAGCACCTTATTAATAGAATCACCATAGGTTCAGATTCTCTTTTATGCACCAGCACTTTCCCCTATTTGGGGTTGTTGTTCTCAGCTAATGGCTCCTGGGCTAACCATGTAGCGTATAGTAGGAACAAATTTACTAGAGCTATTAACTCAATCCTCTGCCTCCCACAACCCAAAAAAGCGGCAGAGGTGGTTTTAGCTACTATAAAAATGTTTAAATCTCAGTGTGCTCCTGTTGCTACCTATGGAGCCGAAGTCTGGGGTTTTACCAAAAGCAGCGTTATTCAGGGTGAGGAGAATAGATTTTGCCGTAAATTATTGAGGGCCCCAATCTCCTCCTCAAACTATGTTTGCCACAGGGAACTGAAATTGGCATACATAGAGGATTTCATAAGGGCCCGCCCAGCAATATTTTGGATGGCAATTTGGAAGAATCCAGCAGCAACCCTTACCCGAGACATAATAATTGATTGCCTCCAATGTGATAAGGGTATGGATATACCTTGGCTAGCTGCTGTCCGGGAGAGCCTAAATAGTGTAAAACTTGAACATATTTTTCTCAATCCAACTGACCTAGTGCATACAAATAAAAAATTACTCCAAGAGGTTTTATATAATAATTATAGCAATGAAAGGCATGAAAAAGAGGCACAGAAAACATCCGTAGCCAGGTATATGTCTCTGCCGTCAGCATCGCATCCATTGCAACATCATCCGGCACGATATCTTTTAAAACCAATAGGTCGTTGGGAGAGAGGGTTGCTTTTCCGGTTAAGGGCAGGAACCTTAAAATATTTACTTTGTTTTCCTTTGGGATTTCATGTAAACCTTGATGAATTAACATGTCCCTGTGACAACCATAGTAATCAATCCATGCTACATTTTTTATTCTTTTGTAAATTTTATCAAAAATACGCCAAATGGATTTTGATCCCATTTTTAGGGAATCAACCATAACTGATTACAAGGTAGCTTACATGAAAATTCTCGAGCTGAAAGACGATGAATACATTTTTTGTGTGGGATCTTTTTTGAAGTTGGCAGTTCGTGCACGCACTTCAATGTGCACCATTTGAGAGTTTCTCCATCTAATGTACTGATTATGTATGATGTCTGGATTGTTGGGTTTTAACGGAATTACTATAACCTATTTGAGTTACATGACCTCGATGCCCTTCATATAATGTTCTGCACTATTTTTCTAATTTAATTATTGTCATCTTTACATGTATTTTTAAAAAAAGCTCCTATTTGACTTGTAACACTGATTTATTATTTCCCTATCTTCTGATTTTATTATTCTATAGGTTTTTATATCTAGATTTATGTATCAATATGCTGCTAATGACCTGTGCTTTTATGGATGTATTTGCAATCCGAATAAAGAAATTTTGAATTGAATTGAATTGACTACCCCAGACAAAGATATTTCACATCAACTTTACAAAATCATGAACAAAACAATTTGCCTGATGTCGCACAAGTACAACAATCAACATTCATGTGTGGTCAGAAAAAGGAGAATCATTCATTCATCTTTGAATTTCCAAACAAATTATTTTATTCAAATGCAACTCAAAACAACTATTCGGAACAGTCATGGCGGGTTGTCTCTGGACAATCTGTAAGACACAGCCTGCAAGACAAAATACAAGATAAGAAGGTGTGTCATGCGCTCATTTAAGGACAGAGAGAGAGAGAAAGAGAGAGAGAAAGAAAGGGAGAGAGGGAGAGAGAGAGTGAAAGAGAGGGAGAGAGAGAAAGGGGGAGAGAGGGAGAAGGAGAGGGAGTAACAGAGGAAGAGAGAGAGACAGTGAAAGGAAGAGAGGGAGAAGGAGAGAGAGAGTAACAGAGGAAGAGAGAGAGAGACAGTCAAAGGAAGAGAGGGAGGAGAGGGAGAGTAACGGAGGAAGAGAGAGAGACAGTCCAAGGAAGAGAGGGAGAAGGAGAGAGAGAGTAACAGAGGAAGAGAGAGAGACAGTCAAAGGAAGAGAGGGAGAGGGAGAGAGAGTGCCAGGCCTTACTGCTCACCTGCTGCCACCGGTGTGTCTCCAACCACGTGCCGGTATACACCGCAGTCCATCAGGTCCCTTATCTGAAACAGAGTCCAGATATATGAATGGCAGAGTACAAATCATTGCACACGCCATCATCGCTTGGCCGCCCCTGCGCACACAGGCTGCTGCACCCCAACCCCTCCCGCCACCTAGCGGTGTTTGCCCGCCCCTGCGCACCCAGGCCTCACTGCTCACCTTCCGCCACCAGCGTGTCTCCAAGAGGGCCCACCACGTGCCGGTGCAAGCTCCAAGCCCGGGGTCTGCGACCTTGGCAGCCTCCACATCATGCAGCCTCGCCCCGCGGGCCACTAGGTCAGACACGTGATTTTGGGTCTTGATTTCGCAATGGCAGAGATCATATCACTGCACACGGCATCATCGCAGGCTGCACACCCGCTGAGCACTATAGGTGTCACTAACTCTGTGAACTGCGAGGCAACGCGACGAGGCGGTCGGCCCGCGCTGCCCGCTGGCTCAGACCTACACTGCGGTCCAGCAGGGCTCACACAAATCCCTACCAGTCCGGACCGCCAGGACGGCGCATCATCGCAGGCTGCACACCTGCTCAGCACCTAAGGTGCCCCTACCTTAGTGCACCGTAAGTCACCATCCTGTGGCGGTAGGCCCGTGCCGGCCGCAGTGTTTCCGGTGCCACCAACTCTGTGCAACGTAAGTCATGGACCCTTTCTGATTGAGTCTCGTGATATGCCAGGCGGACGCAGCCATGTCACCTCCGGCAGTGGGGAAGAACTGGGACACGTAGCGTCGTCGTCCCCCCCTTTATACATAAGCCGAGTGGGCTAGCTCGGCGTACGCCAGGCCAGCGTAAGGGTGTGTACAATTATCCCTGTGCTCTGGGCATGGTTCATTCCTGGGCTGGACAGGAAACCAACTGATGCATGTGTCTCTGTTGCAGTGTCTGCGCCACATAGTCCGCAATCGACAATGTTGCAATGTTGCATGCACCCGGAGGGCATCCGCGCACGAAGCGATTGTACAAGGAGCGCAAGGCCACCCGGGCTCTTGGCTCATGCATGCCAACTGTTGTGTGAGTATCGCTATTGGTGCACCATAAGCCTAAGGCCTAGCCTCAATTGCAGCACGAAAGCCACATCACATTTCCAGAATGCAAGCAGTAGTCAGACCAACATTAGGGATGAAAGCTCCTTTGTCTCAATACATGAGGCGGAAGGACACCTGCACCTCCGACCTTGGTCTTGCATGCGGCAGGCACCCCCTGAGAGAGAAACCATAGCAGATGATGACGACTCCCACACTACGCACAGCGCTAATGAAAGACCAACGTATCCACACCCCACACACAGAAGTCCTTGCTCGAGGTACTCTTGCATGGAATGCCCTTGACACTTACGTACACAACAACCCATACGTCCAAACGTTGGACACACATACGGCTCATTGCTCCGAGCTGTGGCATATCATCCACATAACTGCTGCAGGTCAGAAGAGTGCCGGTTCTACGAGAGCCACATGGCAGGCATTCCCAGGCACATGCACAACCCCTGTCACGTGGAACTGTACCGTGCACGTATGCTGCATTTGTTGGGGGCACTGCCACTGGCAGTGTTGCGCATCAGTTACAGTCTGAGCTTCCGTCTTGCGTACGTCACCTGCGTCTAGCCCTGGTTCCACTGTCGATCATGCATATACGAGTGGCCCATGGATGTGTGCCTATCCAACACAACGGTAGCTGAACTGGATTATGACTTGTGTGTGCGCCCCCTGTTAGCCCACGACCAGGAGTGTAACCGTGATACCCGTTCATGGGATGCCTTGATATTTGGCGTATGTGCTGGCAGTTGGGCATGGGAGATTGCACAAGTCCTTGTGTGCAGTGACCACATCGAAGCGCTCCCCTATTGGGCTGTGTTGCGGATTGGTGAAACGGCGTGGACAGAGCACATCTGTCCGGACCAGTTAATGGATTGGCTCGCCCTCGTGCTCGTTGAAGCCGACAACGACGTACTCTTGGAAAGGATTGGCCAGGAAGCTGCGCTAGCATTCATGGACGAGTAACTGCGTCCCTGCAGCCACAACTGCTTGTAACCCAGAGCACAGGTCCCAACACCTTGTTGCATCTTGGAGAAATGGTCACATATCCCACCACAACAGTGGACATGGCTGCATTCACCTGGACTCAGAATGCATGTGCGTGCACCCACGCGTGTTGACACACACCTGTGCAAGTTGCGGCAGTCCCATGGGTGGAGCTGCACAGCGTCGCTTGGCAAAGTTCCTAAATCTGACATACTGCTGGAGGGAGAGTACACACATGGCAATGTAGTACTACATGTGACCTTGTTGGACCCTTTCACCTGCTCACTGTCAGCAGAGCAGACAGTCTGCGCAGTCCAGTGGTACAGTACTATGCAGATCCCATGGGCTGTGAGTCGTGTCCCCTGACACGGGGCAATGAGCATACGCCAAACATCACATGACTCGTCCAGCAAGGCAAGGTGGGCTGAGACCGTTGCCATCCGTAATGATTGGTGTTCATTTTTGCCTCCACATTTTTTGCACCTCTACATGTTCCCACGCTGCCTGTTAGTGTCTGAAGCATTGGTCTGCATGTTGTGGCCCTTGTCTTGCCCGTACTGACACGCACATGCTAAAGAAGTCTACGCCACTTCACTAGTGTTCAACTGTGATGAGTGTTGATTAGAATGACAAATCGTGTGCCTCAATGAGCATTGTCCGTATACAGGGAGGGACTGACTGACGCATTTCACTTAGGGATGAGTCCCTATTGCCAGCTCCACCTCGGTGAGCCAGACATTGTGGTTGGGATGGTTGCTGGTAGACCTGTGCTCTTACGCGTCTTCAGCAATGTGAGTATGGTGTCCAACTTCTTGCCATGTGGATCAATGTGATCCATCAAAACAGGCTGTGTCCTCACAGTTGAGTGTGAGTAGGTATGCAAAGAGATGTCCTGTTGTCACATGTGATGGGGGACACTACTTTAGGCCTGCTACCGGATTTGACATTTTTACACACAGCCCCACTTAATACATGGACGTGGGTCTACGTTGGGGGTTTGCGAGATTGTTGTTCATGAGCAATGAGGCCACAGCTAGTTCACAGTTATCTAATTGGCCATGTGGGTCAGGGTCAAACATGCGCATTGATGTAATTTCCCAGGGTGTACCTTTTTGTGCAATCATTGTCCCTCCATCCATCCATCCATCCATCCATACTTTTATACTTGATTGGACATAGACATGACACATCTGTGTGATTTGGAATGTTTTATTAACATTCTGTGGAGTGTCAGAGCTGGAGCAGTACATGGCCATGCAAACGCCACATTACATGGTTGCCCAGTGGAGGGCCAACCAGAGTCCTTTGGGGAATGACAATTTAATCGGAAGAGGAAGAGTTCAGTCCGCAGCCTGATTGCTGTGTCATTGGTAACCAGAGCAGATATGGCAGTCCATGTCGGGGTCCAGGTGAATGTCGCAGAGTGTTTCGGGGGACAGTGGAAGGTGTTGTTCCCAGGCATGCTGCAGAGGGCTGAACCAAGCAGGAACAGGCCATATGGCGAGATGTATGCTACAACCTCCTTTCTCACACAGTCATTGCCAACCACATCTTAGTCCTCTGATATGTCTTCTGTGTCAGGTGTGTCAGGTGTGTGTGGTGGTGTTATGGCTGCATCACTGTGTGCCACTGACACATCAGGGGGCGGAGATGTGTGTGTCGAAGTTCCTGCAGCAGTCATCTGGGACAGGCTCTGTGGCAGCAATGGCAAGATGAGGTTCTGCAGGGCATGGAAGATCCCAGCTACATCTCGCTGGTGTACAGCCGTGGCAGCCATCCTTCCAGCCTGCATCCGCTCCATGTTCTCCATTGTCCTCCGCATCTGTGCCATCTCTGTGCTGTCATCGCTGGAGCCTGTCTGACTGGACAGTTCTTGTATCCGAGTAATGGCTCCAGCGAGGTCAGCCAAGGATTGTTGTAGAGCATGGAACGGACTGTGGGTGTCCGTTAGGGACTGTGAGTGGTCCCTGATGGGACTCACACACCCACGTATGGCATCAAGTTTGGCTGCCATGAGGTCAAAACCCACCCGCACCTGTTCAGCCAGCCCCCTCTGGCAGTCTAACACACGGCGTTGGAATGCCATGTGTCTTTCCGTGAGGTGCTGGGAGCCAGCCGTGGTGGTGGGTGCTTCCTGCTGTGTGGGCTGTGCAGGGGGTGGGGTCACATCGATGCAGCTGGGCTGCCCTGCTCCTGGAGGTGGGGTGCGGAGGCTGTCCACGATCCGTTGGAGGGTGTCGGAGCAGATGGCCAGAGGGTCCTCCTCATCATCACTGAACAGATGTCTGGTCTGCTCTGCAGGAGGTGTTGATTGTCCCTCTGCAATGTAAAGGGGAGATGGAGGTCAACAGTGTGTTCCATGTATGTTGACGCATTGTACATGTTTACATACAGACTGCATGACAATGTACATTGTGACTGTTTTGGATGAGCTGGCTATTTGATGGGAGACAGTGGAGGTTTTGACTACATGACGGATGTGAGGTTGTACTCGTACATTATCATCTCACAGTTTCCTGGTACGCCAGATGTGATTGGCCAGTTTCTACGTACAAGCGGCACCAGTTGTGTCCTCTGTACTGTAGTGAAAGTGTTGCACTTTGTACCACATAGTCGTCAATGTTGATGTGCTGTGATTGCTATGTGTGTGTGCTGCATTGTGGGAGAGTCGCCCCTGCAGCTCTGATTTAGCGGCCCCTTATCCCTTTGAGGCGGTGTGCCTTTGACTTGTGTGCTTTTAAGGTGCTGAGATGTTGGCGACTTGGGTCTTTTGTGCTCTTGGACGGTTTTTGTACTCTTGTGCATTGTTTGTCTGCAGATGTGTTGTTGACGTCAGGGGTTGTATGTGCACGTGGATGTGTTAGAGTGTGACCTGCTCCTTTGAGGATGTGATCCACACTGGGCCACCTCAGTGTCGTGTCGTGCACCATGTCATGTATTTTGATTGCAGCCATGCTATTGGTCATGCAATGTCACTTGCATTGTCGGTGTGGCTCACAGAGCTGCTGCTTTGCTGGATTCAGCACATGTGCGTGGGTGGTTGTGAGATTGGTGATAGGGAGGGGGGCCCCTTTGTGCACATAGTGGATGGGGGCCTACTTGGTGTTTCTATGTGTGCTGAAGTGTGCCAAGAGTATCAGGGACATGTTCCACAATCATTGTGGGTGTGCAGTGTGCTACACATAATTGTGCATGTGTGCCATTGTGCCCATCTCCCCCCGTCTCCCAGTCCCTGGTAGTTACTCACCCTGTTGCTGTTGGGTCAGGTCATATCGAGCTGTGTCCGGACCCCCAACTCCTTGCACGGTCTCCACACTGATGACTGTGGCCACCATTTCCTCCAGCTCCTCCTGTGGCGCAGGGCTCCCACCTCCAGTCGCCGTTGCTGATTTCCGGTTGGCAGCGAGTTTCTGCTTGGTTTGGCTATTCACATAATGCCAGCTCCTCTTGACCTCCTCCATTGACCTCCTCAACACTCCGACTGCATTGACGTTGTTCACGATCGACTGCCATATTTCCGTTTGTGTTGCCAATGACACAGTGGAGGTGACGAACAGTTGTTGGTAGTGTTCTATCACCTCCGTGACAATGATCCTGTTTTCCTGCGGACTGAACCCAGTCTTCCTCTTCTCCTTGCCCTTCCCCGACCCCGGGGTTCGTTGCTGGTCGTCTGTGGGGCTTGTGGGGTTCGCGTTGTCCTCTGAACTCGGTCCGGGTGCATCCATGGTGCTACGCAGTTTGAATTGTTTTGTTTGTGTTTTTCGGTGCTTTTGTAGTGCATTTTCCCGCATGACGCGTGGGAATTGCAGGCCTGTCGCTGGTTATCGCTGATTTTTGTATCGCGATTTGGGGCATCGCACCTTTTTCGAGTTCGTGTGGAGTGTTGTATTTTTCCCCTCTGTGTGGAGTAACTTCCACAAGAGGTGATGGCAGGTGAGCAGAGGGTGATGGGTGAGCTTTGGGTGTTTTTGTACTTAGGGATCTGTAACTGTCATGATGCAAACAATCTCATTGTGTAAATCTGACCAGGGCCATATTCTCCTTATGTCCACAGATGGGTTTTTTGTAGCACTCTCCCAGTTACAGCCTACGAATGTATTTCACTTTCCAAGATGGTAATGCTCCCCTGCATCTACTATTTTTCCCATCACCTAGTGGTGGCTGTGCCTCGTGCCACCTCCAGGGAGTTGGACACCATGCTGCGTCGGTTGATCTGCAATAATGGCATGAAAAGTATGGCTCTGCAGAGGCTGCATGTGCCAGTGTGAAGGGTGTCCAGGGTGTGTATTTTTTAATGAAACGTTTTGTGGCAGCACCGCTGCAATGGCCGGTGTGATGCTTGGCTGGGACGCAGTTGTACAAAGTGGGCATGTTCCCAAAATGCAGGGCACAGGAGATGGCTGGATCAATGTTGCTCCCTGGAGCGCAGTTTCCCTGTGGAGCTGACAGCCTGGTGAAAGTGGCTTATTTGAGCTAAAAGAGCCTGAGGCTACTGACGGACATGATCCTGTACTCTCCGTCTGTTAGTCTGCACTTTCTATCACTGTTCCATACAAGCATTGTTGAGAAGGTCGTGCACAGGATTGACCTCAGTGTGGGACCTATTCAGGGTCCGGGAGCCCATTACCTTTGGCCAGTTGCAGGAAGATCCTGACATTCCAGGGGGCCATTTATTGGAACATGGCACACTGATAAGTGAGATGGGACACCTGTGGAGAGTCACAGACACTGTACCGGAGTATCACCCCCTAAGCCACACACTGCACGTCATGGGTGGAGGTCGGAGACTGGTGACCTTATTTGTTAACGTCTTTGCACACATGAAGAATGAGCTACTGTCAACCGCTCACTGGCTATGAGACACTGATATAGTACGAGCCCTTACGGCCGAGGAGTGCGAATGCACTAGGCACTACCAATGTACAGTATCTCGTGATGCCAAACTCCAGTCCATTCAATTTGACATCCAGCACAGGGCATGTCTCATCTCAGCTGCCCTACCCTGAAAGTTTGTGTCCTGCCCTCTGTGCACACAATATCATGCACCTAATTTGGATTGGATGCACATGTTCTTGGTATGGCTGTATGCTGCAAACCTGTAGTCCAGAGTTACAGATGTACTTGGCACAGTGAGGGGTTGGTTCAACCTCCTTCCATTGGAGGGGATACATTGAGGGATATTCATGCAGATGATGTTTTAAAAGGTATCCAATGAAAGGATAGATTTATAAATGTTCATAGCACGCCAGGCCATTTGCATGCATTTTTTCGGCCACTGCACTCCAAACACTGCAATACTTGGGTGCTGCGACTGTCTAATTGGGTACGGCAGAGGCTACTGCGCTGCGCACGGAGTAAGTTATGTGCCTCCACAGGATTACAATAGTTAAGCTGTAGGACAACTTGTTTCAGGACTTACAGGATACACAGGAAGAGCCACTGGATGGGTGAGGGACTTTGAAGGGCCAGGCTCACAGACACGTGGTCATAGACCTTTCAGTGGTGGTCCTGACATGGCCATATAAGGCAGCTGCTCTGTCTTGTGAGGCAGACTGACTAGCTGAAATATCCTCCTTCAATCACATGGAGGGGGGCTCTTACAATTCACATGTGCTACAATGTCGACTGTTACCAATGGCTATTGTACTAGAGGCCACGGTCTCACCCCCCATGTCTGGACTGTGAGGTATTTGGGATGCTGACCTTCTAAATGCCCATGATCCATCTGTGCTCGTCTATCTTGTTATGGTTATCATGTTTTTAGAGGTGTTCAATATTGTACCATATGCTCCTGTTGTGGTATACTTGACTCAATGATGAATGTTTGTTATGCCCAGCTGACCGGATCTGCATTGCCTGCTTAATGAACAATGATTTATATCCATCCCAATTTGTTCCCAAGACATGATAATTAGCTGAAAGTAAGAGATTTGTTTGAAAGGTTGAAATGTCTTGTGACTCCTGTGCAGGTACATGCATTGACCCATATGCTAGCAAACGTAATTCCCTGTCTCTTTCTTTTGTAAGTAAGAACATATCTTAGTTTAGAGATGTGTATCATGAACCATCCTTTATGTGCCTGAAGAATTGAAGCCTGCTCCGTGTGGACTCTTTATTACTCTAGACGTTTTTTGAAAAATGTGACTCCAAGTGGGACATTTTGAGACCATGTCCTGACTGGACACAGAGGGATCCTAGCTCATTTCCTGCTTGGCCTCAGTGAACAGTGGTGGGGGAATGCCACAGGTCTACCAGGGTCATGTAAACCTGGCGTGACATAGCATACTAGGCCCCAAGATAGTTGTGGCCCAATGTATTGGAGTGAGGTGTGCGTGCATGCAGACCTGGGTGCATGACATGGATTGTATGGAAGGAATTCATATGTCGGAATCCTCCTCCGGATATGTACTAGATCCTTCAAATTTTGTTATTACTGACACATACAACATCTCAGGCTGGTTGTGACTCCCTATAGTGACCTGGCTACCTGCCCTGCGGTGAGGCTGAGATCATGGAGAGCGGAGGCTCTGGAGGATGCCTGCCCCGACACTGCTGTACTCATCAGGACACAGGATGTGAGACTGTGCAATTGGGCTGATGGGGGAGTGGCAGACCAGATTGGACTATATTAGTCAGTTTAGTGTTTAAAGTAATGTATTGATCTGTCAACAACTAGTGCATCAGACTAAGAAAGTTGTCATATTAAAAACAACCTAGGCCTAGCTTTTCCATCCAATTGGGTGGATGTATTGTATGGACACTTGGCAGATCTGCCCTATCTTTTGACATCTTTTAATGTGGTGTTTATATATATTCTGTTGGCCAGTTCCCAGTCAGACTGTAGATACCTGATGATGACGTTCCTTCTTTTGCCATGCTCAACATGCTACGGGCCACTTTAAACTCTACTGACTTTCGCTTGGTAGTTCATGTGTAGGGGTAGGTGTGTTACTTACTGGCTGCGACGTCTGCGTCGGTTTAGATTTTCATATTCATCTAGGATGTATAGTAGAGGGATGACATGTGCAATGGATTCCATAGCTGCACAGCAGAGGTCGTAGTGTCATGTAGTTCCTAAAAATAAATAGGATCTGCGCGTTTAGACAACATAAACTAAAGGATTGGTGTCTAGACTGATTACGGACACCCCCAAAGGGTATGCTAGCTCACAGTGCCACCATAAGCCTCCTAACCTTACCAAGGAGCGAATAGTTTCTGGAAACTATCGAACATGACAACCCTTGATCCTTCAGGGATTCGTGGAAACAGTGCAGCACTTTTCGCTCAGTCAATCATGCTCACCTCGTCTCAGAGAGGCATACAGAATAAACGGTGGGGAAATTTTTAATAAGTATTTAGTATAAAACATCATTCTAATGTAAAACATGTTTGCTGCGACAATCATTACACTGAAGCAAATGTATAAGATTACAAGCACCAACAGAGTAAATAGAAGGTAGAATTCTACCATGGGGCTAAAACAGTGAATATGTGCAGGCATATATAAACATGACAGTAATCAAGCGTATGACTACGATGCGGACCCTACTTAAGTGTACCTAAGTGTACCTAGCATGTATGTGGGTGTAAAGTCAAGAATCCCCTAGGAAAGAGCCAATCCCATTACCTGATGGGGGAGAATGAAAGACCCCGTCTTGGTATTCAGTTGGACACCCTGCAAGGGATGTCCGACTGCTGCATGCTAGAGCTTCTGCAGGCCGGGACCCCAGTGTCTTGTGTCAGCGTGGAAGCTTCTCCTCTGTCTATCTAGTGAAGCTATGGCTCTTTTATATCATAAAGATAGCCTCAGGGTTCCTAACACAATCAATATGTTATGAGTAGGATTTTGTAAATGAGCCTAAATCAATACCTGCAATTATGCAAAGTAGTTCTTTCGCCCTAGGATGAAGATGACCATGACTTTTATAGAGTACGTTAATCCTGTTATGTATGTCATGTGCAGGGGACGTTTCCAAGAATCCTCATGCATAATAAAGGAGGCTAGTTTCAAGGAAACCATTTGGCATTTGTTCAGCACATAACTGGGTAAAAGGTCAGTGCTAGATCCGTTATTCAGAGCAAGGTAGGTCAAATGTAGGTGAAATGTCATTTACCTATTTAGGCCTATATTGGGGTACATAACAGCAGGAAGCGTGTTGTGATGAAATTCGGACTTGAAATGCTCCCCTTCCACCTGCGCTGACGAGGTGGTTGGACCAACAGAGGCAGCGCGTCGGAAATACGCATCTTAATGGGGCGGGCGTTCCGGGGTCGGAAGTCCCTCCGAACGGCTCAATGCGGCGTTTCCGAGAACTTCGCGGTCGGAATTTCCAGTCTGAGTCAGAGAAACCTAGTCGTTCCGTAAGCAATGGGTTTTTGGGCATCATAATGCAGCGGTCGGAGCAACCGCATCCGAAACGAGATCGGTTGGACCGACCGCCTCCGACAGGACCGCGGAGGCACTTCCGACCGACATCGTTATCGGCCCCCTAGTTTTTTCCTATTTTGATTTTAAAGTTAGATGTTTAGTAATAATTTAAAATATTATATAAAAATGTAGCTTCAAAATGCTGTTTGGTCTTATTGGGGTATTTTGTGGTCAGTGTTATATCAGCTGTGTTTTTCTTATTGTTTGTTTTTTGATTTGATTATTTAAATTAATGTTTTTAATTATTTTATTAATAATTCTCATGGGGCCTCGGGTTTTGCTGAGGCATAGAGTGGCTAGTATTTTAAAATTTAAAAATGTTTAGTTTAATTTTTTTAATATTACTGCATAATTGTTCATTCATTTTAATAATGTCGTAATTTGCATTCTTTTTTAAATATTTGTAATTTGAAGTTATGCAATGATTTTAATAGAATGAATAATATATTATTTAAAAATTAAAACAACAATATGTATCAAATATTATTTTCATATTACTTATCCATAGTATTTATTTTTAATTAATTGTGATATTCCTAAGTAGATGTTTTTAGCCTTATGTTCATTGGAATCCAATTATAATATTAAATAAGGCATAGTTATATGCTCTTACCTCAGTGTTTGGATAACTGGAGTTCGAATAGTAACTCTGACCTCTCGAATATATGAACTTACCCCAGTATCTGAAAGAGACACGTTAGTGACAGATTCCTTACCTTAGAATATCCCCAGGCGTCAGGCTGGATCCGGAAAGTTTTTTGCGTAGCAGTACCCTTGCGCGTCGGTAGGCGGCGTCGTGCGGCTCCGCGTCCGTCGTCGGCGTCGTGATCGCCGGGATGACGTCGCGGGCAGTACTTAGGCGCCGCCCCTGCGCGCTGACGTCAGTTCTTCTTTTTCCGTGCCAGTAAGCGCAGATCCGGGAAGAGCAGTGCCCTAGTCACTTTTTGACTATCTTTTTTGGTGAATTTTTTCACTGTTTCTTCAACGAGTCTTCACGACTCCTAAGGTGTCGTAGGGATGCCCGGCTTTAAGCCCTGCGAGGAATGTGGTCGCATGATGTCGATCACGGACCCGCACCTCGAGTGTCTCTTTTGTCTCGGCCGAGACCACGACACGAAGTCGTGTCCTGACTGCCGGAAACTTCATCCTAAGGCTTTGCGAGAGCGGTCTCGAAAGCTCCTTGAAGTCCGGCATTCGGCTCCGCGCCGCACCAAGCCCCGGTCCCGGGAGAGGTCGAGGGGCCGGACGCGGAGTCCCCGCCGTTCGTCGGATTCAAAGTCTTCGCGCTCCTCCGGTAAGTCGAAGCACAAGAAGTCTAAGCGGCGTCATCGCTCTAAGACTTCGCCTCGCCGGTCTCGCGACTCGGCTGAGGTCCCTGTCGGCACCGTCCCCGCCCCGCGGCCCCGGACGTGCCTGTCGAGTTACCCCCGCAGTACCCGCCCTACCCGGGCTCGGGGGCGACTCAGGCCGATATACAGGAATTCCTGTCGGCCATGGCCCGCCTCTTCGGGCCTCAAGGTCCCTCCGGTGCGCCTCCGGGCCCCGCGGGCCCTGATTGGGTTGCTCCGGCGTCGCCGTCGACTCCGGTCCCGGCGTCGCCTGTCCCACCAGCCTTCGTCCCGGCCTCGGCTCCGGTCCCGGCCTCGACCCCGGCTCCGGTGGGGCCGCAACCCCCATCGACGCCGGTTGACCTAACCACGCCTCCGCCGACGCCGATGTCCCCGGTGCCGTTTCCGACGCCGTCCGGGGCTCCGGGCGGCGTCGTTCCCCGGTTCTCTCCGGGTCCGGACATGGTGCCGGAACGGCGCCGCCCGACGCCGTATCCGGCGCCCGATGAGACCTTGGGTCCCTGATGTCCCTCCTCCTCCATATTTTCAACCTGAGGAGGACCAGGAGAGCTGGGAGGGGTCTGACGACCCTCTCACACAACAGTGCGAGTTTGACCCGGACTGGGTTGAGGAACTTGGGGATGCCAGTGGTCTGGATACCTCCCCTGACTCTGGCATGCTGTCTCCTCCCGTGGCAACGGAGGAGGGGGCTAATTTTGCAACGGTGTTGCGTAGAGCTGCTGGAGCCTTGAATCTCCAGTTGCCTACAGTGGTCGTCAGGTCTAACATCCTGACTGAAGTGCTTCAGCCGGCGGCCTCCTCTTCGGAGACTGTGCTGCCGTTCAACGAGGCACTGACTGACGTTCTTTGGGTGCCTGGTCCAAACCCACCACAGGGGCTCCTGTGGATAGGAACGTGGCCCGACGCCATCGCCCTGCTCCGGGCGACCCCCTGTTTCTCTCCCAACACCCCACCCCTGAGAGCTTGGTTGTCCAAGCCTCTGCCTCCCAAACCGCCTTCCCTACCGCCCTCCGGATAGGGAATCCAAGCGCCTGGATCACTTTGGGAAGAAGGCTTTCTCTTCCTCCAGTGCTGGCTTGCGGTCTGTTAATACCGCTTGCCTCTTGGGCCGATACACCCACTCCCTGTGGGATTCGGTGGCAACTGTTTTGCCGCAGTGTTCTGAGGAGGTCCAGACACTGCTTACCCGCGCCATTGCGGAAGGGCGTGATGCGGCTAAATATACCATCCGCTGTGGCCTTGATACCGCCGACTCGCTGGGCAGATCGCTTGCAACGACGGTGGCGCTGCGTCGCCACGCCTGGCTGAGAACCACTGGTTTTTCGGGAGATGTCCAGAATACACTCATGGACATGCCCTTTGATGGTGTCGGTCTTTTTGGTTCGAAGGCAGACCATGCGCTGGAGCGTTTCAAGGACTCTCGGGCTACTGCTAAGTCCCTGGGCCTTGCTGTTGTGCGCCCTCCGCTCACGTCTGCTTTTCGCCCCTTTCGTGGCCACGGAAGGGGCGCCCAGTCACGTCCGCAGCCCGGCCAACGGCCCGCGCAGCAAGCGCCTTCGCGTGGCCGAGGACGTGGATACCGCCGTGGCGGTTCGGGCAACCAGCATGCGGGTCAGGCCACCACCTCCAACCCGTCCGCGGCCTCCAAGCCCTCCTAGTCCCTCCTTTCAGGTGCACAGTACGCCAGTCGGGGCAGGGTCCGCCATCACCTTCACCTCTGGCGTCCCATCACCTCGGACAGGTGGGTCTTGGACATTGTCCGAAGGGGCTACTCCCTCCCCTTCGAGACCACCCCCCAGCCATGCCACCTCAATTCCACCGCATGTCAGGGGATCACTTGGCGCTTCTACAGAAGGAAGTCACGGCCCTCTTGGCCAAGAGGGCCATCGAGCATGTTCCGACCCCAGAAGTAGGGCGTGGTTGCTACTCCCACTACTTTCTGGTGCCCAAAAAGGACAAGGAGGACATGCGTCCTATCTTGGACCAACGGAACGTCAATCGCTTCCTCCGGAAGGAGAAGTTCAAGATGCTCACCCTAGCTCAGGTCTTGACTGCCCTCGACCCCGGAGACTGGTTGGTAGCGTTGGACTTGCAGGACGCCTATTTCCACATCCCCGTCCTGCCGGCCCACCGGCGTTACCTTCGGTTCACGGTAGGCCTCGAGCATTTTCAGTTCACCGTGCTCCCCTTTGGCCTTACCAGTGCCCCTCGGGTGTTCACGAAAGTGATGGCGATGGTCGCAGCTCATCTGCGCCGGGCAGGGGTTTCAGTCTTCCCCTACCTCGACGACTGGCTGCTGAAGGCGGGCTCGTCCCAGGCAGTCGTCTCCCACCTCCAGACTACGGCCGAACTCCTGCACTCGCTGGGGTTCTCCATCAATGTGCCAAAGTCGCATCTGATTCCTTCTCCACAGCTCCTTTTCATCGGAGCAGTTCTGGACACGATGCAGTTTCGGGCCTATCCTCCCGAACGGCGAGTCCGGGATATTCAGGCTATGATTCCGATCTTTCAGCCTTTATCCTGGGTTTCGGTACGGATGACCCTGAGGCTGCTGGGCCTCATGGCCTCCTGCATCCTGCTGGTCACTCATGCCAGATGGCATATGCGGGCTCTGCAGTGGGACCTGAAGTTCCAGTGGGCGCAGCACCAGGGCGACCTGTCCGATCACGTCCAGATCTCGGAGGGGACTGCAAGACAGTTGCAGTGGTGGCTCTCGAACCGGCAATGGGTCATGGGCAGATCCCTCTCCCTTCCCCAGCCAGAGCACACAGTTGTGACGGACGCGTCCCTTCTGGGATGGGGCGGTCACATGGGAGAGGCGGAGATCAGAGGCCTCTGGTCTCCGGCGGAGTCCCGGCTCCATATCAACCTTCTGGAGCTCCGGGCGATCCGACTTGCACTCAAGGCATTCCTTCCCTCTGTCAAAGGGAAGGTAGTGCAGGTGTTCACAGACAACACCACCGCCATGTGGTACTGCAACAAACAAGGCGGGGTGGGGTCGTGGACCCTTTGTCAGGAGGCTCTGCGCCTCTGGACATGGCTGGAACATCAGGGCATGTTCCTGGTGGTTCAACACCTGGCAGGTTCCCTGAACGCCAGGGCGGACGAACTCAGCCGCAGGTGCATGATGGATCACGAATGGCGTCTTCACTCGGAAGTGGCGCAAGGACTCTTTCTACAGTGGGGAGAGCCTTGGTTAGATCTATTCGCCACCGAAGAGAACGCGCAACGTCATCAGTTCTGCGCGTTGGAATTTCCAAGGCGGCACTCGCTTGGCGACGCTTTTCGTCACGAGTGGAGTTGCGGTCTATTGTACGCCTTTCCGCCTATACCACTTCTACCCAGAGTGTTGAAGAAGATTCGGCACGACCGGGCCCAAGTCATTCTTGTGGCTCCGGACTGGGCTCGAAGAGTTTGGTATCCCGAGCTACTCAATATGAGCGTGGATCCCCCGATCCGTCTGCCTCTTCGGGAGGATCTTCTGTCGCAGCAGCAGGGGACGGTCCTCCACCCGAACCTGTCCAGTCTACACCTGCTTGCGTGGAGATTGAGCGGCGGCAGTTGATTCCTTTCGACTTGCCTCCCGAAGTTTGTGATGTGATTCTGGCAGCCAGGCGTCCCTCCACTAAGGTGGTATACGCCTGCAGGTGGAACAAATTTGTGGCATGGTGCACAGCAAAGGCTGTGAATCCCCTTTCTGCCCCTCTTTCTGAGGTCCTTCTGTTCCTTCTCTCTCTGGCCCAACAGGGTTCTGCCCTGGGTACCATCAAGGGTTATCTTTGTGCTATCTCGGCCTTCCTCAGGCTCCCTGATCAGCCCTCCCTTTTCAAGTCCCCTGTTGTTAACAGGTTCTTAAAAGGTGTTACTCACCTCTTCCCTCCTGTTCCGTTTGTGATGCCTCAGTGGGACTTGAACTTGGTTCTTACCTTTTTAATGTGCGCTCCCTTTGAGCCTCTACATAACTGTCCTCTTCGTCTTCTGACTCTGAAGACAGCCTTTCTGGTGGCCATCACCTCCGCTCGGCGGGTGAGTGAGCTCCAGGCTCTCTCTTGCAAACCTCCCTTTCTGTCTGTTCATCCAGACAAGGTTGTTCTTCGGACGCGTCCGTCCTTCTTGCCAAAGGTGGTTACTGCTTTCCACATTGGGCAGACCATCACTTTGCCCACCTTCTTTCCGCCTCCGCATCCTTCCAGAGAGGAAGAGAGGCTCCACCGTCTGGACCCAAAACGTGCGCTCTCTTTCTATATTGACCGCACAAAACACTTCCGGGTGGATGACCAGCTCTTTGTTGGCTACGTGGGCGCCAAAAGGTCGGGCGGTGCACAAGAGGACCATCTCCCGCTGGGTTACCTTGTGCATCAAGACCTGCTATTCTTTGGCTAAGAAGGAGCCTCCTGTTGGGCTGCGTGCCCATTCCACCAGGGCAACGGCTGCTACCACGGCCTTGGGCCGCGGTGTTCCGCTGCCGGTTATCTGTCAGGCAGCTACGTGGGCCTCGCTGCACACGTTTACAAAGCATTACTGCCTTGACAGTCAGGTCCGGAGGGACGGCTTCTTTGGCCGTTCTGTCCTCCAGGACTTCCTTGTCTGATCTTTGTTCGCAGACCCACCACCGGGGTTGGTATTGCTGGGGTATCTATTCTAAGGTAAGGAATCTGTCACTAACGTGTCTCTTTCAGATGCACAAGTTACTAACTTGTGTAACGATATATCTGTAAGAGACAGTAGTTAGTGACAGATTCCTTACCGTCCCACCCATCCTCCCCGTTCTGCGAACTGATTTCTAGGGTTAAGGACATCCCTTTCAGGGCCCTAGTATTTTTCAGACACCTATGTCAGCTTCTTGCATGGCTCTGCGTTCCTGGCGCGGAAAGTCGTGTACAGAACTGACGTCAGCGCGCAGGGGCGGCGCCTGAGTACTGCCCGCAACGTCATCCCGGCGATCACGACGCCGACGACGGACGCGGAGCCGCACGACGCCGCCTACCGACGCGCAAGGGTACTGCTACGCAAAAAACTTTCCGGATCCAGCCTGACGCCTGGGGATATTCTAAGGTAAGGAATCTGTCACTAACTACTGTCTCTTACAGATATATCGTTACACAAGTTAGTAACTTGTGCGTTAGTTGTATTGGTGTTAGAATTGTAAATCTGACTCCTCAAATATTTGCACTTTCCCCATTGTTAGTTGGTTTAAAGTTTGAAGTTTGAATTGTAGAATTGCGAGACAATGCTCATAAAACTTAGCACAATAATACAAATAAATTAAACCGTCATACACTTTTAAAAAGCTATTATGCAGCATATAGTAAACTCCAATTAAAAGAACATGGTTCTATGGGAAATAGAAACCCTTGGTTTGGACCCCTTTATTAGATGTATATGTCAATGCCTGTAGGAGCCACTTTTTTTATAGGCACGTTTAATCACTCTAGCAGGCCCTTGAGTGATGGGCTCATGGTCAGTACAAGGGCAGGCATATCTATTAGTCCTAGCAAGGCATGTACATGCTAAAGCCATCCAAACGAACTACCATCTGAAAGGGCCAGAGTATCTTGTAGGGCTTTTGTCTATTTTTCCGGTTTAGATGTGCTAAACACCGAGAGCCAATATACGGCAGGTCTTAATTTGGCTAACTTCAAGCTGGCCCACATCACGAGGTATAGAACCAGCAGCACTATTGGGGTGTCCCAGGATAATCTTAGAAGATGTATTGGCTTGTTAGCATTGATACATTAGAGTTGCCCCAAATCTCAGGTCCATAGAGGATATCCTGGCCCTGGAGCTTATATACTTCGAGAGTGGGGGAGAGCAAGTGTGTCTACCCTTCTCCCTGCAGAATCTACAATGTGGTTACAGCTTCTAGTTATGTGTCTCTTCCATTTCACATTGTGTCTCAGATGTATTCCCAGGTAGGTAAATGTTCGTGCTTCTTTAAGTCTTGTATTGTCCACCATAAATTTTTCTTGGCCCTTTTGTGGGGACAAAACATCATGAATGTTGTTTTCAATGTATTGATTGGCAACCAGTTTGTTGTTAATTATTTTGGAGGCTTATTAGACAATAGTTAGCCAGATCATTTCTGTCTCCTTTTTATAAGAGGTGATCTCCTACAATAGCATGTAGGTGTATAATTTGATATGGCTGAAGTGTTTCCAAGAGAAAAATTATAAACCTATCTATCATGGGCAGATTTGGGCTACATTCTGCCTCAGCCTATTTTATTCTCCTGCAATTTGTTGAAGTGCAGATGTTATTATGGCTTTCAGTGTTCACAGGTGTAGTAACAAAATGGCTCACCTCAAGGATAGGATAAGAGGATCATAATCACTGTCCATATTTGGTTAAGTTTTTATATCAATTATGATGCTCGAGCTTGATTGATCTAGCATTATATAATCAATTATGCTTTTGATAGCACCGTTATTCTAATTGTTCTGTTTAAATAAATTGGATCTGTTACAAGCCCTGAGGTTGTGGGTAGATGTTAGTGGAGCTAGCTGACCCCCAAATAAGATTTATGTTTCTTTTTACTGCCCGCAAAAGCAGGGGTATCCTATATTTTTTCTTCTTTTTCGCTTACTGTACTATCGTCCCTCGGATCCTACATTGCAGTAAAATTGCCAGCGATCAAAAAGATGTTTTTTTGCCATTTATGCAATTACTAACCATATGAAGCCTATCATCAAGGCAGGCCAAGGTCGAAGAGGCTGTCATGGTTGTATCACCTCCATTGTAAACAGGCAAGATCATTAGTTGCTTACCTGTTTTGAACAGCAGTAATGGGTGTTTTATACCTTGACAACTGCAATGAATTTCTTGAACCCTACAGTTGAGTAAGATGTATATCCATATTGTTAACCCACTAGATGTTCTTCCACTTGATTGTTGGTATGTTATAGCAGGACATACATTCTACCTTGTGAATGAGCTTTGTGAAATAGATTTTCGGGTATATAGTTTATGAATCAATAATGAAGATTAATATGCTTTTGTACACATCATTTTACATATATAGATAATTTAATTAACATAATGACTATTTAATGAATATCTAGAAATATGCCAATTAATGTGTTTTAGTTATGCCATATTTTCAGTGCAAAACACCATTTTACACAAGGTGGCTCTGTCACTCACTCCTGCTTCCCCGCCCCATGCATATTTTCTCCCCACAGGCTCCGCAGAGCATTCAAACTGACGTGTGGTAGTTTATTTCCATTGTTATGATTACTTTGCTTTCAATGAGCTTTTTCCTGTTCCCTATAACTTGTAACAGTTGTCTGAGTCATTCCTTGTGATCACTAGTCTTCATTTGCTGAAAGTTTAAATTTTTTAATGTGTCATATTTTTTTAAACATTTCCGGATGACATTTGGGAGAGGAGTTGGCCTAACGGCTAGGGCGGTCGACCTCGAATCTGGGGAACCGGGTTCGAGTCTCGGCAATGACGCTGAACATCCTGTGATTCTGGGCAAATCACTTAATCTCCCTGTGCCTAGCAAAAATGATGAATGTGTCCTCATGTAGCGCAACTGGTGCTATGTAAAGCGCTCTGATACCCGATACCGGGTCAAGTTTGCGCTATATAAAACTCCGTAAAAACAAAAAAAACATTAGGTTAGAGGGTGTTTGTTGGACAATGGCCATCTCTTTAGGGTCATCCCAAACATTTTTCCTTCCTACTCCTCTTTTTCTGACTTTGTTTTTGGTGGGCTTAAGGACTTTTTGGCACATTTAATTTACATATAAGTCCTTAGTACAGTGCACTACATGTACCCAGAGCCTGTAGATTAAATGCTACTAGTAGGACTGAAGCACTGCTTGTGCCACCCACTCAAGTACCTCTTAAACATGTCTCTGTCCTGCCACTGCAGAACCTGCATGCACAGTTTACACTGCCATGTCAGTTTGGCATATAAAACCCCTTGCCAGGCCTTAAACTCCCATGTTATTACTTATAAGTGACCCCTAAGGTAGGCCATAGGTAGCCCATAGGTTAGGGTGCTATGTAACTAAAAGGTAGGACATGTACTTTTCAGTTTTGCAAGTCCTGGTAGTGAAAATCCCAAACTCATTTTTACTTTTGAGAAGTCATAGGTTGACATTGGGGATTCCTTATTACATTTAATGAACTGCAATTCCAAATTGAGAGAAGGTAGAATTGTCATGTTTAGTACCTATGGAATGGTAATGATAAATCCCCTTTAATGGTAAAGTTGGATTTGTTGAATTGGAGTTAGGATAGTCAGTCTGACTCCCCAAATATATGCACCTTCTCCAGTGTTAGTTGAATTGGAGTTAGAAAACTTAGGGCCCGAGTTTATATGTTGGTGGGAAACATGAGTTGGAATAGTGCCGGAGTATGATTACCACCAACACATGATTTGCCTGCCGAATTTAGATGCAGGCGGACTTTCACGTTAATCATAGCCAAGACTACTCTGATTAAACCCAGACCTCTAATTCTGCTCACTTAATTTAGATGGGCGGAATTAGAGGTCAGTTTTCACTGCCCGTCATCACCAGGAAAACCCAATTGGTACGGGATAGTAAAAACTGCTAAAAACTCGCTCACCATGGTGGAAGACTCTTATGGTGAAGGGAGCATTTTCTTTTTTGTTTTCAAAAAGAAAATCCTGTTTCATTATTTTATTTTTGAAAAGAAACAGTTTGTTGCAAGGCTTTGTTATGTTGATGGAGCCCTGCACCAAACTGCAAAAAGCATTGCCAAGAACTGCTGCGATGGCAGTTCCTGGCAATGCTTTAAGAAATGACCGCCATAATGACCGCCTGCATGGCGGTCATTTCTAAATCAGATGGACGGTACCTCCACCAGGGCAGCAGACTAATTTACTCCATCACCCTGTCGAAGAAATGTGTTGTCCACAGATTATAAATCCGGTCCTAAATCTGACCCCTAATTACATGGACTTACTCCAGTGTTAGTTGGATTAGGGTTGCAACAGTAAATCTGACACCCCATGTATATGCACTTTTTCAAGTGTTAATTGGATTTAGAAAAGTAAATTTGTCATCTCCCAAAATATATGTCCTTACTCAATATTAGATGGATTGGAGTTAGAATAGTAAATCCTACCCCACCACTATAGAGAAAATCTACCCCCTACATGCACCTCCAAAGTACTTGTTTTTCTTGTTTAGTCATTGGATAGGAGCAAGAATAGTCAATCTAACCCCCAAATATATGCATTTTCTCCAATGGTAGGTGGAGTGGAGTTTAAATAGCACACCTAACCCTCCCTCCTACCTCTCATTCTTGAGCACCTTTCCAATGTTAGCTGAATGGAGTTAGAATAGTAAATCTAACCCCGGGGTAAATGGTGAGAAGTAATTTATTTTTCATTAATTAATATTTTGTTTGTAAATTATTATTAATGATTGATTATTTTTGGCTGTGGGGTTATAGAGGTAAAGGGTAGGAAGTAATTTATTTTGAATTAAGTATTTAAAAATTAAAATTAATTGGTTAGTTGATGTTTAATTGTTTAATTATTTTTTTAGGTGTGGGTTGTGGTGTTAATAGGGGTAAAGGGTGGGGAGTAAATTATTTTTAATTAATGAATAATTAGTTGTTAAATACTATAAATTATTTAATTGACAATGAATTGTTTTAATTATGTAATTATTTTTTTTCTAGGTTGATTTTAGGTGTCCGCTATGGGGTATATGGGGTAAAGGGTAGGAAGTTATTTAATTTTAATGAATATATATTCAGTTTAAAAAAAATATTTGTTTAATTGATAATTTATTATGTTAATTGTGCCAGTAAGTTATTTGTTGTGCATGTGGGTTGTTGGTCTTGTAGGGAAAGTAAATTAATTTAAAGTAATTAATACATTCTTTTTTATTTAATTTTATTAGTGTTAATTAATAATTTATATTTGATAACTTTTATGAGTGTGTTTTGTGGGGGTATCTTGTGGGAAGTATAATAATCATAATTCATTAATAATTAATGATTGGTTTGTTAAATATTTTTATTAATAGTGTACATATTTTTTTAAGTAAATTTTTTGGTGCAGGTTGAGAGTTTTGTGAGGTTATATGGTGGTAAGTAAATTAAATGTATGTAATAATTATTTTTTTGTTAAAATAGTTTTTTGTTTTTTTTAAAACTTTTTATTTAATGCATGATTACAATGTTACGAGTAGCACTTTAGTTCTCAATAATTTACAGGTACATCGATGAGAGCAAAAAATCATACAGATATTAGTTCACTAATTCAGAGTAACACATACCGTTAAAACCAAAATATTTTTTATAAGAGAAGAAAAATTATATTGTGTCCGTAACATTTCCGTAACATTTCCTCATGCACAGTTTTATAAATTTTTAAAACCCCACTCCCTCCCCTCCCACCCCGGGGTTGGCCATCCGTTTAGATGCATTTTTTTATTTTTTTTGTCGGGGGTGCTAAAGAGTACCGAGACGAAAATGACTTAAGCCACTACACTTATCTCTCGAGCCATCTGCTCAATGGTTCCCAAACTTTCAAGCCTTTCGAGCGGGATCGTAGCCCTCTTTTTTTCATATATGGCTTTTTCAAAATTATAGTTCGCCACTAGTCGTGTTAACCATTGATGATAACCGGGGGGGGATGGATCTAGCCAGGCTGAGGCTAAGGAAAGTCGATATACTGCCTTACCTATGAAAATCAGTTGCTCTCCCGGCTTCCCTTGGATTTCCTGATCTACCCCTAGGCAGATCAAGGCTGATGAAAGACTTGTATCCCTCCCTAGCACCTCTTTGAAAAAAATTTCGATCTCCAATTTTAAGATGTTTAATGTAGCGCAGGAAGCAAACATGTGATTAAGATCCGCCTGATACAGAGAACATCGAGGGCATAAGGTCCCCTTCCCTGTTCCCCATTTCGCAATCTTTCTCGGGGTTTAGTAGAGCGAGAAGCAGGTTTTATAATACTGCGCCTGGAGCCGTGCCGGTATTAAAAATGTTTGTGCTAGTTCAGTTGAGTGAAAAAATAGGTCTTCTGAAATGTCAATTTCCTCTTTCCACTTACTAGCCGCATTCCCAAGTCATCTGGCATTAAAGAATTAAGGGAGTTATACACAGTTCCTATACATGGATAATTCTGCCTCAGATTATCTATAATAGGATTGTTAATGAAACCTAGTGGGCCGCCACATGTCTTGCTAAGGAAATCACGTATTTGCAAATACTTGTAAAAATCCCTCCAGTCTAATCCATATTGTTCTTTAAGAGTTTCAAAAGAAGCTATATCGGAAAGAGAATAGAAATCTCCGAGTTTGGACAGGCCTTTATCTTGCCATTTTTTTATTGTTGAGTCTTTAAAAATTTCGGGCAGATTAGAGTTGTTATAAATCGGTGAGTAATAGTTCAAGCGGCCCAATCCTAACACTTTACGGACCGCTTTCATGGTTTTATAGCCAGCAGCCAGTGTCTTAAAGTGGACCTTTTTGTAATGGGAATCATTCAGAAACCTCCACGTCCATCCCCAGGCATCTTTGCCCATTATGAGTTCAATAGGTGTAGGTATGTTTCCCAGGAGGTTGTCTATTGGCTTGTCAGAAAAAAGGGTGAAATTATGCAAAAGAGTGGTTGCCCAATAGTAAAGTCTGATATTTGGAAGGGCCAGTCCGCCCCTGTCCTTTGGTAGTGAGAGGAACTTATATGCTCTTCTAGGTTTTTCATTGGCACAAATAAATCGAGAAAACAGATCTTCGATCTTTTTCAAACAATTGGTACTAAATTCTAGCGGGATGGCTCTTATACAGGAATTTAGGGAAAAAAAGCATTTTAATTATATTACATCTGCCAATTATCAAAATATGCAAATTATGTAATCGATTTAGCTCAGTTTTGATTTTATCTATCAGGGGGTCAACATTACAATCAACTAACTTTTCAACACTGGCCGTAAAATCTACTCCCAGATATGCAGCCCTTTCCACCTGCCTGATGTCGCCCATACTAACATTCTTGCAAATAATCTGGGTTTTTGATCTGTTAAGGGAATACCCGGACAGAAGTCCATATCTCATCGCCTCTAATTCAACCTCCACCGTAGATGTTTCAGGATTAGGAGTTACTAGAGCAATATCGTCGGCATATGCCAATACCTTGGTTTCCCAGCCGTGAGTGATAATAGGGCTAATCCTTTGGTTGGCTTCCAAAACTCGTAGGAAGGGGTCGATATATACGGCGAATAGGAGAGGTGAACTAGGACATCCCTGGCGGGTACCTCGAGTAATTTTGAAAGTGTCAGTGAGTGCGCCATTTAGAAATAATTTTGCGGTGGGTTGAAAATATAACATCTTAAATGCCTGTATAAATCGCTGGCCGATCCCAATCCTCGACAGAGACTCCCATAAAAACGGCCAGGAGACTCTGTCAAAGGCCTTCTTGGCGTCGAGTAAATTAAGTGCTATTGGGTCTCTAGAAATATGCACTGCATCAAACAGTGAGATAGTTCTCCTAATATGGTCTACGGTACTATGTCCAGGGATGAATCCATGTTGCCTTGGTGATATAACTTTATGTATTACCCCTGCTAGTCGAACTGCTAGTATTTTAGAGAAGATTTTACTGTCCGCATTTATTAGTGTTATAGGGCGATAAGAGGTGGGATCCAGAGTTGATTTGTGCTTTTTCAAAAAAACGATAATTTTGGCTTGCGACCATGATTCAGGTGGTCTCTCCCCCTTTGAAAACATGTGTGAATAAGGGGTATATAGCCTCTTTTAATTCTGTGGAGAATTTTTTATAGTATTCGGCTGGGATATTGTCTAAGCCAATAGCTTTACCGTTAGGGAGGCTATTGATACAAAGCAGAGCATCCACCCATTGAGGAGACTCTTCCAGTTGAGCCTGGTCGTCTTGAGATAACTGTTCTACTGGGATTTGGTTAAAATAGTTCATGATATCGTTAAAATGAGTTTTGGTAGTTTCGTGATATAAATCTTGATAGTAAGTAAGAAACTCTCTGCGAATACCTTCTGGATCTGAGACTATAGCCTGGGTAGAGTCTTTCACTGCAGTAATAATATTCCGTGTGGCTTTTTGTCTGGCCCTAATCGCGAGGTGATGTCCGACCTGCTCGCTACACTCATAGGCCTCCTTTCTCCAAGTCTCCAATCTATCTGCAGCTCTTTTGGCTATTACTTCCATGACCGCTGATTTGGCTGACATTATTTTAACCAGTGCATCTGCCGGGTCGTCGCCGTCCCTGAGCGCAGTGATTAAGTTTTCTTCTGCAGCGGCTAGTCGGGATTGCAAAGCATCTAAAAGCTGACGTTTTTTCCCCCTATTTAAAGCAAGCGAAAAGCTCAGTGTCTCTCCTCTTATTGAAGCTTTCAGTGTGTCCCAAACCACTTCGATCCCAGTACTGCCTATTTTTTCCTTAATAAATAGAGGGATCCAGTGCCTCATATGTTTACAATATTCATCATTTAATAGTAAAGAAAATTCAAATGTCCAGCTAGCCAGATCTCGATTAGCCACTGTTACCCCTCTTATTTCCAGTACTAAAGGATTATGATCCGACACGATGCGTGGGGTCTTTTCTATTGTACACAAATGAAGAATAGAGTGAGATATAAAGATGAAATCTAATCTCACAAGCTTATTGTGTGGAAAGGAATAGAAGGTGTGGCCGGGATCAGAGGGGTGTTGTGAATGCCAAATATCAGTGAGTGCCTGTTCATGACTTAAAGTCCTCAGGGCCTTGACAACCTTGGGTTTCCTACCGCTATAATTCCAATTTTTATCTGAGGTTATACTCTGATTAGCGGGCAGATTTATATTAAAATCACCACAGATGATAATAGGTAGAGGCCACTCAGCCAATTCGTTATTCAAATAATAAAAAATTTTGGGGTCATCAACGATGCTGCCATAAACCGTACATATGGTGAGTGAATCTCCATTTTCCCTGCGGCACTCCGTAATAACCCACCTCCCATTTTGATCAGCTGATGTACGTAAAAATTGAAGTGAGCGTTTGGCGGTTAATATTGCCACCCCCGTGTCCTGGTACTTTGTGTTGTGGCCCCTATTACTATAAAACCGAGCGAATCTAGAAGGTGGATCTGTGTTCTATCAATATGTGTTTCCTGCAGACATAGGATATCTGCTCTAAGTAATCGAAGCGCAGTAGCAGTGTTGCGACGTTTCTTAGGATCGTTTAGGCCACACACATTAATTGTTGCGATACGTAATTTACTCATTTTGTTCCATAAAATTATTCCAGTTCACATACCCCCAAACCAGATAAGAAAAAGAAAATTGAGCCGTCCCTCTTGGTGCCAACCCCTTCCCCGTCCCTATCCCTTCCCCACCCCACTGGGAGCCCCCCCCCCTCCTACCACTGAGACTACCTGGCTCAGCCTAAGCCAGGGTGAGGGCATCTGAGCAATCAGGGCCCCGTGACCCCCCCCGATCTGACCCCTATCTTAAACTATGCACCCCATCTGTGCTGAAATCCATTTGTGTTCATTTGCCCGTGCTTTAAAAAAAAAAAAAACCCTATATAATTTTTCCCCCCCCCATTATTTATCACTTATTGAAGACTTTTGAAAGCATTAACCCTTAAGCATTAGGCTTTTTTTTTTTCCCTTCTTTCGGTGTTTACTTTGTGACCCTTGTTGACTCTGTAATCTCCTGCAGGTAGGATTGGGCCTGAACTTCAGAAGTGAAGCTGCGCGTGACTCCCTTGTAGATAATTTTAAGGCCTGCCGGATTCTGTAGATATACCGTTGCTCCTAATTGTTGAAAAGGGGCAAAGAGTTGTCTTAGCCTCCATCTTCGTTCCACTGTGGCATGGGCAAAGTCCGGCCTGGTGAAAAAAGTAACTCCATTGAATTCCCTCTTGCTTGTTGGTCTTGCTAAGTCATAGAGTGTCTGGCGTAGGAGAAAATTGCCAAAATACACTAACATAGTGCGAGGGTACTGCAGTGAGGACTGGAGACGTTTGGAAGGTGTTAATGGGAAGCGGTGAGCAAGCTGTATCTCCTTATCCCAGTCGCAGGAATGCAGCTCGGGAAACGCGCCTTTGAGAAGCGTGATCATATAGGCCCTGGGGTCGCTCCCTTCCACCTCTTCCGAGATCCCAAGAAAGCGAAGGTTGTTACGTCGCATTCTGTTCTCTTGTTCCTCGAGCTTCTGCATTAAGTCCTTGATTATGCCTTCATGCTCGTCACCCTGTACTTTCAGGGAGGAGACGCCTTTCTCCAGGTTCTCCGTGCGCACTTTGACTGACGACATTCTATCAGCAATTTCGGCACAAGTTCGACCCACTTTCCTTATTGCACCTTGTACCTTTTGTGTAGTTTGTCGATTTTTCCAATTGTTCGACTTAACTTCTTCTTGGACGCTCTTAATTGAGTGTAAAACTTCTGCAAGGGTGGGATCATCCTTGCGTCTGGAATTACTACACCCCGAGTCACATTTGGGTAAAGAGTTGCCACCAGAGCATACAGTACATTCTGAGGGAGTCGCCAGCTGAGAAGATGAATAATCCCACCTGAGTTCGGTATTGCTTCCGTGGTCCGAGGTCCTCCCACTCTTGCGTCTACTTTGCCTTTTCTTTATCCCCCACACCTTCTCTTTTTGTGCCGCGGTTTGCCATAGAGCCTCTGCCTCTGAGTCCGTACTACTTCCCCAGTCATGTCTCCCTCCATCACTGGATGTGATAATCCAGTCTCATACATCTCAGATTCGTCCGTTGCAGAGTGGATTTTCCCCCTTTTGTCGGGTGTCTTTGTCTGCTGATATGTTATATCAACTGGGTTCCCTTGTGACATGGCACCCAGATTTGTAACCTCCTTAACAGTTGATTCTTTTTCGGCTGCCCTTACGTCTGGGTTTGGGAGATCCGCCGAGGGGCCATTCCTTACTTGCTCTGTCCCTACATCTGTATCATCTGGAGATGTCTCCCCTGCTGTGCCTGACTTTTCTTTCGGTGCGGAACTTGTTGGGATTGTGGTTGGATCTGAGATTGAGGTTGGGGTTTCTTGGACCATCGGCACAGTGGCAACGGAGTCTTGAGGCTCGTCTCCGGCGCCTTCCAAGGATTTACCTAGCTCAGTTAAAGTGGGCCGGCCCTCATATGGTGACCCTACAACAAGCTCGGCGTTGAGAATTTTCCCCTCAATAGAACCAAAAATATTTGAGATTAGAGGCTGGGAGCTAAGCGTTTGGGTAGTATCAGCAGGTTTAGGTTTTTTTGTTTGTAGTCTCTTTACTTGCTTGGTCGTTAGATCGGTTCTGTCTGCAGACTTCCCTCTATCTACTTGCTCCCTGCTTTTCGCCCCTCGAGTTTCCGGGCGCCTCTGAAAAATCTCTAATGTTCCGGGGTGCCCTGGCTGTGTAGCCGCAGCTTCGGTTGCGACAGGGGATGACATATTATTATTTTTACTTTTGATAGTTTTTGCCCCTCGCCCCGTCATTCTTACTTGCTTGTCTTCTTTATCCAGGGGGAAAGAATCCTCTGGCTCCGGTTTCTGCACAGGGTCCGGCTACAGTGCAGCGCGCTTCTCTCCGTACCTGCGCTGGTCAAGAGCCGGTAGAAAGTCGATAGGATTACTTCGAGGCTGCGCACCGTTGAGAGCCACCGCAGGACGATGCGGGACGAGGATGCTGGAGCCGCACGGTTCACCATTGATGAGCCGGTCGTGCGTCTCAATGTCTCTCGGCGTCCTTTCCGATCCTTGAACCATGCAGATATCACGGTGATCCTGAGGAAACCCTGCTGCTCCATGCGATGATGAGGATTATTGGCAGTTATGCATCGGGTAAGATACGAATAGGATTCAGCGTCTTGTATACCAGATACAATAGCATATCAGCGCTTGTTGGTGTCAGCTTAGGGGTCAGACCGGCGGAGCTCCATCGGGTAGCTGCTACTCAGTTGCCATCTTGCCTAAAAAAAAAAAAAAAGTTTTTAAGTGAAAAGGTTTATTTGTATGAAATTATTTTTGAATTTTATTTATAATATTTGTAGGAATTTGTGTTTTGTGTTTAACATTGCAATTGGTTTTTATTTTTTAATTTGTTTTAAAACAAATACATTTGTATATTCTTTCGATATATTTATATTTTCCTAATTTAATTTTTGAAGTAATTTTATTTTGTTTAAGATGTTTTGTTGCCTTTTGTTGTTTTACTAATTGGGGTGGGAATAGTAAATTTGAGCCCTCCGCAAACCAACACTTTCCCTACTGTTGAATTTGCTGGACTGGGAATAGTAAATTTTACCCCTCTGCTATATAACACTTTCCCCACTGTTGCACTTATTGGAGTGGGAATAGTAAATGTAACCCCACCACAATTTAACACTTTCCCTACTGTTGTGCTTGCTGGAGTGGGAATAGTAAATGTTACCCCTCTGCAATCCAACACTTTCCCTACTGTAGCTCTTAGTGGAGTGTGAATAATAACGTTTACTGTTCGGCAATCCAGCACTTTCCCTACTGTTGTTTTGATTGGAGTGGGAGTAGTAAATGTTACCCTTCTGTACTGCAACAGTTTCCCTTCTGTTGTAGTGGCTCAAATGGTTATAGTACATAAAACCTGTCCGTAATTAAATATTTTTACTATTTATTGGAGGGAGATTTGTGCATTTTACCAAGTTTTTTAATTTTTGCGTTGCGTAAAGTGGGAATGTTACGTTTTTTAAATATATTTATTATAATACATTAAGTAGTTTTAAATAAATTGCAATGGGAATATAATAAACGTATTTAATTTTATATTTTATTTTTTATTTGATATCGGTATAATTTATGCTATTGTCTTTTTGTTTATTTAAAATTATATGATTTTTAATTATTGATGTTTTCATATGTGAAAAGTTGTTTATTTTTTAATAATGGTTTCTTTAAACAAAAAGTTAATTTATTAGTATATGTATACATATATATTTTAATATGACATTATTTAATAATTTTAAAATTATAATATACATTAAAATTATTCATTTAAACATTATTTTCAAAGTAAATATATATATTAATTATTATATGTGTGTGTTTAACTTTTTAAAATTGAGTTAATTTGTTATATTTGGTTCTCTGAGCCGAAATAAAGTTATCCTTGACTTGTTAAAACATATATTAAATGTATTTTCTTTTTTAATTACTGTTATTATTTAATTTATTTAATGTTTGTTAATTTATTTGATATATATTTAAAAAACAACATTTAGTACAACAATATTAATGGCATCAATATTACTTTCTGATATTTTTGTACTTACCATTATAAAGATAAGTTTATGAAGATGTTTTTGTCATCAATATTTTTTCGCAATATTTTTGTATTGTTATATTTTGAGTGTCGATATTCTGTCAGTAAACCATCCCAAACAATTCCATCAGGAAACAGAAAAGGTCACCAGGGAAAGGTCTCTTCTTACTTTGTGTGATGAAGAATGAGGTTTTAAAACCAAGCTCACCAGTTCAGCAGCAGAGCGTTCTGGGAGATAGTGTCCATTCAGAATAAAGAAAAAGACTGTCATGAAACCAATCCAAAGGAAGAGGAAAAGTAACAAAATTGTAATCCAAATGCAAAGCCAAGGGGGGACAAAGTATGTCTTTTTCAGCCAAATTCAGAATTCAAGCAATCTACCACTGGGCAGTAGTGGTGGTGGGTCAGAAGAATCCGAAGAAAAGTCATCATAGTCGATGAAGTAGCCGGAGACCCTTCGATCTATTTTTGGCAGCTCTGGAGGCTGTGTAGAACTGGGAATAGACTAAGCCTGGGCGTAGTTCGCGAAGTAGCGCTACGCGAAGCTACGCAAAGTGCAGTTCGCACTACGCGAGCTACGCGTAGCTCTACGCGAACTGCGTAGTGCACTGTTCGCAATGATTGCACAGTGCCGGATGCATGTCCGCACTGTGCAATCATTGAAAACGGCATCTTGCACAGTGCGAGCTGTCTTTTACTGCCGCTCGAGTAGATTTTTACTCGAGCGGCAGCTTTCTCAACGCGGACTGGTAGTTTCTCATCGCGAGCGGTCGCGAGCATACGCGACCACTCGCAATGAGAAACCTGACCTCCCCGCGTTGAGAATCTCGCCGGGAGGTTTATTTTCCACGCTCGCGATCGGCAACTTGATGTTGCTGATCGCGAACGAGGAAAAACTCTCGCCGGGATGTCATTTTGCTTGTTCGCGGTCGCCAACTTGACGTTGAGGACCGCGAGCAAGCAAAAAATGACCGCTACGCTACGCGTGTTTGCACTGTGCTACGTGCAATTCGCGTTGTGCGAAGTAGCGCAAACTTCGCAAACTACGCGAGCGTAGCGTAGTGCTTTGCCCAGGGTTAGAATAGACTCCTGTGGTGGTATGTTTATGTAGATACCATCTTTGTCTGTTTGTTAAATAGAAATCTGTGTTTCTGTTCATGACATTTGGAAGGAGTTTGTTGCTGTAACAGAAAGAAATGATACTTCAATGTTAGCTGTCACCTGGAGGGAAGAAGCTTCACTGTGGTTTGATGAGATCTATTGACACAAATCTCTTTTGCAACCTGTAAGGGGCAATAGATGTACAGTTCTTGTACCTTCAACGGCCAGAACAGGTACAGGCACTCTATGAGATGGCCTGAATTCTTTCTTGTCCACAAAGCTCTCCCGGACCAGTTCACCAATCTTGGGGATCCAACAAGGAGCTGGAGCTTGCTTCACCTCTCTAGTGGTGTAACGTTTCTGCTGGACGTTGCTCTGTTCAGATTCTGTAAAACATCAAAATGTTTATTGATGTCAAATAGTGTTTCAGCCGCTACTGTACTGGGACTTTCAAGGTCGTGTACCCACATCTTAACCCCAAACAGGTCCTCATAGGATCACCCAGGACTTTTATAGGCAGATTGTTTAGGGCTCCCTGAACCCTGTTCAGGTGATGAACCCAACTGTGACCTGAAACTAATACCTTCACTCTTAAAGTCTATTTGAAGTTCTGGTTCTTCCTCTCCACTGCCGCATTTCCCTCGGGATGCTAGGGGGAGGAATGCCACACGGCCACACCCAATTTTCCCATGGTGTCTCTGTAGGCCTTTGAGGTGAACGCCGGACCCTGGTCTGAATGGAATGTGGCTACTGTGTATGTCTCTATAAAGACTAGCAAATCTTTTATAACAGTTCCGTCGTCAGTCGATTGCTGTGGCCAAACCCATAGAAATCGAAAGCAGGAAACCACTGCAATGAAGATGTTTTTGTATGCCCCATCTGATTGTAAGGGTTCTCAGTGGTCTAGATACACACAAGCGAGAGGCTTATCAGAGATCAATAGAGGTGTCTGTGGTGGACGTGCCATGGTGGAACCCTTCTTCTGCTGGCAGATGTCTTATTTAAGGACAAAATCCTTAGTCTGTTTGTATAGACCAGGCCACCAATAGCGTTGCTGCAATAGTAAAATTGTAGCTGCCACCCCTGCATGTGCAGATGCTAGGCCCTCATGTGCTGCTAGGAACAATCCTAACCTGCGATTCGAATTTAGTATCACTCAACCCCCCACTCCAGGAATCTGAGCAAACGGAATGTTTTGCACACTTAACTGGTAGGAGTATTTTGCAGGAAAGCCTTTCTCAAGGTGGGTGCCGTCGCACAGAGCGTTGATAACCACCATGCTGTCTCAATCTATCCTCATACTTGAACAAGTAACTGACTGCAGCAGTTTGCACCTTTGCTTTTGTGGCTTCGTCCTCCATGGAATTCCCTGTAACGTGTATTCCTACATGCTGATGACTCAGTGTGTGTATAACATGAGTCTGTAGCAAACACACTTTGAGTTTTGCCACCTGTCCTCAAAGCACTTTGTGCTTTAAGGTGTACCCTTTGGAATCTCTGAATCCATTCTGGCTCCAGTAGTGTAAGTACTCGTTGTAAGACTGGACAAAATAATACGAATCACACACAATTAGTGTGCGGAATCCGGGATCTGAATTCTCCAGTAACATAATTAGAGCCCTGAATTCTGCCAGCTGCGCTGTGTACTCACCTAGTGACTGCGTGTAGGTCTTGTGAGGGCGGAATTCACCATCTTCCATTCTACCCTTGACAGCAGCGCATGCTTCAGAGTATAGGTGTTTTGTCCCTACTGCAGACTGTGCAGATCTATCGGTATAGAAGATGTAATAATACTGATCAAGAGGCATGACTTCATAAGGCAGAGGGTATTCATTTTCGGAATGCAGGTATGCTTGTGTTTGTAGTGTAGAGTCAAATCTGTAGTCTACATCTGTGGCAGTAAGAGAGTTAGCCCACTGTATCCATCTTGAATGTCAAGACTAGGCGTTAGGAACGCTGTCCTTCGTTACAGCCTCTAGGGCTGGAATAGGAGTCGCAACAATAATTTGTTTTCCCTGAGCCAAAGATCTTCCCCTTTCTACAGCAGTCTGTACTGCCATCAGAATCTTTTCTGTTGGTGCAAAATGTATCTCAGTATTGGTGTATAAATGCAATTTATATGCAATTGGTACAATGTTACCTTTATTGAATGTAACATAGGTACATCCTGAAGCACCAGCAATGATATTGATCAGCAGGTTTGTTGTGTTTACATGTGTGTGTAAATGTTTTGAAGATAGCATGTCAGCTTGTACTGAATGTAAGAGTTGTGTGTGTTCAGTCTTATTTGCTTGAAAGTTCTGGACGTATCAAGTCGGAGAAAGGTTTTACCCACTCTGCATAATCTGGCATGTAAGTTCTGCCAAAATTCAGAAAACCCAAAATCGATTGGAGTTTCTTTAAGGTGTTTGGTGGTTGTAAAAGTGCACACTTCTCAAGAAAATGTGTCTCTAGGCTTTTGCCTTCACTTGACAGCTCATATCCCAAAAATAAGGAACTGAGGTGGGCTTTTTTTGATTTTTTGAGATTGTATTTGTAGCCCATATGAACAAATCCCAATACTTTATCATCTGCTCTGGCCAAGTGAGTTGAGAGATCATCATCCGTCAAGTATATGTCATCGAAAAAGGACAATGCCTGGTCATCATATTCTTGCAAATGTTCTGTAACCGGGGCTGAAAACAACACTGGCCTGTTCTTATACCCTTGAGGCAAATGACAGAACTGCTTTTGAGACCCGAGCATGTTAAATGCGATCAAATACCTGCTTTCGGGCGCTATGTTTTGGGAGTAAAATGCATTTGAGATGTCTCATGTTGTTTTGTATTACTTTTGCACTATGTTGCTCAGGCTCTGTGCGTTTTGTACTGCAAATGCATGTGTAGCTGTGTTCAGGTGTCTGTAATCTAATACTAGACAATATGAATGGTCTGGTTTCATCACTGGAAACAAAGGATTATTTATAGGGGAGGCGCGACTTTCTATTACACCTTGGTATTTAAGTTGTGTGAGTATTTCTCTAACTTTCTTTTAGCCTCATGTTTAATATTTAATTTTCTTTGAGATAGTGGGATTGACCTCACTGGTATAACATGATAAGGGGAACAATCATCCCACTCCACATGGTTGCGGTATAATGCAGTAGCTAGCATTAAAACCCACTGCTTGGCATATGAATGTTTAACAGCATCTGAGACAAGGTCGCAAAAAGCAAGTAAAATTACTGCTTCTCATTCGGGGCAATACATCACCAATACAGTTGGCCAATTCTTTTCGGCCAAGAGAATATCGTAGCCGAATGACATGTTCTCTCAAAAGAGAACAATGATGTATCTTGGTACGTCCCCCTCCAATTGGAGTTGCATCCCATAAAATCTATGTAATAATCACTTGCTCTTGTGTCCGGTGTTTCTAGCTGGACATAGTCACTCAATGTTATTGCCACCAGACAATCCATCAGGTGCCGGCGAACTATCGTGACTTCTGCCGCGCTGTCCAGTATGGTCAGAGCCCACTCCCCGCTCAGAAACAGTGTTCTCAATATCCAAGGCATGCTTCACTTTGATGCCAGCCACCTTCTTCTTTTAAAATTGAGGTTTGGACTGTTTGGTTTTAGCTTCCTTTTTTAATATGTGGTCCGAAGAGCATTGTGAGTCCTTCGGTTTCACGTTCTCCTCTGATCTGTGCTCTGACTGTCTTCCTCTCTCTGAGGGTTTTTCAGATGAATCCTGAAAGGAACAAGATGAACGTGTTTCAGTATCCTAATATCTGTCAGGTGTCTTAATAGTATCACTGTTACGCAGGTTGTAGCTTTTTTCAGTGGCCTCTGTTGAGAAGACCCACCCCGTGACTTAGGGCCTGATTTAGATCTTAGCTGATGGGATATTCTGTCAAAATAGTGACGAATATCCCATACTCTGAAATATAAATCCTATTATATCCTATGGGATTTATATTTCGGTGGACATCAGTATTAGAGAAACATTCACTTCCTCTTCATCCCTATAGAATCTCCCTCCTCCGGAATCACACATCCTTGAAAAACAGTCTGCCAGTAAATTGTTGGCACCAGGTACATACGATATATTAAATTCAAACTCCTGGTGGGAAACAACCCACTTGCGCATTTGGTCAGAAACAAAATCCATACCCTTCTTTGAAAATGCCTCCCTGAGAGGCTTATGATCGGTCTTGATCTCAAACTTGCGCCCCCAGAGGAATTTCTTTAACTTTATACCTGCCCAGAAGGCTTCCAGCACCTCTTTCTTGACCACCAAGTAGTTGCGCTGCTCTACTCTCAACCCTCATGATACAAACAATATGGCCCTGTCCTGCCCCTTTAATCTTTGAATAAAGACAGCCCCTAATTCTTTTGTGCAGGCATCGGTTATCATGAAGGTTTCATCCTTGGGTTCAAAGCTTCCTAAATTTGGAGCCTCATCTAAACAAGATTTTACACTTTCAAACTCTTTCTCACACAACTTACGCCAGGCAAACTCCTTGCCTGTCATCAGCAAGCGTCTCATACATTCTGTTAATCAAACTGTAGCACAAGAAACTTTACCAGCTCCTCCTCATTCTGAGGGAAATGCAGGTTTTTGATGGCTTCCACCAATCCAGCTTTAGGTCTAATACCAGATGCTGTAACCAAGTGACCTAAATATTCAATTTCAATCATATTGAACTTAAATTTTTCTGATTTCAATGTCAGTCCACTATCTTGCAATCTTGCCAACATGTCACGTAATCTGCTATTGTGTTCCTCAAGGTGAGCCACCAACACGTCGTCTGGGTAGAACTTCACATCTTCAGTCCCCTTAACAATCTTCTCCATTGCCCTCTGAAACACTAAGGCAGCAGATATTAACCCATAAGGGTATCTTCAAAACTTTGAAGGTGCCAAAGGAATGTTCTTCACTTTAGTCACCTTGGTTGCATATTTGGTTTGATGTACATAATCTTTAAGACACCCTAACTTGTTTGCAAATACCTCAGGATATTCCTTCATCAACTCACCACATTCCTCAGAGACACTTTTAATAGTAGGAATCTCCTTGACTCTGACAGAAGGATTCTCAGTGGGATCAAGATACACATACAGATCCCGCTGATGAAACCAGTTGATGAGTGCATCCCCTTTTATGGAGACATATATCTTTCTTGGAATAATCCTGTCCTTAAACTCAATTGTTCCTCAAAAATGCACTAGCAACTTAATGGGTTTTCTACCGTACTCCTTAGGCCTTATGTCAGGTCTCAATAATTTCACATTTCCCTTTCAAATGTTGCTTATAAAAGATTTTTGACATGAGCGTCACCTTGGCACCAGAATCAATGAGCATTTTAACAGGTTCATCATTAACCCAAACCACCTCAAAAGGGCCCTCTGAGGCACACTCTTTTACTTGAAGGATAGTTACAACCTCAAAAAAAATCATCATTATTATGCTCAATTTCTCACAATGGAAGCATTTGCCCTGAAACGATTTTGCAGATGCAGCCACCTTGGAATATAGGCCCTGATTACAATGGTGGTGGGTCAGACCTCCGACCACCATTGGATCTGGCAAGAGACCGTTCGACAATGAGTTGGTTGTCCCACCCACCAAATTTGGATAAGATCACCAGCATGGCAGTTGGAAAGTGATTTTTACTACTGCAGCATGTGCTGTGGCCCAGGAAAAAAAAAAACACCTACTGCACAATCATGCACCGTGAGCCAGGCACCATGTGGTGCATGGATGTGTGTAGCGGCACTATATGTGCCCCAGGCCACTTAGCAGTGGCCCACGTGGACTCTCCCTGGGGGCCCCCCAAAGTCAGTTTCTGTCTTCCTTTTCGTAGGTGCAGGACCACCATGAAAAGGCAATCGGAAAGGGGCATCCTAATCCCTAGGGCAGTGCCTGCACATGCACTACCTCCATTGTAGGGATAGGATTCTGACAGCCACCTCGATGAGATCTTGGATGCTGTGAGAGGTGGCGGTCTCTCCCCCAAAACCTGTGCTCTCCAGCGGTCGGGCCGATGGCCTGGATGTCAGGCATATCGCCACAGATGGCCTGCCGGTGGCGGTCCACAGGCCATCGTAATGAGGCCCATAATGTGGACTTATCATGTAGTGATTTATCTTGCACCACTTTGAGGGTTGCACCTGATCACTGATAGATGCATCTTTGCATAATGTCAACACAGGCTTTAGAATGCTCATGTATTTTTGGCTGTTGTGAGCACCTCTTGTAGATATGGATTATCTTTCTGTCACATGCTCTCCCTGGCATTATAAAGTGCACATCAAAACATAAATTGGTCTCTCAAACGTTCTTCTATAGAAGCGCCAAATTTTGCACATGGAAGCCAATTTACGTAGTTCTGTGATATATTGTTCGACAGATTCCCCTTAGCGTTGCAGTCTCTTCCCAAAGTGGTAGCACTCTAGTACAGTGCTTACTTTGGGAAGATAATGTAAGTCCAGTGCTTTTAGACACATTTCATATTTATTCAGGTCGTCTAAATCACTGTCAGATAGATCAGGATGATGTTCAAATACCTCCTTACCTTCAGGCCCTAAACAGTGCATTAATAACAACATTTTCCTCCCAGCACTAAGCGAGGTGCCACAGACCCTTGCTTAGTGGCTGAAGACCTTTCTCCATTTTGCCATTGTATGGAGGGATTGCCAGCCGGATTTAGGAAATATGGTGGTGTAGGAATATTTTGCATGATGAACAACTAAATAAAGCAATATATCAACAACAATAGCCCAAAAGAATTCACAGAAAATGAACACTATCACAAAATGTGGCAAATTTAAGGAGAGTCATGGGTATTTGACCTCAATACCAGACAGACAGCGGTATCCAAAGTGATACCGGGTAAATCTATTCCCTCTGCAGTACTTCAGTTGCCATTCTCTCCCATCACTCAGCGTGAATGTATTTTAGCTCCTCACACACTGTTCTAACACATTATCGAAACATGATCACCACCGTTACCCAGCACCTGTGGCTCTACGCCATCAGTAATTACCGCTTGATTGCTGTAATTCTTCAGAAGCAAGGCTGCAGTACAGAATCCTCGCAGAGCCTCACTGGCAAGCGGCGTGGTAGCCAAGCAGCACCTCATCATTGCTGAGATTCCTGGAGGGAGGCTTGTCTGCTTCCTGGTGCGTTCTGAGCACCCAATCCTTTGCTGTGGCATGGACGTGATGTTGCCTAGCAATGCTGTAGCGTTCTCCACAGAACCACGCTCTGTCGACCGCTGTTGCCAGGTGACGCCTGTACGTACGCATTGGCTACGCTCTTCTCCGCAGCAATCCCTTCTGCCGCGTTGAGTCCCACATGACCGTTGTTCAGCACGGTGAGCTGCACGGATGAAGCTGACCAAAACGGAAGTAAATCAAATCGTAGAAAGGTAGGAATACCTTATTAAGTCTTGAAATGCAGGTGCCACTGGAAAGAGTGATTTGCAGAGTAAAAGAATATGGTAACATTGGGGTATTGGTGCGCAGCCTCTTCAGCTTCTTCACCGGTAGCAGCACATCACTTATCGCCAAAGTTAAGTCTCAGAAAGATGGCTCACACATCTCTATATGAGTAGTAGAAATCCTCTTTAATAAGTTGCACGTAGCAGAGATCCCAGTCACAGCCACGTCCTACAGTGGGCTGGGTCAGAACTCAACTCCTTCAGTAATTCCATCTTAGAAACCATCACTGCATTCAAGAGCATAGAACATCCCACAAATCACAGTATGCTGTTATTTGTATGTTTAATTATTCTGGAATAGCTGGAAACCAGCTTTAACGACGATGGGCAAGTCATCCGTTTTATGAGTAGAAGCTAGCAGGTATCCTTGAAGATAAATATTGATGGAGTGTAAAATGTTAAAGACTATTTCCTCTATCAGTTTTCAATATTAAACGAGATTACGATACTAATTTTAATGAAATGTGCAAAATAAATGATGACGAGTAACGAGATCTTTTCCTGCATCATAAAAGCATGCAGAAGTGTTCTGAAAACCTGAAATTGTGAAAAGACGTAAATAAAGAGAGAAAAACAGTTATTTGCTTGTGCAATGTAATCACGTGATTAAGAATTTAAATATAGATAACCTAGAAAATGTGCTGCTGATTAGCTAACGTGACAAGTGAAAAGAATGCTTGCATAATGAAGCGCTTAAAGACGATTAAAATGCTTAGTTATGCTTAGTTTAAAGATGTTCAACAGTAATAAGATTTGCCGCTTTATTCTAGTAATATGCGAAAATAAACGTGAATAACAAAAGTGACGCATAGTAATCTGCTTGAAAAAATAAAAATGTGTGAAATGTCCTTATAAGTATACCTAAAATTGATATGTAGTTGATGGGGAAAACAGTTATGAGTAAAGTTTACTAAGAAGACTGAATTATTCATATTAAAGTGTGTTTTATGTTAATCATAACTTGGAAATTATTGAACCATTTTTCGTGTAGGCCTCAAATGCTTTTTTTTCCTCATTTTGAAAACAGAATCTAGCTGAAGTAGTCATTTCAGACGCTATGAGAACTTTTCCAACAGTTTCTTTTTTATGCCTATGAACAATGGGAACAGTGGGAACAAGGCAGTTCCTAGGCCGTCAATAAGCTGGCCTAACTGCCTTGGCAGCCCACCCACTCCGAAAGACTCGATCAAAAATCTAGGCTTCTGGCTAGAAAAGGATTTATCAATGGTGACCCAAGCCAAGAAAGTAGTAAGCACCTGTTTTGGACTACTCAGAACACTCTGAAAAATACTGGACCGTATTCCCATACAGCTTAGAAAGACAGTGGTCCACTCCCTGGTCACGTCACGTCTAGACTATGGAAATTCACTTTTCCTAGGAGGGCCGAAATACGTGATCAACAGACTTCAGGTGGTCCAGAATGCAGCAGCAAGGCTGCTGTGTAAGGCCCCAATCCGGGAGTCAGCTAGAAAGCACCTCAAAGCACTCCACTGGCTCCCGGTGGAGGCTAGAATCAAATTTAAGGTACTGGTGATGACGCACAGAGCGGTTCACAATATGGGTCCAAAAAAAGTCAGAAACCTGGTGACCCCATACGTCCCAAATAGGAGCCTGAGATCCAGCTCTGAACGTCTGATAAAAAAGACAGGAATCAGGAAAGCGAGATGGGGAGGTAGATCCTTCTCTCCCTAGCACCCAAATTGTGGAATTCACTACCACGTGATTTGCGAATCTTGAGCAAGGAAACAGAATTTCGGAAATCGATCAAAACGTGGTTGTTCAAGCAGTACCACTAACTTCTCTCTAGCCTCACCTAGCATTCAGCCTCCTAGCGCTGGGAAGCCCTCGGGCAGCCATGCGCTCTATAAATCCCAAATAATAATAATAATAATGGGTCCTTTTCTAGTTTAGCAACACTTTCGACAGAAATGTATCAATACAATTGCAAACTCAGAGAGAGCGTCTGGGAACGGACAGTTGGTGAACAAATACATTTTCTTAATTCCGAGGAAAGGATGGAAATATAAAGTTATTGAATTTGATGAATTTGCAAAAAGGATTACTTAATGCTTCCGGATTTCTTAGTGAGTTATTGATCACACCATGAGCAGTCCACCGTGGACAAGCAATGGAAATCATAATGTACGATGAAAGTGATACTTTGTGGGCGTAAACTGAGAACTTTTGGAAGTATAATTGCCCCTTTGGAGGAGTAGTCGGGCTGCTGGCTATCATTTTCAATTTCTTTGCCTGGCATACTCTCGGACTGAACTTTGACTCTTGTTCCTATGCCAAACCAATATGAACTGAAATTTCTGAACTGAGTCCACCTGTTCTTTACCGGCTGTTAAAGTGAGCAGGTATAACTCTTTGGCTGGAGAGTTATGGACTCATTCCTGTGACTCCTTGTGTTTCAACTCTGCATATTTGGTTTGTATAACCTAAATGCTGAACTTGATTTTCCGTATCTCTCTTTCTCTCTATATATATATTCCCTAGGTGATCAGTGGAAATGTCTATTTACTGAATCTGTATGACATTGTGTGACTAATTGTACTGAATGATTTTAATGAACAAAAGCTTACATGTGATTTGTGTTTTTTGACCATTCAAATTGAGGCTTAGATAAACGATATACTTGAGAAATTTTATCGTATTTGAGTCAATCTTGGTGTGGAACATCTTGTCGAAATGTTTATTTGAGAATTTTTTTTAAAGTTGTTTATTGTCAACATGAATTGGGCATCTTCTTATTCCAGGTCCCCATAAGAATTTGCCACATGTTCTCTTTATATCTAAGGCCCTGCCAGCTCACATAAAAGCTTCATTGGAGGAGGTTTGCTAAGTGTAAACGATATGAGCCCAGACAGGAAATGATTAGATAATGTAGAGAAGACTGTGAGTAAGTGGAAATAAGTTTTGACCAAGCCTTCCTCTGGATCAGTTTTCTGGTATCTTGTCGGATGGTTAGTTTGTCTAATTAAACTAGGATATGAAGAGACATGATTAAAAGTGATTGGGTTTTTATATGGTGTGAAGAGAATATTAGGGTTTTGACAGGTGATCGAGTTTTAACATTGATGATAAGATAAAATTGACTTGTGATTATGGGAAAATTGTTGTTTTGTAAAGATTGTATGTATATGTTGTGGTCTGTTGTGACCTAAATATGTACGGGTCCGTCGAGGCCTAAGATTCCAGGATAAGCCTATGGGCAGGCTTAGTGTGGCATACACTAAGGGACTGATTACGATGCCGTAGGAAATGGATCCAACGCTCGGTCTGAGCTGTTCCTACGGCATCGTAATCTCGTGTTTGGATCAATTTCCGACCTACCCAATTTGATGAAGTCGGTTGGAAATGAATCCAAACAGGATTTCCGAATGGCTTACGATGGGCTTGGAGAGCCTGTCTGCCATTCGTAAAGCCTCCTGTAATCCCAAAGGCGGCTCTTTCCGCCAAAGGGATTGCAATGTCGGATTCTGACAGCCTTTCTGTGCCGGCCTTTCTGACACAGAAGGCTGTGGGAAGTCAACTTTGGGGCCCCCAGCAGGGCCCCCATGGGTGCAAGGCCTCTGGATGGCGGCCGAGGGGGCACCTATGGTGCCACCCAGTTGATCCCTGCACCCGGTGGCAGACACCTTGAGGCGCCTGCCACGGGGTGCAGGGATGAACGGCACCTCAGCTCTTTACAGTGAGAGCATGCATTCCGGTCGGAATACATGCTCCCATTGTAAAGAATAGGAGTGCAATCAAACAGTGTTCGGTCGCATCCTATTTGCTGGTTTGGGACCGCCGACAGGAGGTCGGTTGGTCCCAGTTCCAGATCGATGTCGGACGGACTCAGGTCTGTCCGACATCGAAATCGGCCCCTAAGTGTGTTTGTCTGCTGTTTTGTGAGTACTGTGCATGAGACGTCGTTGCCGGTACTGAGAAAGGGAACTTGATGGATGACTAGTTGGAATTGTTGAGATTTTTTCTGGGAGCGCACCGGGAGAGATCCTAAGAGTTTTTAATTAATGAGAGTGAAATCGCGCTGGTCGAGGTTTTCACAGGAAGCGAATGAGATTTTTTCCTGAATGAGTGAGTATCTATAATTCTTTTAGTTGAGCAGACAAAGTTGTTTTATGTTGCACTGTTTTATGAAGTTTGTTTTAAAAGGACGAGAGACAAGACGATGAACAAATTGTGAAGGGAGGGTCAGTCACAGTGAGGAGATAGACTGACATCATAAGGTTCCGCACTGGTATTGGTGGATGCGAACGAACAGTGATTGGTGGTTGAAACCATAATACCGAAGAGAGTTTAGATGTTTAAACAGATCGAATAGAAGTAAGAAATCATGAAATTCTTTAAATTGCTAAAAGCTTTAATGCGTAAGGATGAGCCGATACCGACAAGGGAAGGAGTTCCTTTAGCTCCGGAAAGAACACCTGCTTTGCAGATGTCATTAGAGTAAGGATATCCTACTTTTATTTGGTTAGTGAATTGGGTAAAATACACTGAGAAAGATGGTCCCTTAGCATTTCCACAGTACGGGACATTTAATGTTAGAACTGTAGATAATTTGAGAAGACAGATGAATGATTTGAAACCTAACCCTAGGCCTATACAATATGAAGCCCTTGACGAGTGGGAACATGAAGCACATCGGAGAGAAAAGTAGAAATGTCAGGGGAGATATAGAAATACCATAAATCGATATGAGCAGGCAAAATGAGATTCCCAGAAAAAGATATGGAGACAAGATGTAGCTTTCGAGCCCGAATGTATCTGGTAATGGTAGCTGAACAAAAGGAAGGAGAGAAATGCAAGGAAAAGGGGAAACATGTAGAGGAACAAAATTTTCAAGTACATTATGGAGCAGATGAAAATTTAGAAGACATAGATGATGAGTTGTTGAATGAACTTTTACTGAATAGACCCCCACCTTATAATGAAGAACAGAATAATTCAGAAACAAATCCGTTTGTAGGTTTAAGGCCAGAAGCTCTACCTGCAGAGATAAATCCGGCTTATAAAAGAATATTTTTGGGTAAGAATCAGACCCCTGAGAGAGCAGGTTTTTCCAATATAGTTATGACAAATAACCCTGATGCATTGTCAGTGCCTGTGACAATTGGTCCGGTAGTTCCACTTTATCAGACAGGGCGAAGAGTTATACAGATTCATGCAATAACAGACTTAAATGGAAATGTACAGGAAATACATACATTGATAGGTTCGAGAGAGGTTGTGAGGGATCAGGGAACAATGTGTACACCAGTTAGATTGGAGACTCATGAAAATAGTGGAGAAGGGCGCAGTAGAACGAATTCCACCATTGAAGGGGAAAATGAGGCATTGATAAATATTTCAGAGAAGGTCCTTGAAACGCAGAGCAGAGGACAGCGAATGATTAATGGGAGAGTTTTACAAATGGGTAGTCAGAAAACAGATTCACGAGTATTATTGAAACCAGTGGAGAGTCACAGAGATTGGAAACAAGTACTTCAATAGGACCATCCCGAGAAGAACTTGATAATTGTATTAGAGACATAGCTCCTACAGGAAATGCATTTACTGATATAAATCGAAATATGAATATAGATGTGAGCAAATTAAAAGTGGAATTAGTGATTGTGTTTGTTTTCTCGATGGGTTGAAGCTTACCCCACAAGACGCAATGACAGCTTAAATGTTGCTAAACTGCTTCTTAGAGAATTAATTCCTAGGTTTGGTTTTCCAGTCTCGTTAGAATCAGATAGAGGAACACATTTCAATAATGAAGTAATACGAATGCTCTGTGCTGAATTACAAATTGAGCAAAGGCTACATTGTGCTTACCACCGGGAGGCTTCTGGTGTGGTGGAGCAGGTAAACGGGGCAATTAAGTCCAGATTAGCTAAAGTGTGTGTGTCTACATCCCTGATGCATTGCCTTTGGTGTTGATGAGTTTGCGAAGTATCCCAGACAAAAGAACTGGACTTTTCCCTCACAAAATACTAATGGGGAGGGCTATGATACAGCCTACTGTCCCAGCAAATCAGCTTCTGAATATTTCTGATGACTTAGTACTGGATTATTGTAAAGAATTGGCTGATCTGGTATGTTCTGTGTCTCACCAGGTTGGAGAAGTCGCAACTACCATTCAACAGGAGCAGTGCCATGCTCTGTGCCCAGGTGACTGGGTACTCGTTAAGAAGCACATGCGAAAATCCTGTTTAGAACCTCGTCAGCGCGGGCCTTATCAAGTGATACTAGTAACCACAACTGCTGTTAAATGTGATGGTCTACCTAATTGGGTGCATGCAGCCCACACTCGTCAAGTCCCATGTCCTCTTAAAGTGTGGGGTCTGTGGTGGACGAACAGGTGGTAACCGAGAAATGTCCTGTTCAGACTGAACACAGAGTAGAGAGGGTGCCAGCTACTGGGTCTCGAGGCACTGTTGTAAATGAGAGTCAAAGAGAGTTGATCCCTGTTGGTACTGAGAGACAAAGTGAAGGGGATCCAACTAAGAGAAATGTTGACTCAAATGATGTGAACAGTGTACCAGAGAAACGAGTGCGTAAAGGAGACCGTGGGCCCAGAAAATCTGAAAGATTGAGACACGTACTGACAACAGGAAGAATACCTACCGATGTGATTGAAGTTTCTAGTCAGTCTGAACAAAGCAACACTGACGGAGAAGAGCCTACCGTCTGAAGAAGAATAAGAACACTGACACCAAGTCAGAGATATGCATCTCCAAAATGGACATATTTAGCGGCTGCAAATGACTGGGAAAAGGAGTTCTTTGCGTTCTGTTCTAAAAAATTGTGACACGTGCAAACCACCATGAAAGAACTGTTGTGAAAAAAGGAAAAACAAACTAGGTCAGAAGAGAAACAAAGAAATAAGGGTGTGACCAGACGCTCGCTGTTCATAAGCTACTGCACAAAGCCTATTGCTATATATATATATATATTTATACATATATATTATCTACTGGCGGTCGCCAGTAGATAGTTATAGTTAGGACCTATTTTCCATAGGAAATCCGCAACATTCTATTTGAAATAACGTTGACGTCGGTTGACGAATCTTCGCGAAATTTTCCAACGTGTTGGGGCGCTCCGGTCCGCTCCTATCCTGAAAGTCTCGGGGTGATTCGTCAAGCGGGGGCCGAGAAAAAAGGGGGGTCCCAAAACGTGTTTTCCCCATTCATTTTTCCATAGGAACCGTTCATCGCGGCTACAGCCCGAACTGCTGAACGGAATTACACCAAATTTGGCAAATAGGTAGCCCTTGGTTCAGTGTCGTGCCTTTTGCTTAAATGGTGTAAATCCGTTCAGTAGTTCCTGAGAAAATCAAAAGTAAAGTCACATATATATCTATGGCCGAGTAGGGTCCGCGTACCCTCCCGATCACGAGCTGCATGCTAATTGGCTGTCAAGTGGCTGTCAACACTCCAAATCAGGAAGTGTTGGCAGCCATTTTATGCCTAGGTAGAACCGAGGCACAGAAACAAGTGCGCAAAACGCACAAAGGGGGCAGGGTAGAAACACCCTGACCCCCTAGGTCTGCTCAGGGGGTCCCACAAGGACCCCCTGGGCAGGAAAAAGCATTAAAAAAAAATAAAAAAAACAGCGGGATGCGCTTAGGGTGCGCGGATCCCGCCGAGAAAAAAAAAAATCGAAGCGCGGGATGCTATTTTGCCCCCGGGTGGGCCAAGTCCCGGGGGCATGCGGGGGTGGGTTTATAGTTTATGGGGGCCCCGGGGACCGCCACCCCCCGGGGCTTTAAATAAAAAATGGTGCAGGAGGGCTCTCCGCCCTCCCGCAGCCCCGGGGACCGCCACCCCCCGGGGCTTCTTTTTTAAAATTTTAATAACCTGTGTGGGGGGGGCTCCAGCCCCCCCACATGCCCGGGGACCGCCACCTCCCCGGGGCACTTAGAAAAGAAATTTGGGGGTCCGTTTCGGACCCCCGAAGCCCCGGGGACCACCACCTCCCCGGGGGCTGTGCAATTGAAGGGAGGGGGGCTGCGCGGCCCCCTCCTGGAGCCTGTGGTGGCCCTGGGGACCGCCACCCCCAGGGCCGGCTCCTGCAGTGTCCCGGGGTGCCTACCCCCGGGACACTGCTGTTTGCAATGGCAGGACGGGAGCCTCGCGGCTCCCGTCCTGCCATTGCAAACTTGCTCTGCTTCATTGAAGTGAGAGCAGGGAACCTGCTCTCGCTTCAATGAAGCAAAGCAGAATTGCTTTTCCATAAGGGGAGCTGCATGGCAGCAGCTCCCCTTATGGAATAGCAATGCCGGCTCCCGCAGGATGCGGGGAGCCGGCAGGACCGTGGGGGCATTGGGGACCCCCCCACGGTCCCCAATGGAGAGGGCCAGCCCCGGGGGATGGGGTCCCCGGGGCTAGAAGTGGCCCAGGAGGGGGGCCACGCAGCCCCCCTCCAAAAATAAAAAATAAAAAAATGGTGGCATGCCCCGGGGGATGGGGTCACCGGGGCCGGAATAGGCCACGGGACGGGGGGCCCACGCGGACCCCTTCCCGTTTTCAATTTAAAAAAAAAAACAAGGGTCAGGCCCTGGGGGATAGGGTCCCCAGGGCCCAAAAAAGGTAAAAAAAGGGGGGCCACACAGCCCCCCTTATTAATTTTTTATTTAAAAAAAAAAAGACCGGCATCGTGTTGGAGGCCCCGCCCCCTCGCTGCAGCAGTGTGCAAACGCGCCCCCTGGCGCGTTGTAAGAAGGGGAAGTAATTCCCCTTGAATACTGGGGGTCCCTGGGGGCCAGTATGCGCCAGGGGGCTGCGTTGCAGAGAGGTGTACAGAGGCCACGCCCCTTTTTACACCTCTCTGCAACGCAGCTCTGTGGCGCTTTTTGGAGCTACATGGTGGGCTAGTTGGACTCCAGGGACTCTCAGGATTCAAGGGGACTTAATCCCCCAACTTAAAACGCACCACGGGGCGCGTTTGCACAGTGGTGAAGGGAGGGGGCGGGGCTTCAGGTGACATGTGTGCAAACAGGCCCCGTGGCGCGTTTTAAGATGGGGAATTAAATTCCCTTCAATCCTGAGGGTCCCAACTAGCCCACCAGGTACCTCCAGTAAGCGCCACGGAGCTGCGTTGCAGAGTGTTGTAAAAAGGGGCGTGACCTCTGAACACCTCTCTGCAACGCAGCTCTCTGGCGCATACTGGAGGTATCTGGTGGGCTAGTTGGCCCCTAGGGACACTCGGGATTGAGGAGGAATTAATTCTCCAACTTAAAACGCGCCACAGGGCGTGTTTGCAGACTTGTCACCTCAGGCCCCACCCCTTCCTTCACCATTGTGCAAATATTCCTCTAAAATCAGCCGAACTACGAATTCCGATTTACTCACCTGTTATCAGGAGAGACCTCAGTGCTGCATCTTTGAGCCCAGTACTGATCCTGAAAAGTAATTCTAACCGTACTTACCAGTAACTTGAATTTCCTTCCATAGGATATCATTGCCTGCTTTTTGCTGAAAAAGTTTCTAAGTGTCGATTTTTGAAACATACAAATATTCCTCTAAAATCAGCAGAACTACGAATTCCGATTTACTCACCTGTTATCATGAGAGACCTCAGTGCTGCATCTTTGAGCCCAGTACAGATCCTGAAAAGTAATTCTAACCGTACTTACCAGTAACTTGAATTTCCTTCCATAGGCTAACATTGACTGGTTTCACTTGGAAATTCTTCTAAGTGTGGAGTTTTGGAACTTTATAATATTCCTCTAAAATCAGCCGAACTACGAATTCTGATTTACTCACCTGTTATCAGGAGAGAACCCAGTGCTGCATCTTTTAGCCCAGCACTGACCCTGAAAAGTAATTCTAACCATACTTACCAGTAACTTGTATTTCCTTCCATAGGAATCCATTGTCTGGTTTTCAGCAGAAAAGTTTCAAAGTGTCGATTTTCACAAACTACAAATATTCCTTAAAAATCGCCTGTATGACTTAATCGCATTCTTTCAACTGTTTACAGGAGATGCACCAGTGCTGGATCCAGGATCCACCACTGAGTAAGAAAAAGTAACGATAACACTACTTACCTGCTAAGTGAATTTCCTCCCATAGGATAACATTGGTGATTCTATGTGAAAAAGTTTCAAAGTGTCAACTTTTAAAATACAATAATATTCCTTAAAAATCACTACTGTAACCAAAACGCTTTTACTCAACTGTTTACAGGAGATGTCCCAGGATTGAATCTAGGATCCAGTCCTGTGGTTAGAAAAGTAATCCATAAAGTAACTAATTGCATTTAACTAGAAATTACATTGAGCGCAATGTTGCATTGCGTTTGAAATTGTGTCGCCCATTGCAACAACTGTAACTACTGTACTTAAGTCTATTGCCTATTTGCAAAGTATTTAAACTAAAGTAATTCATTCTGAGAAAGTATATTTTGTAATGTAATGTATAATGTAATTACAATGTAATTTAAAAAATAAAATATCTAAAAATAAATAGTTTAACAAAATGTAGTAAATCAGTATAAAAAAATAAATATAACAATTAATACATTTAAAAATTGTCATTTACAAAACCTTTGAAATTCACTGAAAAAAACCATAGGTTTCAGACATGTTATAGTTAGGAATTAGCATTTAAAAAACCTTTGAAATTCACTGAAAAAACCATAGGTTTCAGGCACGTTATAGTTAGAAATTAGCATTTAAAAAACCTTACAAATTCACTGAAAAAACCATAGGTTTTAGGGACAGTTCTAGTTAGTTGGACATTGCACTCGTAGAAAACCCGTGAAATTCCCCCGTTATAGTTAGTTCAGCTAACTATAACTCGCGCCCCCGCAATGCACTGCTGTTGACGTCACATATTACATCACTCATGACATGGTCAGTGGCATCACTGATGACATCACTGATGACATCTCAAATGACATCACTGATGACATCATCCACGTGATAATCTGATGCACCTCCTCACACCCTAATATAACCTTTGATACACCCACTCTAAATTACAGACTGCCATTCGCAAAACCATAGACACTCCAACACCAATAACTACATACCCACTCACTGATTCTTAGGTCTACACACACATCCACTCACTCACCCGTACAGTCACTCATACTTACGGTCACTCAGTACAGGACTATCATATGCACTCATCATCCTATATAGACACTCAAACACCGCCACTCATCCATAGAGTTACTCACACACCTAGTCAGTCATGCAAATAATTAAACACACTGCCATTTACTCACCTATACAGTTATACACACACCAGCTCACTTACTCATACAAATACTAGCACATTCTTACGATCTTATACAATCACTGATACAAGCACACATTCATCCATACAGTCACTCTCACAATCACACACTCTCGCTTATAGCTATTTTTATACTCCAACACACATATATACTGCCTTTCACATATGTAGTTACTCACACATGTACCACTGGGACATACATTCACTCACTAACACAATCTTACACACACTTACCCACCCATACAGTCTATCACAGATGCACTCTTGAAACCATCCACCCAGTGAATCACCCACTCACACATCTATGCACAGAGTCGCACACACCCCACCCACACAAACACTCAGACACCCATACAGATACTCAGACAACCAATCAATAACTCATATAGACACTCATGTAGCTATTCACAAACCCATGCAGCCACTTACACAGCAACAGACAGACGGATACAGACATTCACCCAGTTTAGTCACTAACCCATGCATTCAGTAAGATACGTTTAATCACTCACTTATAGAGTTAGTCACGCACCTACTAAATCATCCATACAGACACTTATACACCCACTCATTCTTCAATACGCCTTTCCCTATATATATTAAAAATATTTAAACTTTACAGAAACAGTCACTGGATGATGTCATCAGTGATGTCATTTGAGATGTCATCAGTGATGTCATCAGTGATGTCACTGACCATGTCATGAGTGATGTAATATGTGACGTCATCAGCAGTGCATTGCGGGGGCGCGAGTTATAGTTAGCTGAACTAACTATAACGGGGGAATTTCACAGGTTTTGTACGAGTGCAATGTCCAACTAACTATAACTGTCCCTAAAACCTATGGTTTTTTCAGTGAATATATATATGGGTAGGAGGAGCTCTTTATAATGACGTATTGGGACTGTCTGGGGCGAACTGCGGCATTTGAAGAAGGCTCAACGCCGAAACCGGTCATGCCGATTCTTCATCATTAAACGTCCTAAAGTACCCCGCTGCGTCCCTTTCTTCTTTTCATGGGAGATGAGCTGTTTGATGTTTTCGCGTGCAGCTTGTGGCACGCTTCAAGGGACCCTTCCTATTTGTGGCTGTGAATTGCACTGACTGGCAGGGAACTGCCTTTCTTCAATAACCCGAGGTATCGGATTTCTACAGCCCGTCTACTCACCTTTGTTGTTCAAGCAGTTGGCTGGGACTTCCCTGAGAGGCGCTTGCATTGTCTTCGCGTTTCCAGTCTTGGCAGCATTGGAGGAGCAGGCTTGGAAGTAGGGGACCCGAGGACGCTTATTCCCTGAAATTTCGCCAGACTTTTCCACTGCAGCTTGTCATGATTCATCAAGGAGCATTATGGTATCAGCAGTCCGTGGCAGGGGCTGCTCCGGTGCCTGCATGTTAACGAGCCGCAGCTGGGCCCTTCACCATTGGGTAGGAGGAGCTCTTTATAATGACGGATTGGGACTGTCTGGGGCGAACTGCGGCATTTGAAGAAGGCTCAACGCCGAAACCGGTCATGCCGATTCTTCATCATTAAACGTCCTAAAGTACCCCGCTGCGTCCCTTTCTTCTTTTCATGGGAGATGAGCTGTTTGATGTTTTCGCGTGCAGCTTGTGGCACGCTTCAAGGGACCCTTCCTATTTGTGGCTGTGAATTGCACTGGCTGGCAGGGAACTGCCTTTCTTCAATAACCCGAGGTATCGGATTTCTACAGCCCGTCTACTCACCTTTGTTGTTCAAGCAGTTGGCTGGGACTTCCCTGAGAGGCGCTTGCATTGTCTTCGCGTTTCCAGTCTTGGCAGCATTGGAGGAGCAGGCTTGGAAGTAGGGGACCCGAGGACGCTTATTCCCTGAAATTTCGCCAGACTTTTCCACTGCAGCTCGTCATGATTCATCAAGGAGCATTATGGTATCAGCAGTCCGTGGCAGGGGCTGCTCCGGTGCCTGCATGTTAACGAGCCGCAGCTGGGCCCTTCACCATTGGGTAGGAGGAGCTCTTTATAATGACGTATTGGGACTGTCTGGGGCGAACTGCGGCATTTGAAGAAGGCTCAACGCCGAAACCGGTCATGCCGATTCTTCATCATTAAACGTCCTAAAGTACCCCGCTGCGTCCCTTTCTTCTTTTCATGGGAGATGAGCTGTTTGATGTTTTCGCGTGCAGCTTGTGGCACGCTTCAAGGGACCCTTCCTATTTGTGGCTGTGAATTGCACTGGCTGGCAGGGAACTGCCTTTCTTCAATAACCCGAGGTATCGGATTTCTACAGCCCGTCTACTCACCTTTGTTGTTCAAGCAGTTGGCTGGGACTTCCCTGAGAGGCGCTTGCATTGTCTTCGCGTTTCCAGTCTTGGCAGCATTGGAGGAGCAGGCTTGGAAGTAGGGGACCCGAGGACGCTTATTCCCTGAAATTTCGCCAGACTTTTCCACTGCAGCTCGTCATGATTCATCAAGGAGCATTATGGTATCAGCAGTCCGTGGCAGGGGCTGCTCCGGTGCCTGCATGTTAACGAGCCGCAGCTGGGCCCTTCACCATTGGGTAGGAGGAGCTCTTTATAATGACGTATTGGGACTGTCTGGGGCGAACTGCGGCATTTGAAGAAGGCTCAACGCCGAAACCGGTCATGCCGATTCTTCATCATTAAACGTCCTAAAGTACCCCGCTGCGTCCCTTTCTTCTTTTCATGGGAGATGAGCTGTTTGATGTTTTCGCGTGCAGCTTGTGGCACGCTTCAAGGGACCCTTCCTATTTGTGGCTGTGAATTGCACTGGCTGGCAGGGAACTGCCTTTCTTCAATAACCCGAGGTATCGGATTTCTACAGCCCGTCTACTCACCTTTGTTGTTCAAGCAGTTGGCTGGGACTTCCCTGAGAGGCGCTTGCATTGTCTTCGCGTTTCCAGTCTTGGCAGCATTGGAGGAGCAGGCTTGGAAGTAGGGGACCCGAGGACGCTTATTCCCTGAAATTTCGCCAGACTTTTCCACTGCAGCTCGTCATGATTCATCAAGGAGCATTATGGTATCAGCAGTCCGTGGCAGGGGCTGCTCCGGTGCCTGCATGTTAACGAGCCGCAGCTGGGCCCTTCACCATTGGGTAGGAGGAGCTCTTTATAATGACGTATTGGGACTGTCTGGGGCGAACTGCGGCATTTGAAGAAGGCTCAACGCCGAAACCGGTCATGCCGATTCTTCATCATTAAACGTCCTAAAGTACCCCGCTGCGTCCCTTTCTTCTTTTCATGGGAGATGAGCTGTTTGGTGTATATATATATATATATATATATATATATATATATATATGTATATATATGTATATGTATATATATATATATATATATATATATATATATATATATATATATATATATATATATATATATATATATATATATATATATATAAATTTAAAAAAAAGAATGTTTCTGATCCTGAGATGGAAAACCAAAATCTAGTTTCACTAAAGCGTAAGCGAATATGTGCTTGCTTCTTAATTGCTTTTGTTCTAATCTTTGTCCTGTTGTTGATAATACTAAATCTACCTCATCATGTTTATTTAAATAAAAATACTAATTTGCATGTGTCCACAACTACTGAAATGACTAAACCGAAAGAAAGAGTAGAAAAAAAAGGATTTAACAAGTGATAATTTACATCATGATCGTTCAATTAACGATTTGTCTTTAAATATGTTTACTAAATTGCTCTATGAATATATCGATACTATGGATGTGAGAAATTGTTATGTATGCATGCAGTTACCAACTTCTGTGTCTGAACACCTACCTAGAACATATGGTATATCTTGTACTGTAGTACCAAGTTTGTTTTATGGGAAAGGACAATTTCAATATTACTACTCTAACTATGAATTAATTTTCTCATAAGTTCCATTAAAGAAAAATTTAAATATAGTGCCTGATGCACGTGATGCTGAGATATTGGGGTAATTTTTTCATTCTACAACACCTACAGATACTGTATATGCACATCGACACAATTTGATCTGTGGTTTACATAATATAGAAAAGGAACTAATTTATTCAGTAAAAGATCATAGAGAAGAAATAAAACAGAAATCTGAGAAACAAATGAAAACACATCCATAGGCTCATAGAGAAGGTGATTACAAAAAGGGAGATACATACGCTGCAATGACTCTAGATTGGCAACACAAAGGAAAGCTTTGCATACTAAGATGCAAAACAGAGCATAATAATACATTCATTGGTTCCATTGAGTGTGAAAATACTTTCCTAAGTATGGGAGGTTGAGGATTATTTTTAGCAGGATTGGATCCAGTATTTACTGGAGTGTATTTTGATTGTGGGAAAAATGCTTATTACAATTTACCCAGGTATTGGAATGGGTGTTGCTATATGGGAATAGTTTTTCCTAAAATCTACCATGTTGATGAAAATAATGGAATCAATGAAAGAAAAGCTGCACACTTTAGAAGAGGAATAAGTGCTGCTGAAATTATTGGGGATATTTTTGGAGGTATAATACCTTCAGTTGGGGTAATTTTGAATTCAAAATAATTCGGAAACTATCAACAGAAGTAGATCGTTTATCGACAATTACTGCTGGAGGATTTCTAGTTATTGATACTGAAATGGTTGCTATTAGGTCTATGGTTTTACAAAATAGACTTGCTTTAGACGAACTCTTAGCAAAGGAAGGCGGAGTCTGTCACATGCTGAAAGTTCAACAATGTTGCACTTATATCCCGGATAAAAGTAAATATTTGACGGGATATATAAGCAATATTGCTAATTATGGAAAATATCTCAAAGGATTAAAAGCAGATGGTACATGGGAGAAAATTGGGAGAGGATTTTCTTCTCTGGGAAATTGGTTTGCAGCACTGGGAAAAGGTTTAGTGAGAAAAATATTAACTCCACTAATAATTGCTATTAGCTTACTAATAATAGCACTAATGTATCAATATTGTAAATATAAGAGAAACTCTAAAGAAACTAGAGGGTGAAAAAGAAATAGGGCAGAAATTGAATTGGAAGACAAAAAGAGTGATTTTTATGATGAGATGAAAATGTTGGAACAAATGAGACTGAAACAAATGAAGACAACTGCATTCTAGTGTAACATCGGAGCTTGGTTAAAGCTAAAATAAAATTATGTGATTGCTTAATTCACCATCAAAGGGGGAATTGATGGAGTGTAAAAGTCTAAAGACGATTTCCTCTATCATTATTCACTATTAAATGAGATTACAATACTAATTTTAATGAAATGTGCAAAATAAATGATGACGAGTAACATGAGATCTTTTACTGCATCGTAAAAGCATGCAGAAGTGTTCTGACAAAACTGAAAATTGTGAAAAAAAGTTAATAAAGAAAGAGAAAAACAGTTATTTGCTTGTGCAATGTAATCTCGTGATTAAGAATCTAAACATAGATAACCTAGAAAATGTGCTGCTGATTACCTAACGTGAGAAGTGAAAAGAATGCTTACATAATGAAATGCTTGAAAACGATTAAAATGCTTAGTTATGCTTAGTTTAAAGATGTTCAACAGTAATAAGATTTGCTGTTTTATTCTAGTAATATGCAAAAATAAACGTGAATAACAAAAGTGACACATAGTAATCTGCTTGAAAAATAAAAATGTGTGAAATGTCCTTATAAGTAGTACCAATAATTGAGATGTAGCTTATGGGGAAAACAGTAATGAATAGAGTTTACTAAGAAAACTGAAATATTCATATTAAAGTGTGTTTTACATTAATCATAACGTGGAAATTATTTAACCATTTTGCGTGTAGGCCTCAAATGCCTTTTTTCCTTGTTTTGAAAGAATATAGCTGAAGTAGTCACTTCAGACGCTATGAGAACTTTTCCAAGAGTTTCTTTTTTATTGTCTATGAACAATGGGTCCTATTCTGGTTTAGCAACACTTTCGACAGAAATATATCAATACATTTGCAAACCCAGAGAGAGCATCTGGGACAGTTGGTGAACAAATGAATTTTCTTACTTCCGAGGAAAGAATGGAAATATAAAGTTATTGTATTTGATGATTTTGCAAAAAGGATTACTTAATGCTTCTGGATATCTTAGTGAGGAATTGATCACACCATGTGCAGTCCACCGTAGACAAGCAATGGAAATCATAATGTACGATGGAAGTCATACTTTGTGGGCATAAACTGAGAACTTTTGGAAATATAATTGCCCCCTTAGAGGAGAAGTCGGGCTGCTGGCTATCATTTTCAATTTCCTTGCCTGGCATGCTGTCGGACCGAACTCTGACTCTTGTTTCTATGCCAAACCTGTATGAACTGAACTTTCTGAACTGACTCCACCTGTTCTTTACCGGCTGGTAAAGTGAGCAGGTATAACTCTTCGGCTGGAGAGTTATGGACTCATTCCTGTGACTCCTTGTGTTTCAACTATGCATATTTGGCTTGTATATCCTGAATGCTGAACTTGATATTCCGTATCTCTCTCTCTATATATATATATATATGTGTATATATATATATATATATATTCCCTAGGTGATCAGTGAAAATGTCTATTTACTGAATCTGACTAATTGTACTAAATAATTTTAATGAACAAAAGCTTACATGTGATTTGTATTTCTTGACCATTCAAATTGAGGCTCAGATAAACGATATACTTGAGAAATGTTATCGTATTTGAGTCATTCTTGGTGTGAAACATCTTGTTGAAATGTTTATTTGATTAATGTATATTGAAAGTTTTTTATCGTCAACATGAATTGGGCATCTTCTTATTTCAGGTCCTCGTAAGAATTTGTCACATGTTCTCTTTATATTTAAGTCCCTGCTAGCTCACATAAAATATTCATCAGAGGATCTAAGGTTTGCTAAGTGCAGATGATATGGGCCCAGAGAGGAAATGATTAGATAATGTATAGAGGACTGCGAGTAAGTGGAAATAAGTTTTGACCAAACCTTCCGCTGGATCAATATTACATGGTCTAAAACAGGGTTGTATGCTTTGCTAGTACTCTTGTGAAGTGCACTGTCACCCGTAAGTGTCTTGCACTGCTCGCTACGAATGAGTGGTAAGCAATGAAGAGTAGAAAGAGCAGGTGTAGGATGGGCTTAAAAAATGGTACAATCCTGGACATTCTGCACTTCTTTCATGTCATATTGCTGAATATCATAGCATAGTGCGTATTATTGTACGGTTATTTTAATCCTTTAAAATCTCTCATTGGTAGGTACAGAAAAGCTGTCTCAAATGCCGTCACCTAGATTACTTCGGACTCATCTGCCCATAACACACCTTCCAAAGTCGTTCTGGGACAACAAGTGTAAGGTACTGTTTCAAGGTAGCATTTCTGCATGGGTTTTGAGTGTGACCATAATCTACAGTAAATAATTATGTACATCTTCAATTATATGAAATTATAATTCGATTATTTTGCAATAACACTTTCATTTTTAGTTAAACTAATTGTGTTGGTAAAATTGAGTCTCAAAGGGGAACAGACATGTTACTATGATACTAATCATTTATAAAGGATTCAACGATTAAACATCTTGGCACAGAGGAATACGCCAGATAAAAACAATACAGGCCACAAAATACTATACATTGTTTCCAGAGAGAGATGCTGCTAACAGACCCATGTCTTCAAATGTTCACCTGGTGGAGTGGCGTTTTTCACCTCGCTCACGCACGCCAATATCAAGTTGGTGAGCGCGAGCAAGAAAAATCCACCTCATGGTGAGATTTCTCAATGTGGGCAGTAGGATTTCTCAATGCGGGCAGTCGTGGGTGGTCGCGACTGCTCTGGTTGAGAAACCTTCTGTTCACATTGAGAACGTTGCCACTCGAGTAGAAAATCTACTCGAGCGGCATAAAAGAAGCAGCGCCCTCTTGCGTGCACATGGTGCCATTCACGTTGATTTTCTAGCGCAGGACAAACACCGGGCACTGAAAATCAATACAAGCAGGCATGAGCAAGTGCACTCCACCACTTGTGGAACTCCGCATAGACAGGCAGAGTTTTTTGGTCACTTCGCGGAGTTCTGCTACAACTCTGCGAACTCCACCCAGGCTTATTGCTCATTATAACATCACTTTAACTTTTTTTTTTTTCCAGTGAATTTCTAAGATTTTGTAATTGGAAAGCAAGATATATTTACTCCTAACTATAACATCACTTTAACCTTTGGTTTTTACAGTGAACTTCTAGAGAATTTTAAAAAAATGTAATGTAATATGTAGAACACCATGTGAACCCTCTACCCAAAACCAGTATGTAAGGTGACATAGGTGCCCAACTCTCCAAGAGCATATGGCAATTGATAGGTATTAGTTAATTATTCTTTTTTTTTAAATGTGCTAAAAGCATCTTCAATGTACTAACTATAAATATGCTTTATCTTTATATATTTAGAACAATACAATAACATTTACTGGCTTTAATATCCCTTTAACGTTTACTTTTTACAATGATTTTTAATAGTTTATTTCCAAAATAAAAGAAATTCTAAACCAAGGGCATCCTATGGCCTACTTCATTCTTTAAACCTGTAAGGGTATCCAACTTCTGAAAGTGCATAATTAACATGTACAGAAATTTAGGACCACATTTATCATTTTAATAGTTTTAGTTGGCTAAAAATTAACATATGGTAAACTTTAGTGCAGTAATGGTGCATATTATTTTTACTTGTGTTTTGGCTTCGTGGAGCCACGGCAAAGCTGAATTCCTGCTATATCTACATGGTCTAACTTCTGCTTCTGGATCCTTGCTAGTAGCACGGCTCTGAACTTTAATAGTTCAAAGCCATATATAGGAGGTTAAACTATTGTACATTGAGCTAAGTTATTTTTAAAAGGTTTGAAATTTCTGTTAACTTTATTTTATCGTTATAACATGTTTTTGTTTTTCTCACACCGTGGATCTGATGTCACAAGCTTAGAAAAAAATCTGATTGGTTACAATATCTGACCATCATATTCTGCAGGAAATTCCCTCCCAGCTCTGCATTTCTGGGTGTGTCATCAACCTCTCCACACCTCTCCCTGAGAACCTACTGTTTATTTGGGTGTTTTCTGTTACAACTCTTTGCTCCATCACTCGAGTCTTCCAGTGAAGAAAGAGAGCAGTAGGACCCTCAAGAAGAAGAACAGGAAGACCCACCTACTAAAAAGGCTTCTATTGCTTAAGTCTGCTTCTCCATCCTCTCTGGAGAGAAAAAAGTAGTGCAAAGATAGTAAAATGCAACATTTGTAATAAGGAGCTATAGCGGGGTACTGAGAAATGTGCCCACATGAAACCTCCAGTAGGCTAAAGCATCTTCGCATAATTCATTTGTGCCAACTTGCAAGAGCTGAAATCACAAAAGATGCTGCTGAGGCTTCAATATCATTGGCCCACCCACCACTGGCTGCTGGAGATCAAGTGCCCACCACTGTTGCAGCAAAAAGTCCTACAATGGTCCCCAGATGCGGAAAATTGCATCTTGACAGTGGCGGAGCAATCTGTGCCTGCTTTCATTAAAGCGAATATGGACCACAAATGCTAAGTTTCATTTAAGTTACTGTTATTTCTTCACATTCACAGTTGCCATGTCTTTTTTTTCCCCCACAAAGTTACATTTTGCAAAAAGTAATATAAAAAACTCCCCCCAAAAATTTAAGAAGTTCAGTAAAACAAAAACTAATGGTTTTTTCCAGAACCCTCTACTTTGGTTTAAAGAAAGAAAAAGTATATGCTATTTCTAAGTTTGTCAAAGTATGGAAGTATGTTTTTTAATGTATGGTGTTTTTATGTATATGTGTGTGGAAGATTTACTGTGTGTACAGTGAGAAGGTAAGTGTATCAGTGATTATGAAAACTGTATGTGTTTGCAACCACTTATGCCTTTGTCTTTGAGAGTGAGGGGATGTCTGTGGTTGTTTGAATACATACATATCTGTGTGGGTGTGACAGTCACTGGTTAGGTGCGTGTGCATATGAGTGAGTGAGTGGGTAAAGACTGTGAGTCCATGTTTCTGACTGGCTATGTCAGCGTATGTATGTGTGGGCACAGATGTACAACTTCGTTACTGAGCGCAAATGGAAAACTCTAGTTATGTGTGTACATGTGGTTTTGTGTGTGAAAGTCATCTGTAGAGTGAGTCTGTAGATGATGAAGTGAGTGAGTGTCTTCAGACTGTGAATGCATGTGTTTGACTCAGAGTGACAGAGTGGGTAAGTCTGGGTGCAGTTGTGCATCTGTGAGACTGAGTAGAGCTGGGTGACTTTGGTCATGTGCGCGAGGGTATGACGGTCACCGGTTAAGTGTGTGAGTATATGACTGACGGAATGTATGAGATTATGGATGTTTGGGTGCACTTGTGCATCTGAATTACTGAGTGGAAATGGATAACAGTGGTTGTTTCTGTACTTGCATGTCAGTGTGGGTGTGACAGACTCACCACCTGGGTATGTGTACATCAGTGAGCGAATGTGTACAGAGTGTGAGTGCGCGTGTCTAACGGAGTGTGTCATGGTATGTATGTCTGGGTGCAGTTGTACATCTGCGTAAATGTGTGCAAATGAATTAGTCTGGTTATATGTGGAGAAGTGGGTGTGTGTGTGTGTGGGTGTGCCATAGTTACCGATGGGTGTGTGAGAATGAGTGAGTATGTACAGATTGTGACTACATGTGTCTGACTGAGTGTGTCGGGGGATATATTTCTGAGTTCAGTTATACATGTGCATGACTGTGTGTAAATGTATTAGTCTGGTTATGTGTTTAGTTGTGTGTTTTCGTGGGTGCCCCAGAGTCACTAGATAGGAGTCTGAGTATATGACTAAGTGAGTGAGTGTCTTCAGAGTGTGAGTGCATTTGTCTGACTGTGTCAAGGTATTTATGCATTCTTGCAGCTATGCATCTCCATGACTAGTACAAATTTATCACTATGATTGTTTCAGGACCTGCGTATCTGTGTGGTTACAACACCTGTTGTGTTCGTGTATATGAGTGAGATTATGAGTGCATATCGGTGCATAAGTCCAGGAGGATATGTATGTCTCACTGCATTTATGCATGTTCATGAGTGACTGTAAGTGCATGACTGTAGTGGTTTGAGTGCATGACTGTAGTGGTTTGAGTGCATGTGTATCTCAGTGTGTATGTGAAAAAGTCACTGGTTGTGCATGACTGTATATCAGTAACTCACTATATGAGGTTCTGTATGTCTGTGTGTAACTGAGAGTATGAGTGTGTGTGCATGTAGTTGTGATTACCAAGTGCATATTTGTGTGTGTAACTGTGTGAGTATGTGGTTGTATATGTTTATATATGAGTATCTGTGTGTTTCCAAAGTATATGTGTAGGTCTGACTCAGTGTGTAAGAGTATGTGTGTATAGGTGTACTTCTGAATATGTGTGCATGTATTTATGAGGACATGTAAATATATGTGTTTTGTTTGGTGTATGTGTGACAGTGTTTGGATGAGAATGTATATTCACATGTGACTAAGTGTGAGGGGGGTGTGAATGTGTCTCAGTGAATGTGTTAGGGTATATGTGCATATGATACCACGTCCAACACCATCCGCCTATTTGTTTTAACACATATTTACTATTTTCCCCATTTGCAGTAAATACATTCGGGGCCAGATGTACTAAGGTTTTTTGCGGGCACGAAGGGTTTTAGACCCGTTTGCGCCTGCAAAAAACCTGTGGCCCATGTACTAATCCTATTTTGCGAGTCGCAAATCAATTTGAGTAAAAATCTACTCGAGCGGCAGAAAAGGAAAGCTTGCGCTGTGCATGGTGCCGTTCGCAATGACAGCTCTGAGTTTTTTTTGCACTTCATGGTGTTCCGCGTAGTGTAACTCCGCGAACTCCGCCCAGGGTTAATGTTCTTACTGGAAAGTGATTCCTTGGAATTTGGCCTGAGTCGGAGATTTGGAGCTGTTCTAGCAGTTTGAGCTTCGGGCCCCATCACACGCTGGATTCTCGCGCTTGGCCCTGAAGTCTTCTATTGTTTCCCGGCTCCAGCTCATACATGCGCACTAATTCCGACCTTTGTTGCGGCAGCCAGCTCATTTACGCGCACTACCTCCGACCTTTGTTACGGCCGCCGAGATGATGTCATGCGTAAAGCGGCACGCAACCATTTTCTTCCGGTTGCTTCGTAAAGCCTAGACCACATTCACATAGTCATCACTTCAGCAGGAGCTCATTTGTCAGTTGCCAGTTACGAACTCAGTTACGAGCAAGAGTGTTGTCAGTTACAAAGTCTGTATTAAAGGAAACACAGTAAGCGGTACTTGTGGTGGGGGTTAATGGAAATTTTCTCTCTTTGTAATTTTGTCATTGATGCTATTTTATAAATCTCCTAACTGTAAGGAGAGCACACAACATGTCAACCACAAGCATGTCACAACCCCCTCCCTTTCTTTCAGAGAAAGGTGAACCATTATTGCCATGGAAGAGGTGGAAGAAATTACTTGTATCCTACATTGTAGCTATAGGAGGGGGGGAAATTTTCCTCTTTCAGGAAACAAGCCATACTCCTGCACAACCTCAGCATTGAGGGAAGGAACATCTATGACAGTAACGATGAACTTCCAATTGGAAATGGAAATGGGGAGCCCTCAGATGTTTATGAGATGTCAATGAAAATGCTGGAACGGTACTTTGGACCATGCATCATTGTGGTGTTAGACAGTCACAGGTTTTTTACAAGAGTGCAAGAGCCTACTGAAAAGGTGAGAAATTATGTTGCGTCTCTTAAAACATTAGCTCGTACATGCGAGTTTGGGGAGCTGTCTGACTCGGTAGTCAGGGACCAGTTGGTTAGATGTACCAATAGCAATAGGGTACAAAAGAAATTACCATGAGGGCAGTAGCCATCGTGGAAGGAATGGAGAACAAGTCGAGGTGGGTGAAGGAGATGAGAAAGAGTACTATGGAAAAGAATGACATTCAGAGTAGTATTCATGGGGTGACAGAGAATGAAGAATCCCATGCTGTGAAAAGGCTTTTGTGATTGTTAAATCAGAAATAGGCAAGATGCCCACAATGGGGCACTTTGATGCAAAACTCAAGACGGTTTTGACTACTGACGCCAGCATTAGAGGTTTGGGTGCTGTGCTCTCACAAATTGTAGATGGGGAGGAAAGGGTGGTTGATTTTGCCTCCAGAGCACTAAGAGATGCGAAGGAACACTATTCCTGCATTGAAAGGGAGTCTTTGGGTATATTTTGGACGGTGAGACATTTCGAGTTTTATTTATGGGGCATTCCCTTCCTGGTTAGGACTGACCATCAGCTGTTGGTTCAAGTTTTCTCTTGTCACCACAGTGATAATTTGATTCCTAGGCTCAGGCGTTGGAGTGAAGGGCTGCAGGAGTTTAACTTCCGGGTACAATATTTTCCTGGGTCGGTCAACAGATCGGCGGATTGTCTGTCGCGGTTACCGTTGGAGTGTAAACAGGGTGATGTGGATGTTGATGGTATGAATTGGGTCATGGAGCCCACCCTGCTAGAGGAGGAGTGGTCCAAGGTCATGGAAGATGACAAATTGTTTCCTGTTCTCAGGTCTTCCATAGTGAAAGGGTGGCCTGAGTACAAGTCACTGGACCCAGACTTGAAACCATACTGGTCGGTGAGGAATGACTTAACTTTTTGTCAAGAAAATCTTATGAGAAGTGACAGAGTAGTTCCCCATTGTGGTCTAAGAGACAGAGTAATAAACCTTGGTCATGAAAGGCATCTTGGAAGGAGCCTTACCAAAGCTCGTGTGAGGGAGAGGTATTGGTGGCCAGGCATGGATCACATGATTGAGAAGGTGGTGAAGGAGTGTCATGTTTGTGCAACTAATGACAAGTCTCGGGGGGCGTAGCCACGCCAGCGACTAAGATGGCCGCTTGGTGTTGAAGCTCCGTCGGCCGTCCCAGCTTCCCTGCGTTGTCCCTGGTGCCCGCTGCAGCAATCGCCCCGTAATTGTCAGAGCTGGAGCGCTGAGCATGATCTGAGCACGGCGGGCTGACTCTGTGGCAGAGAGGTGCCGCCGACATCGAGATACGGCACTTGGCAGATGGAGGGGCGGAGAAAATAATTGCACAGACCTGAGCCCTACACACACGGGCAGGCCGGAGGATGACGAAGCTGGAGGAGGGTGTCCGAGGTGAGCGAGGGCCCGTTGCTGCGGTGAGTAAGCCAGACGCGAGGCGGCAGCGGTGAATCCCTCCCCCTAATTCACCATCAGCTCGGGTGCGGTTTCGTCTGGCTGCGCCCGATCCTCTGTGCACGCGCCTGCCATTTCCCTGAGGCCACGTGGGGACAGGGCCCGCTGTGTGCCTGGGAAGCGCCCACCCGGACGTGGGCGGGCGTGGAGAGCGGGGGGGGCGATCCGGTGTCGGCCCGCCACATGCCGCGACCGGCTGCCCGGTGACGCGGTACCTCCTCCCTTTTGCCCAGCTATTGTGCGGACTGTGAGACGCCGGCCCACCTCCTGGCTCCTAACGTCTCATGAGGCCCACTCGCACCTGCGGCTGTTTTTCACCTCCTCAAGGCACAGGCCCACGTTCCATCCTGCTTCTGGGCCCCCGCCTAAACATCTACGCTTGGCTCGCCTACTACCACTGACCTCCTGCTCGCCGCCCCTGGGGACCTCCTTTTTCTACAGCGTAGAGGCCTGGGCCGGGTCGCTGCCCTACATACGGACGCAGGGCCTGCGCATTGGCCTGGTGGGAGGCGGGGTCCTGAGTCCCAGGTCCTATCGACAACCGGCTCTCCTCTGGCCTGCAGCGAGGACACAGCGGCCTGGAAGGAGAGACTGAGACCTGCCTGCCGCGCCTGATCCGGGCACTTGATTCTCTACATACACTGCCTGGGGCCCACTACCATTCACTCCTCACTGCTCAGGTTCAGACGCAGATAACAACACTTGCACCCTGAACCCTTGCACTGCGCCCCACATTGCTTGATCGCCACATTGGGATTGGTCCGGCACTCCCATAGTAATTGGCCGTGCTTTGCTTCTCCACGGTTGCACTTGTGCCGAGGCTCCGCGACATGGGCCGCAAAGACCCCAAACAGAAGACCCTCCCCTTCGAAAAGCTAACGGATAAGGCTCCTGAGGAAAGCTCCAGCATGGCGGAGAGCGCACAGGGTGCGGACCATGCGGACGACCTCCCCGCCCTGTCCACGTCAATGATACAGGAGATGAGAGCTGGCTTCTAAGCCCTGGACGGGCGGTTCGACACACTGGCAAGAGTCTGGCTAATCTGGGGGCCAAAATCCAAGTCCATGACAGACGCCTGGATGTGGCTGAGGCTCGCATTTTGGATATTGAGGATGGCACTGCTCAGTCCCTAAAATGATTAGAGCGCATCGAGCGCATCCTCAAAGAGGTGGCAATCAAGAATGAAGACCTTGAAGCGTGCAGCAGGCGCAATAACATTCGCATCCTGGGAGTACCAGAGACCACCGCCACTGGCCGACTCCGTTGTCTGACCTGTTCGGGAGGGAGTCCTTCACCCCCGAGTTCGTGATAGAGCGTGCACACCAGTCCTTGGGGCCCGGCCTAATCCTGGCTGCCCCCCCAGACCCATTATTGCACGTATTATGAACTTCCAAGACCGCGACGCTGCACTGCGCCTCGCAAGGGAGCATGGGGACACCACATGGCAGGGCTCTAAACTATCCTTCTACCCGGACTTCACTGTTATGGTACAAGATGCCCGCCGTAAATATAATGGGGTCAAGGCCACCCTCAGAAACCTGGGTTTAAAATATGGTATGTTGTACCCTGCCAGGTTGAGGGTTGATGTGGGTGGTCGGGCTCGCATTTTTGACACTCCTATCGAGGTGCAGGAATTTTGTCATGCGTACAAACAAAATAACAATCGGACAGAGGCAGGAGGAGGGGGGCCCTCCCCCCCACACAGCGGCTCGGATGCAAGTGTTGAACTCTTTTCTGGTTCCGGCACTGGTTAACTCTAATGCATTGGTCCTTCTTCATTATTGTACGACTACACGGGGATAATGCCCTTCATACTTCTACAATGTTTCACAGAGCTGGCCGACTGACGTGGCGTTGCCACCCTTCACGGTGTATACCTTGGGTTTGTTCTTGATCTTACGGATGTACCACTCTAGGGGTTTCTCACTTCAGTGTAAAGTCAATTGGTACTTCACGTTCTGCTTTCTGTTATGGAACTGCCTCGCTTTGGTTGTAGTGAGGTTGGGTGGGGGTGGGGGGGACACTTCTCATTGCTTAAACGTTTATAGTTGTTTGCAGAAATGGTCACTGTCGCAGTTTTTCTATATTTGTTGTTGCTTGAATATGACATGCTTGACACGTACACCTGATGGCTCAGTTGGGTAATGTTGATGGTCCCTCTGGCTTGTCCTTGATGTCCTGGAATGTCAGGGGTCGAAATGACAATCGTAAGAGAAGGCAGGTTGTTCATTATCTACTTAGACACAACGTGGACATTGCTTAATTGCAGGAAACGCATCTACCCAAATCAGACTCGGCCCGCTTCGCTGCTAGCTTGGGAGCGCACAGGTATTTTGCCAATTACAGAAATTACACCAGGGGCACGGCCATCCTTATCCATAAAAGGGTCCCTTTCAGCCTCAGCTCTGTGATAGGGGACAGTGAGGGCAGATACATCATTGTCACGGGGTCACTCATGGGGCACAGCACTGCACTTGTGTGTGTATATGGCCCGAACACTGATTCCCCCGACTTTTTTCATTCCTTTGTAGTGTAGCTCCTATTTCCCTAATAGGCTCTGCGCATTGGAATAATATATCCTATAGGTTTGACATAGGACTGAGGTCGGTATGTCCCTATCGAGTATATTAAACTTAATTACTTGTGCCAGCTAGCTCAGAGGCCACTAGAAACTCCTTGACAACAAGAAGGGAGTAGTTTCTGGCAGCCGCAAAACATGACCACTGTGTTTCCCTTTAGAATCAGAACGTGTCCCAGAGTCGTGGAAACAATAGATAACTATTTCACTCAGCTCAGTCGTGCATGCTTAGTTTTCCTCAAAGTTACACAGAAAGAACAGACGGGCGTTTCAATAAAAGATTTATTGAACAGTCTTGTTTATGGTGTAAGTAAAATGTGCTGTTACGATCACAAGACAGTATGCGAGATAAATAATGTACAGAGTGAGCAGTAGAAATAAATAATATTGCGATAGCATTATCTTTTTAGCATATATGCATTTACATAAAATGACACAGACTAAAAATGCGAGTACTCATACGATGCGTTTCTAACCTAGTTCTACCCAATGTACCTAACCTGTCCTAGGTGTAGGGAGAAGTATGAAGTAGGTGAAGTATTCCTTACTATAGTCAGTGCTTTAAATGGGCCGGTACTCTCCGGTACTAAGTACCGGCACTTCTAAATATTCTGCCTTTGAGTACCGGAACTTTTCCTTGTCTCAAAGAGAGTACCGGTACTCATGGGGCAGCAAGCCAACTCAGTGCAATTTGGGTTGTAAAGAAAGAAGCGTGAGACAGATGAGGAGTCGGTCCGTTTTCGTGAGGCACTCGAGTGCTAATCTCCCTTTACAATCTACTAATTGAGCACCGCCCATATGTATTCAATCAGAGCGGGCAGGGAGTTTGGGAGGGGACCGAGTCACATTGTGATTACTGACACAGTGTCCACTCAGGCTCTGTGGAGACAATTTCACTGTAGGTGTGCGAGAAGGGCCTGCTAAGAGGCACATCTCCTGACTTGGGAAACCTAAAAGTAGGCATCCTGCTGGCATAGCAGAGTAGGGCAGCACTTGATTGGAGCCAGATCGAGGGGGAAAGGTGGTGATGATGACCTGTAGCACAGCAGTGGGGGGTGGGGGTCGGGGAATCAAGGTGTAGTATTGTGGACATCAGAATATGCGTTTCTAAAGCACATGAACTAAATACCCTGTCTGCGTGCACAAGTGCTTATCTATGTACCTGTGCATGTTCTTGTATGAGTGAGTGTTGTGTGCATATCTGCACACCAATTAAACCTCAATCAAATTAAATGTGTGCCTCTGGCCCCGTCCCTTAGCACTGCCCGTAGCCCCGCCCCCATAGCCCTGCCACCCTAACCCCGCCCCCTAGTCCACATCTCAGGTGAGTACCTGCACTTATTTTTTTCCATTTAAAGCACTGACTATAGTATACTAAGAGTATGTTAAGCCTAGTATGCCTAGTATGCCAAGAGTCTCTCTAGGTTCTTGTCAGCTCCATACCTGAAGAATGAGAGAGGTAGGAATCTCTTGCCAGACTCGAACTCCAACACCCCGCAAGGGAAGTTAGATCACTGGAAGCTGGACTCTCTGCGTGCAGGAATGACAGCGTCTTCTCAGTGCGTCCGGCCGGGAAACGGGCTCCTCTGAAGTCGAGGTCTCCTCTGATTTACAGGGGCTCGGGAAGGTATATTTATACCTGAGAATTACCTAAGAATGTTAGCATTGACGTGAGTCGGACAGCGGAAGACGTCAGGAATGAACCCCTAAGGAATAATGGTTCATGCATAATATATGAGTCCTGGAAGAAATCAATAGTCCTGGGCTAGGGAAAGTCCCGCTGCCTAAGGGTCTGTTTTTTCATGAACTCGTTGTGACGTTAGGGTGGACGGATGTCGGAGACCATGCCTGTATTTGGAGTGCACGGTTTATGCCTAAATAAGGAGTGGGATTTTATGCCTATATAAGGGCAGGGCGAATTGTGCCTATATAAGGACATGATTCTAGAAAGCCCGTTTATGGACACCCTAAGAAGAATACAACACCCACTCCTCTTTCGTGTGTACGATAATACTAAAATGCTAAACATATAAAATGCTAAACATTAAAATGGAGTACTGCATATTAAAAAATATTTCTTAAAAGCATTTAAAAACATATTTAAAAATGCAAAAGTTTCTATACATATTAAGCAATGCTTATTCATTTCAGGCATAAAGTATTAAATCAAATGCAATTGGAATGAAAATAAGCAGTAATATTTACATATGACAAAAAATGATCGATAAGTTGTTCAAATATCAGAATCAATTCATGTCATGAAAATTAATGAACTGTTCTAGACACACAATATGACTAAGTGTCCGTGGAAGTACCGCAAAGTCCGTATTATAAGGCTAGTTCTACTTTAAGCAGATTGAAGTGCCATTTTCGTTCGAAAAATGGGACAAAAGTTCAATTTTGGTAGAGTTCCAAGTTTTTGAAAAATAAAAGCCAAATTGTTACTGCATCTCTGGAACACTGTATGCTGAATCAGAGTCAGTTTGCGGGTCTGGTGTAAACATGAGATCATCTATTTCTATAGACAAAACATCATCCACTGTAGTCGTCGTCAGTTGGAACACCTCGTGTAGAAGATTAACTGCACAGAGATGTGAAGCATCGCTCTCAGCATAGGTCGCCGCAGCAATGTTCGCGTCCTTTGTTACCTGTGTGCCTGTAGATCTTTCTCGTACCTCAGCAGCAGCCGGAAGCGTCTGTGAGATCTCAATGAATGCTGACATCAGGATTGGTAGCCTCTGGGGACAACACAGAGCATGGGCCGTTATCGGGACCAGCAAAGTATCGACGTCCGTTGGCGTAGCTGATGGAAATGTTAGAAAGGTGTCCAACACGCATTCTTCACCGCATAGCAGGCATCGTAGAACAGGTAAGATGCAATCTTGCCAGATTGGTCTGAATGACAGGAACCAAGTTGTATTAAGGTCCCGTAGACGAGTCATGCCCAATAGCTGTACTATTCGCTCACGGCACTTTCTTTCAAGGAGAGCTTTCTCCATTTCGCTCGGAGTGATGTCTGCGAATAAGCTGGCCATAGCGCAATAGCAGGAAGAGAAATAGAATTCCGGCAACAAGTGCTAGAATTAATGGAATGCCACCAAACACCGAATGTGCAAAGTTCGGGATGATTCCGAGTATTGCCTGGAAAGGTGCTAACAGACCGGAGCAGATGCTCTTAAATACATGTACAATTCCTGTTGTATCAGACATGTTAAAGATACGTGTTATCATTTCTACGAAATGTATAGGGCAGTTTGTACGTATTAAAGTCTGTATCTCAGCCGAAGTCCTTGCTACTTGTAGATCATAGGTTTCTTTGGCCGAGGTCAAAGGCACTGTTTGCTGTAAAAGCATGGCTTTCATTCTGCTCAAAGTATCAAATCTTATAAAAGAGACGTTCAGCGAAGGCCATAGAGGCGACTCCCTGACTGTGTCTATTGGGGGAAACAATACTTGCATACAGCAAGTGACCCTGGAGTTGACCGTTACTAGATATGGGATGCCTGGCAACATTCCGCAGCAACTCTGATCATTCAACGTGACGTAACTCCCATTCGAAAGTTGTCCAAAGGTTGGATTAATCACAGCAGCTGGTGTACCCTGCTGATGGCAAGACAAATTTGCCACAGAACCATTACAAGCCCCGTGTAAAGAAATGTCCTGACATATAAGTGAACCGGTCAGTGCATGTTTACAGTTAGTACCGCTCAAAAACACTTCACGATCCCCACTCCAACATCTATGTGTATACGGTAAATCCCAAGATGTCTTAATGTATTCCTTACCCAACCTTTCATATTTGCCTGCTTGCATTTGTCTGAGGCAATACTGAAACTGAAAAGTAGTCACAGGTAATGTTATTTTGCCATGAATGAGCCATTCTGTAGCTGGTTTTTCTGCCACTGTGAATGGTAACTTTTCCAGTTTTTCAATGCTCAGCACTGTATACTTTGCTCCTCTTTGTGCCAGTTCGATCTGTTTATCAGTTAGATTGTATTCTGCAAACAGAGCCGTTGTGTTGATAAAACGCCAAGGCACATAGCCCGCTCGCAAAGATTGCAGCGTCCAGCTTAATAACACAATAGAAAGTAATAGAGACTGGCCTTGTTGTAACATCGCCAAATCTTGTTCTAGTATGTCGATAGCAGAGGATACAATGCCATCCAATGAATATATTCTGGAGGACAAAGTTGTTAACCCATTGTCGACCACAGAGAGTGTTTTCTCTAAATTAATACGATCAAGTTCACGTATTCGTTCTGCAGCCTCCATCTGTGACACTTTCAATGCTTCATTATAGGCAGCATAAATGCCGGCATATATGAAACGTTTTTGACGCGGTTTTCTTGGTCCAAGCAAGAATTCCCTAAGGTCTGCGTCGTCTGCAAGTAAGGATAAGTGTTGTTTCACATCCTGTAGTGTAGATCTATGCAGCCAATCGAGGCATAATTTCCCTACACTGTATGTTGTTACTACCCCCGGATGTTGTCTTTGGACATATCTTGGGTCTGGCCTATGAATAGTAAAGCCCTGAGTGTTATTCAGGAATCTTTCCTGACAGTTGTTCGTGTCTGTGGGCCAGATCAACCATTTTTTCCAATCAGGATTAGATCTGTTGAGTTGTAGTATATTATCAACTGTCACCACTGCCTTTGTATCATTATCACTGGCAGGAGTTGGCACAGAAGGTGTTTTCATCTCTTTGATCTTGGCTAGCCCAAGACAAGATGTTTGTTGGACGGTTTCATTCAAAAACAGTATTTGTTCAGGGATGATGCAGGCTCTAAATAAAGCTTCTATACCCTGTACTTGCCAATCTTTAGTACCCCAGACAGTTTTGGTGTCTATTGTGTCTTTCCATAAGTCGAAACCCTGTCTAGACAGTTGGGCAATAAATTCTGCAGAGTAAATCTGTTTCGTATTAGTCAACATAATTTTCAGTCCTGTTTTGTTTACATTTTTATAGTAAAACGTTTCTGGATCAGATGTATTGTATCCTGAAAAATATGGAAACTTACTAGCAAATGTTTTTGAACTACCTTGTGGTGGTGTAGGACAATGTTCCCATTGGTTAAACATAAACACATTTCTTGGATATGCAGATTTATGCAAATAATGATGACCATAGTGGTTATAACAATACATTTGTTCATAGTCTGATGAACCCTCTAAATATTCATTTTTAGAAAAAGCAGCAGATTTTTCTAAGTCAAACATTATGTCATTAACAGTCTCAAAGTCCCAATCATCTGAATAGGTACTGGACGTAATTAAATCACTTAGTGAAATTTTAAACAAATGTGGAATGTTCAATTGTTCATTCGGGCCGAATATTTCATAATCTGTTTTGTCCCACACTATACCATCCTGTATAGGAACAGCTGTGATGTTCACTGATGACAAGTCTCTTGCTTCACGATGGGAAGATTTATGAGGTTTCAAAAGTACGTTTACGTCTTTTCCTTCAGTGTTCACATGGATGTATCTGCCACTTATAAGCACGCTCACAGTTGTTACCAAAGCTAGCCATAGCAGGAAAACAAAAAGTCCAGATATAATCCAGAGTTCAATCCATGGAGAAACCAAATAAGTCTTTTTCAGAAAGTGAAGAAAGTCTTGTACTTGCTGCTTGAGTTTGAATGATGCTGCCGTCGTTTCAGGTTCACTTGGATCTTCTGAGAACGTATCAAAGTTAATGAAATAGCCAGAAGCAGTTCTGTCAATTGTTGGAATTGCATCAGGATTTGTAGAAATCACAGGAACCAGTTCATCACGTGCCACGTTGGTGTAGACAGGTGTATTTGGACGAACTGTTACTTGGTTGTCAAGAGGGATGAGTTCCATTGCATGGTTGCTTAGTCCTTCATCTGTTACAGCTGAATGTTCGATGGTTATCAGTCTTTCAGTCTGAACCTCTTGGATAGTAGCGAGAGGAGTGCGTCTGCTACTAGGTCGGAGTCCACGAGGCCTACTGTTCAGTATTGGCCACATACTGTGGTTTGATGAGGTCGATGGACACAAATCTTTTCTCCTTTCTTCCAGCAAGGGGCGGCAGAAGTACTGTTCTTGTTCCTTGAACTGCTAGAACAGGTACTGGTTGCCTGTAAGAAGGTCCAAATTCCTTCTTGTCCACTATTTTTTCTCTGACTAGATCCCCAACTTTTGGAATCCAGACAGGCCTTGCTGGGACCGCCGATGTTTCCCCAGTGGTGGTTGGCTGTAGGAATACGTTGCTTTGTTTCGTTCTTAGATTATTCAGATCCTGTAAAACAGCCAAACGATCTTTGATATCAAACGGTTTATTTTCCACCACTGTGCCTACGTGTTCAAGGTCTGGTACCCACATTCTTGTCCCAAATAGGACCTCATAGAGAACTTCTTGGCAGATTGTTCATTGCGCGCTGTACGCCATTGAGGTGTTTGACCCACCCATCACCCGAACCTAATACCCTAGCTGTTATAGACTGCTTTATGTCCCGGTTTTTCCTTTCCACAACCGAATTTCCCTCAGGGTGGAATGGAGAGGAGTACCGCAATGCAACGCCCAGACTGGCCATGGCTTCTTTGTAAGCCCTAGAGCTAAACGCAGCACCCTGGTCAGAATGTAGCGTGCCTATTGCGTATGTGCCGATAAAGACTCGCAAATCTTTTATAACAGTTCGAGCGTCAGCCGAGCGCTGAGGCCATAACCATAGGAACCTAGAGCATGAATCCACTGCAACCATGATATATTTATAGTTACCGTCCCTTTGCAAGGGACCGCAGTGGTCCAGGTAAACACAAGCTAATGGTTTGTCTGAAATTAACAGGGGTGTCTGCGCAGGTCATTTCACTGTTGAGACTTTCATCTGTTGGCAAATATCACATTTTAAAACATAGTTTTTAGTTTGTTTCCGAATGCCAGGCCACCAACATCTTTGCTTGAGTAAAGATACTGTCGCAGAAACACCTACATGGGCAGAAGCTATCCCTTCGTGTGCTGCTAGGATTAGTCCTAATCTGCGTTCCTTGTTTGGAATTACCCTATCCCCCACTCCAGGGATTCGAGCAAAAGGAACGTTGTTCGCATCAATTACATAAGAGTACTTGAGTGGAAACTTTTTTGGTAACCCTGCACTGCTGCCCTTGCTTGAAGCATTGACAGCCAACATTATCTCACCGTCTATTTTTGTTTTTGAACGAGTGATCGCAGCTACGGAAGCCGTCTGAACATCCCCCTTTGCGGCTTCGTCAGCCAATGAATTCCCTGCAACGTGAACGCCATCACGTCGATGACTCAGTGTGTGAATCACGTGAGCCTTTGGTAGTTCGTTTTTCAACTGAACTACTTGTTCCCAAAGCAATTTATGCTTTATTGTGCCACCCTTCGCATCTCTGAAACTATTTTCAAGCCAATTTCGTATATAGTCATTATACGACTGAACACAGTAAAAGGAATCGCACACTATCAGTGTGAGGAATTCTCGATCCGTACTCTCAAGTGCCAGTTTGAATGCTTGTAGTTCAGCTCGCTGAGCTGTACAATCTCCTAGTGACTGAGTTTTTGTGACCATAGGTCTGAAGATGCCATTTCGCATGCGACCTTTAACGATAGCACTCGCTGCACTGTAAGCTTGCTTACTCCCTGTTGCAGGTTGTGCGGATCCGTCAGTGTAAATTATGAAATTCGTACTGATCGAGAGGCAGATTCTCAGTTGGCAGAGGACATTCTTCTTCATATTGCAGGAATGCTTGAGTTTTTAAATCTGGATCAAAAACATATTCAACATCCGTTGCAGCAAGAGAATTAACCCATTGTATCCATCTCGGATGTAATGCTTTAGCATTTGGAATGCTTGCTTTTGTGACCGCTTCTAAAGCTGGTACTGGGGTTACGATAATAATGCGTTTCCCTTGGGCTAAGGCTCTTTCTTTTGCTACAGCGGTTTGAACTGCTGTTAGAATTTTTTCAGTAGAACTGAAGCGCATTTCCGCTTGTGTATACAAATGGAATTTGTATGCGATTGGTATTTTCTCACCCTCATTGAAGGTTAAGTAGGTGAATCCACATTGACCCAAAATTATTCGAATCACCAAATTTCTTTGACTTACGCGTGTTTGTAAGTGATTTGTTGCTAACATGTTAGCCTGGAGTGAACGCAAAATTTCTGTGTGTTCCTGTGTCCAGTTTTTGATTGAAAAATCAGGTTTGATTAATGCGTAGAGAGGTTTAACCCTTTCTGCGTAATTTAGAATGTATGTTCTTTCAAAGTTTAGGAAACCCAGGATGGATTGTAAGTTTTTTAGCGTCTTTGGAGGTTGGAGCAGCGCACATTTCTCTAGAAAGTTAGCTGCCAAGCTCTTGCCTTCACTTGAAAGCTCATATCCCAAAAATAGGACATTGAGATGGGCAATTCGGGACTTTTTAAAGTTGAACTTGTAGCCCTCAGAGGCGAATCCCAATATAATGGTGCTCACCCTGTTCAAGTGTTTTTCCAGGTCATCGTCTGTCAGATAGATGTTATCGACATAGGACAATGACTCGTTGTCATAAATTTGTAGTAACTCCGTTACCTTCGCTGAGAATAAACCTGGGCTGTTCTTGAACCCTTGTGGGAGTCGACAAAAGTGACGCTGGGTCCCCATTATGGAGAATGCTGTTAAGTACCTGCTTTCAGGTGCTATGTTTTGACAAAAGAAACCATTTGAGATGTCTAATGTTGTTTTTTATTTTTTACGCACAATGTTATTCATTAATGCTGTGCTATGTGCATTTTGCACTGCAAAAGTTTTAGAACAAGTGTTTAGGTGTCTGTAGTCCAAAACTAGACGATATGCATTGTCTGGTTTGGAGACAGGAAACAAAGGATTGTTCATTGAGGAGGTGCATGTTTCAATCACCCCTTGGTATTCAAGTTGATCTAAGATCTCCCTGACCTGTTTTTTAGCTTCTTGCTTTATTGGATACTGCCGTTGTGCAGTTGGTTCATGTTTCAGATGTATTTTATGGTGAGGGGAGTCCTCGTCCCATCCTACATGATTTTTATATAATGCTGGGGCCTGGGCCACTGCCCATTTCCTGGCATATGTATATCTTAGATGCATTGGTATATGGTTGGAGTAGGCAGGCATAATAATGTCCTCGCCATGTGGGCACTCCCTGACGAATTGTGGTGGCCAGTCTTTTTCTGCTAGAAGTATGTCATAGCCCTTTGATAGTCTTTCCCAAAAAAGTGCTTTAACCTGTCTAGGTTTGTCTCCCTCCATCCGGAGTGTTATGTCATATAACTTTTGTGGAGTACTAATCCTGGTGTCTACAGTCTCTACTGTAATGTACTCATTCAAGTCCACTATCTCCAGAAGTTCCTTCAGGTTCTGGCGAGCTATTGTGACTTCTGCTGCACTGTCCAGCATTGTCTGAGCCCATTCTCCGTTCTTGAGTTGTGTTCTCAGTATTCTCGGCATGTCTGATTTTCAGACCTGCTACTTTCTTTTTGGAGAATTGAGGTTTTGTTTTAGTTTTTGGAGCGTGTTGTCGTCTTTCGATTTCACGGTTCTTCTCTATGTTCTGTTCGTCCTCTTCTTTCCGAAGTCTGCGATGAGATCTGAAAGGGACGAGAGGAACGTGTATCAGTATCTTGATACCTATCAGGTTTTCTCAAATTATCCCTATTCCTGAGGTTATACCTCCTTTCAGAGGGCTCCTTTTGAGGAGACCTACCTCGGGATTGAGAACGTTTCTCATTTGAATTTTGTTTATTAGTCTCCCGCTTCTTTTTAGAAGATGTAGGAGTTTGTTTAATTGAGTCCTTCTCAGGACTTTCAGATAGTTTCGGTTTAACTGGTCTTCCACCCAAACTATCTCTGCCTAATTCTGCATAAGATTGTTCTATTATTCTTGGTAGCTCAGTTTGATGTTCTGTAACATCAAATTCCCTTAATTTTTGTCGGATCGCCACTGCTGCTGCCTCCCCTTTAATATTAGATAATATTATTGTTGAGACCTGGTCGAAATTTTTCAGTAATTTCATACCTAAATTTAGAGCAGGCTCTGCCCCGTATTATTTTGAATTTGTTTTAGGACATCAGGTATTACCACAATTGACGGAATGCTGTGTGTTTTAGTGTAGATGGCAGCAAAGACTGAGCCCCAAGTGGTGCAGTCTTCCAGTTGTGGTGTGATCCCCATCGGTAAACTGATGGTTAGGATTCTGTGTTTCTCATACGGGCTAGTATTTGGAAATACTGCTTCGATTTGAGTAATTTTTTAGCTATCCAGAATGGAATTTGCTCACGTTTTGTGGGCATTTTACCCATGACTGCGTATAGAGTCTGTGGTGTAATTTTTAGAGTATTCCCCTGGTGAGGAGTTTGATTTGGAATTGTTAATGGTGGTTGGACTGTGAAAGTCCGCATGACATATTGGACCAATTGTCTGTAGATTTTTATTAACTCTGTGAGTTGAGTATGTAGTTCCTCATCTGACATTATGTCAAGTTCAGGATGAGGTGTGTAGCCGGCTAGAATCGGCCATGTTGCTCCTGGTCTACCTAGTGGACCGAGCCTGGTAATGTTTCTGTGATGTTTTAGGGCGCCTTTAAACCAGAGCTGGTGCTCTTGGTATGTTAATGGAATTTCAATATCCTCGAAAGGTATGTATTCCTCTGGTGGTTCATCTTCTTTGTAGAAGTGAAACATGTGTGTTACTGGATTGGATTCAGGAAATATTACCCATGAATAGAATACCTCTGTCTGAAAGGATTCGTGTGCCTCTATCACGAAAACTGCTCTACCCCCTCTTAGTGGTAGGCCATGTTTTATATGTTTTAGAGTAATGGCTCTTCTTAAGTTTGGAGCGATGTCAATGACACCCTCCTCGGTTTCATTTAAACCTGTATTGTTAAAAAATGCTGGTTGGGCTGGATCAGCCGCAGCTCCACCGTTTCCGGCGTCTTCAGTCATTTTGTTTTTGAAAAATGTAGAACAAGTTTCAAGGAGCAAAGATAAGGTGCACAATATTTGTGGAACACTGTATCCTTCAACGTTGAGCAAACCAAACAGCTAATATATAGGGTACTGCCCTATGTAGCCTTGGTGGATACTTAACCCTGCCCACTCCAGACGTCTTTTGGAGTATATGGGTAGGGGTCTCTGAGAGAAAAAGAAGAAGCACGGCTGAGTTACTCAGTATCTAACGTTGAATTACTGCCTTACCAAACCATTGGGCGCCATGTAGTGTAGCTCCTATTTCCCTAATAGGCTCTGCGCATTGGAATAATATATCCTATAGGTTTGACATAGGACTGAGGTCGGTATGTCCCTATCGAGTATATTAAACTTAATTACTTGTGCCAGCTAGCTCAGAGGCCGCTAGAAACTCCTTGACAACAAGAAGGGAGTAGTTTCTGGCAGCCGCAAAACATGACCACTGTGTTTCCATTTAGAATCAGAACGTGTCCCAGAGTCGTGGAAACAATAGATAACTATTTCGCTCAGCTCAGTCGTGCATGCTTAGTTTTCCTCAAAGTTACACAGAAAGAACAGACTGGCGTTTCAATAAAAGATTTATTGAACAGTCTTGTTTCTGGTGTAAGTAAAATGTGCTGTTACGATCACAAGACAGTATGCGAGATAAATAATGTACAGAGTGAGCAGTAGAAATAAATAATACTGCGATAGCATTATCTTTTTAGCATATATGCATTTACATAAAATGACACAGATTAAAAATGCGAGTACTCATACGATGCGTTTCTAACCTAGTTCTACCCCAATGTACCCAACCTGTCCTAGGTGTAGGGAGAAGTATGAAGTAGGTGAAGTATTCCTTACTATAGTATGCTAAGAGTATGTTAAGCCTAGTATGCCAAGAGTCTCTCTAGGTTCTTGTCAGCTCCATACCTGAAGAATGAGAGAGGTAGGAATCTCTTGCCAGACACGAACTCCAACACCCCGCAAGGGAAGTTAGATCACTGGAAGCTGGACTCTCTGCGTGCAGGAATGACAGCGTCTTCTCAGTGCGTCCGGCCGGGAAACGGGCTCCTCTGAAGTCGAGGTCTCCTCTGATTTACAGGGGCTCGGGAAGGTATATTTATACCTGAGAATTACCTAAGAATGTTAGCATTGACGTGAGTCGGACAGCGGAAGACGTCAGGAATGAACCCCTAAGGAATAATGGTTCATGCATAATATATGAGTCCTTGAAGAAATCATTAGTCCTGGGCTAGGGAAAGTCCCGCTGCCTAAGGGTCTGTTTTTTCATGAACTCGTTGTGACGTTAGGGTGGACGGATGTCGGAGACCATGCCTGTATTTGGAGTGCACGGTTTATGCCTAAATAAAGACTGGGATTTTAGGCCTATATAAGGGCAGGGCGAATTGTGCCTATATAAGGACATGATTCTAGAAAGCCCGTTTATGGACACCCTAAGAAGAATACAACACTTACATGCCCAGTTAGTGAGGCTAGCGCCCAGTTTGCTATTGGTAGGGGGAGATTTCAACTTACTATTCAACCCCAGCTTGGACAGCACCGCCACATCTCCAGACACAAAACCATGAGCACGCTGCGCTCTTTTAGATCTTTGTGAGCAGCTATCGCTTCTAGATATTTGGCGCATGTGCAATCCCGCCCTCACAGACTATACACATTATTCCGGCCAACACAACACGTGGACTAGAATTGACTTTTGGCTGGTCTCCCCTGGCATTTCCGGCTGGTTCCGGTCACTCGTGACACTACCGAGGACGTATTCTGATCACTCTCCGGTACAGCTCCACCTGAGGGTCCCGCGTCCTGAGGGATTTGAGCGGCAATGGCGGTTCCCGAGCCACGCCCTCCACGATGACCTTTTTAATGCAGAAGTGCGCGAAGCCATTGAAGACTACTTCTCCATTAATACTGGTTCAGTTGACGCATGCGCAGTCTTATGGGAGGGCTTCGAAGTATACATCAGGGGCGTTTGCATCGCCAAACATGCCGAAGTACTTAAAGATCTCCGAAATACACTTGCACGCATCGAACGCGACCTCGCGGACTTAGATACCACAACGCTTCACTCCTCAGACCCGGGTACGGCGGGACGACGCTTGGCCCTCCTTGTTGAATTTCGGGAGACTGCGGACCGCGAACTATTGTATTTGGGCAAGTATCAGACCGCCAGGCGGTATGGAGAGGGTGAACAGCCTGGCGGGGTGCTTGCACAGATGCTCGGGCCCCCATACAGCAAAGCCTACATCACCGAACTGCGCTCTTCCACCAATCAGACACTCACCTCCACCTCAGAGATTCGTAACGAATTCTTGGACTATTTCACGGCCCTATGCACTACTAAAGTAGAGGGCGATCCTTCGGCCCAGGAAGCCTATCTGTCCGAGATTGCACTGGTTTATCTCGAAAAAATTATGCAGGACTTCTTAGCAGAACCTATATCCGAGGCCGATGTCCTTGGAGCTATTGATACCCTCCGCTGCTCCTCAGCCCCTGGGATGGACGGCTTTACGGGGGACTTTAACAAGGCATATAAGGACCTACTAGCGCCGCAGTTGATAGAGGTTTATGCAGAAGCCCTCGAGAAACAGGTACTGCCCCCTACGCTTCGGTAGGCGGTCGTTATTCTCCTTCCCAAACCTGGCAAAGACCCGTCACTATGCGGATCCTACAGACCTCTATCTTTATTAAACTTAGATTATAAAATCTTAGCCAAGATCATCGCCAACCACCTTTCCCAGCTGATGGAATTTATCATATCTCCGGCCCAATCGGGCTTCGTCCCCCACCGTTCCACTTCATTAAATCTCAGCACACACTTCTCTGTTATCCACAGAATTAACCCAGAGGTCCCCGCTGCCGCAATCCTACTTGATGCGGAAAAGGCTTTTAATTCCTTGGAATGGCCCTTTTTCATCTCGGTTATGCGCCGCATGGGCATGCCCATGGCATTTATAGCCACCACCGCATTACTATACAGCCGGCCTACGGAGAGACTTTGCCTGAGCGGCACTCTATCCCGACCCTTTTCACTTTCCCGCGGCACACGTCAGGGCTGTCCCCTATCCCCCCTATTGTTTATCCTGACCATGGATCCTTTAATCCGCCATTTCCAGGAACGGCATTTACAGAGAGGCTTGCAATTCAACACTGGCCCCCTCCTAGTCTCGCTCTATGCAGATGACACTATCCTCTATGTTAGAGATCCCAAGGTAAATTTAGAGCCGCTCATTAGAGAACTACTCAGATTTGGCCGCTTCTCTGGCCTAGGCATTAATTGGCATAAGTCGGTGATCTTTCCTTTAACAACCAGTGCAAGGACTCGGTAAAGTATCTGGGCATTCATATCCACCTGGGCTCTGCCCAGATCCTCCGCTTGAATTCTGGACAAGCAGTTTGCACCCTTGAGGCTCAAGTGGAGAGATGGCTGTGTTTACCGCTGTCAATTGCCGGCAGAGTCGCGATACTTAAGATGTTAGTGCTCCCCAAATTTCTATATCTTTTTAACAACATTCCCATACCCCTTCCGAACGTTTTTTTTTTTTACATTGCACACACACCTCATCAGATTGGTCCGGGGGGGGCAGGCGGGCGCGCGTTCGCTGGCAGGTGCTCACCCTCCCATATGATGTGGGGGATATGGTGTCCCGGATCTACAATTGTATTATTTGGTGGCCCAATGCAGATACGCCTATGCATGGTTTCATCCGGACGCAAGGATCCCATTTCTTCGCCCGGAGGCGGATTTTGTCCTGCCGGAACGGTTGTCCACTGTACTGCCCAAGGGCGTTCCCAGAGACCCTAATGACATACAGACAGTTTCCACCACCAGTTGGGCCTGGAATAAGCTGCAGCGGCTCGCCGGCGCCTCCGCATTATATTCCTCTGCCCTACCGATTCCCAACGCCCCCTGGCTGCCAATAACAGGTGAAAAACTGGTACAACGCACCTTAGCCAAATTCAATATCACCAAACTGGGAGATTTATACCCAGAGGGGCATATCTTCTCGGTGTCGGATAACGTCCGTTTCCAAGACTTCTCCTTTATGGTCAGCTTCGTTCTAGGCCGAATCCGTTCGGCTCTGCACGCCACACTGCCTAATTACCCCGTTGAACCCGACTCGTTCACACCCCTTACGTTAATCATCGAGAGCGAGACTGGTGCTCATCTAATATCTAAACTATACAAAGCATGTGCTAGCATGAGGCCGGTGAACGATGACAAGGTCCGCAAAGCATGGGAGAACGACTTAGGCCGCCCCATTACAGACGAGCAATGGGCCAAGTGTTGCGAAGTAACGAAGGAAGTCTCTCTCAACAGCAGGCATAAACTCCTCCATTTCAAATTCTTGCGTCAAATTTACTTTACTCCTGCCAAAGCACACAGACTGGATACGTCCAGACAACATAATTGCCAGAAGTGCGCCGCCCCACACGCAAATTTTGCACACCTCACATGGACCTGTCCCAAACTGCAGGCCTACTGGGAGCAGGTACACAGCACACTAGGAGCCATCACTAAATTGTCCCTTATCCCTACACCGGAAGTGGCTTTACTGGGCTATACGGTCAACTTCCCCAGAAAGGTTAGAAGATTTGCATCCCTCTGACTGCTACTGGCCAAAAGAGAAATAGCTATACTGTGGGGCCGTAAGTCCGCTCCTACTCTGCAGAGTCAGGGCTGTCCCCTATCCCCCCTATTGTTTATCCTGACCATGGATCCTTTAATCCGCCATTTCCAGGAACGGCATTTACAGAGAGGCTTGCAATTCAACACTGGCCCCCTCCTAGTCTCGCTCTATGCAGATGACACTATCCTCTATGTTAGAGATCCCAAGGTAAATTTAGAGCCGCTCATTAGAGAACTACTCAGATTTGGCCGCTTCTCTGGCCTAGGCATTAATTGGCATAAGTCGGTGATCTTTCCTTTAACAACCAGTGCAAGGACTCGGTAAAGTATCTGGGCATTCATATCCACCTGGGCTCTGCCCAGATCCTCCGCTTGAATTCTGGACAAGCAGTTTGCACCCTTGAGGCTCAAGTGGAGAGATGGCTGTGTTTACCGCTGTCAATTGCCGGCAGAGTCGCGATACTTAAGATGTTAGTGCTCCCCAAATTTCTATATCTTTTTAACAACATTCCCATACCCCTTCCGAACGTTTTTTTTTACATTGCACACACACCTCATCAGATTGGTCCGGGGGGCAGGCGGGCGCGCGTTCGCTGGCAGGTGCTCACCCTCCCATATGATGTGGGGGATATGGTGTCCCGGATCTACAATTGTATTATTTGGTGGCCCAATGCAGATACGCCTATGCATGGTTTCATCCGGACGCAAGGATCCCATTTCTTCGCCCGGAGGCGGATTTTGTCCTGCCGGAACGGTTGTCCACTGTACTGCCCAAGGGCGTTCCCAGAGACCCTAATGACATACAGACAGTTTCCACCACCAGTTGGGCCTGGAATAAGCTGCAGCGGCTCGCCGGCGCCTCCGCATTATATTCCTCTGCCCTACCGATTCCCAACGCCCCTGGCTGCCAATAACAGGTGAAAAACTGGTACAACGCACCTTAGCCAAATTCAATATCACCAAACTGGGAGATTTATACCCAGAGGGGCATATCTTCTCGGTGTCGGATAACGTCCGTTTCCAAGACTTCTCCTTTATGGTCAGCTTCGTTCTAGGCCGAATCCGTTCGGCTCTGCACGCCACACTGCCTAATTACCCCGTTGAACCCGACTCGTTCACACCCCTTACGTTAATCATCGAGAGCGAGACTGGTGCTCATCTAATATCTAAACTATACAAAGCATGTGCTAGCATGAGGCCGGTGAACGATGACAAGGTCCGCAAAGCATGGGAGAACGACTTAGGCTGCCCCATTACAGACGAGCAATGGGCCAAGTGTTGCGAAGTAACGAAGGAAGTCTCTCTCAACAGCAGGCATAAACTCCTCCATTTCAAATTCTTGCGTCAAATTTACTTTACTCCTGCCAAAGCACACAGACTGGATACGTCCAGACAACATAATTGCCAGAAGTGCGCCGCCCCACACGCAAATTTTGCACACCTCACATGGACCTGTCCCAAACTGCAGGCCTACTGGGAGCAGGTACACAGCACACTAGGAGCCATCACTAAATTGTCCCTTATCCCTACACCGGAAGTGGCTTTACTGGGCTATACGGTCAACTTCCCCAGAAAGGTTAGAAGATTTGCATCCCTCTGACTGCTACTGGCCAAAAGAGAAATAGCTATACTGTGGGGCCGTAAGTCCGCTCCTACTCTGCAGAGTTGGCTGTGCAGCCTGGCCTACTGTAACACTAATTGCAGGGTTTATGCCTGCATTATGCCTAGCGCATCCCGCCCTAAAGACATATGGGGCCCCTATCGATCCTATGTGGAGGCTTTGCGGCAGACCTCCAACTCTCAATGGGAGCGAGGCATAGTCCCAGAGGGTGTGGGGTGACGGATCTCATCCTTTTTATATTGCGATATATGCTTCTAGGGCTCCCCACTAATGCAAACAACCTCTCAACTGTTTGGCTTTTTATGTATGATGCATCCAGGGGTCCGGGGTTCTAGCGATTGCCAGATGAAGGCTAAAGAGTAGACTGGGAGAAGCCGCCGGGACTGTGATTTTAGTGATCTGCTGAGTCTTATACTCCGAAACCTATTACCCTGTTGGTCTTGCAATGCTCAAGTATGCTGTTTTTAGTACTACTAATGCTGCATTTGACAGTGAACCACCGTATCTGTATGTTTTGATATGTGATAAATTGGAAAATAAAGTTTAAAAAAAAACTAATGACAAGTCTCATGTCACTCTTGTCCCCGGTTGCTGTTCCGGAAGAAGTCTGGTCTAAAGTGGGATTGGATATTATAGGCCCTTTTGATTTGATGCCTGCAACTGAGAGGTTTGTGCTTCTTTTAGTAGACTACACCCCCAATGTGGGAATATAGTCAACACCTGGACAGTATTAGAATTTCTTAAGGTTGTTTTCATGAGCGAGGGTGTGCCAAAGTATTTAGTGACTGACAATGGAATGCAATTAGTGTCCCAGGAGATGCAAGTGTTTCTCAAGGACCTGGGCATTGTGCATCAGAAGACGGCTCTTTATGCACCACAGGCAAATGGACTCACAGAAAGAATTAATAGGGTGGTCAAGAGTTGTGCATAAAGAGCTTTAGAGACCTGTGTGTCTTTGAAGAGTGTATTGAGAGAGACATGGTGGGCCCATCGTACTGGACTCAATCTTATTACGCAAAGGTCTCCTTTTGAAGTTCTAAGGAGCAGAATGGCTAACTCCAAGTTGAATCCGGTTTGGTTGCCTGTCAGAAGTAAATGTAATGATGATGGTGAGAGGAGGAGGGACAGACTCAGGTCTTATCAGCAGAAGTACAAACGGAGATATGATGTGGAGATGTCAGATAAAGCTAAAAAATGTAATGTAGGGGATAAGGTACTTGTAAGAAAACCAAAGCAAGGGAGGAAGGAGACGTCTGGCTTTATGGACTCTTTCTCCATTGTTGCCATAAAGACAAATGTTGTGATTGTGGACACAGGTGGTACGTGGAGTATGTCCAGGCTTGTCAAGTACATAGGAGGGGCCCTAAGCATCTCTACTCATGATATAGACAAGAACTCTTCCGATGTGTTGCGCAAAACCCCCTCGTCAAGGTGCAGGAGAGTATCTGGGAGGTTTCATGATTATGTGATGCAATGAAATATTTTTCTCATGTAGGTCATGCTGTTAGTTGTAGTTTATTGACCTTGTTTAAGTATAGTTTGTTGCTAAGTTTCCTTTCTGTTTTCACATTTGTTTAAGTTATTGTGTTATGTAAAGGGGATGTGTTATAATCTGAGTGCACCTTTAAGGCTGCCAGCTCATGCCAGGAATGTTGGTAGTCTCCATGGTAATGGTTCTACTGGAGACGGTTATTGTATCCTGGCAGTGCTGGCAGAAGATGCTGTTGGTAGTGTTCTTCATGTGATGGATGGATCTTTAAAGCACTGAAAAACACAAGGAAAACAGTGTTAAAACTAGAAAATTATTATATATTTGCTTAAGACACTTTCATGCCATGTCTGTTTCAATCAACACACTCCACTCTATGCCACTTCCCTTTATGCCACTGCACTCTACGCTATTCCACTCTACACCACTCCACTTTATGTCACTCCCCTATACGCCCATACACTGTATGCTAATCCACTGTCCACTCCGCTGTACTCCATGCCACTCTACTCTATTCCACTCCACTCTATACCACCATATGCTATTATACTGTACGGCACTCTATTCTATTACACTCCAGTCTATGCCACTTCACTGCACACCCCTCCACTGTACTCCTCTCCACGCTTTTACAATGTACCCTATTCTACTCTACAAAACTCCACTCTACTCTTCTCCATGCCATTCCACTCTGCATCACTGGATGGTACACCACTTCACTTTACACTATTCTACCCTACGCCGCTGAAGTCACTCCATGCTACAGCACTCCACTGTACTCAACTGCAGTTTATGCCACTCTACTCTACCAAAATCCGCTATATGCTACTACACAGTATAACACTGCATTCTAAGCCACTCAACTAATGCCATTACACTGTATGTCACTACACTCTATGCTTCTACAATCTATGCTATTCCACTGTATGGCACTGCATTCTATGCTACTCCACTATATGTCCCTCAACTTCACTAGACTTAACACCACTAAACTCAATGTTATTCCACTCAAGACTACTCCACTGCAAGCTACTCCACTATATACCTCTCCACTCTATGCTACTCCACTCTAGGCCTCTGCACTATGCTATTCAACTTTATGCCACTACACTGTGCCTCACTCCACTCTATGCAGATCCACTCTATGCAGATCCACTCTACACCACTCCACTCTACACCACTCCACTCTATACCACTCAACTCTACACTATTCCAATGCATGCCACTCCGCTCTACCACACTTCACTGTTGCCACAGCATTGTACCCCAATCCAGTATACGATATTCCAATGTCTGCTGCTACACTGGACAACACTCCAGTCAATTGCACACCACTACATGCCAGTACACTGTATGCCAATCCTACCACACTATTCTACTGTATGCATCTCCACTGTACCACACTCCACTGTATGGTATCCCAGCCTATACCACTCCGCTGTATGCTACTCCACTATAAGCAACTCTACTATATGCTATTCCTTTGTGCATTACTCCACTGTACACCATTCCCCTGTACGCCACTCTACTCTATGCCACTCCACCCTATGCCACTCCACTCTATGCCACTCCAATATATTCCACTCCAGTGTACCTCATTCCACTCTACTCCACTCTACGACACTATACTGTATGACATTACACTTTTCAACACTATCCTGCACTGTGTTGTACCACATTCCAGTTAAGGACACTCCACTTGAAAACAGTAAACTGTAGTATTAATAAAAAAATGTATTACAATTTTAAAAACCATTGAAATTCCATGAAAGAACTAAAGGTTAGAGAAAAGTTATAGTTAGGGAAAATGTATTTCTTATTTGTATACAAACCCAACTTAAACTACACAAACATTAGAAATTCTAAAGTTATAGTTGTACCTTAAATTTATGATTTATGCACCACTTTAAAATTACTATAAGTCATAGTTATAACTCACATTTATGCTTATGCACCACCTTCAAATTACTATAAGTCACGCACCTCCATACACAGCCCTGTCACCTTACTCGCCATACCACATTAACTATAATTTGTCCCTTTTCTATGCACTAGCTATACCTGTGCATAAGCTATAGCATGTGAAATCACAGCATTGATAACAGCACTTATGACATCTGAAATCACATGATTTGTCAGAACACAATGCATGATAGAGTGGCGAGTCATTATTAATGTAGTATGGAGAGTGAAGGGACAAGGCTTGTTACAGAGGTATGGGACGTATAGTAATTTGAAGGTGCTGCATTGCTAAGTAAACGTACATCGAATGGGAACATTTTTTTATTTAGTGCTCTCACAGTAAGTAGATTGTCATTCCCAATACAAGAATCCTAATGTGCACAACATTAGGATCAATAATAATAAATGTTTGTCATCCTTGAACTATAGAGTAAAAAATCATATTGATTTTGGGAAAAAAACATGAACACGGTGCATACAACACTATAATGTATAAATAGCAGAACTTACACGTCACTATCAGTCATACACTGTTTTCATTCCCTACTTCTTAAAACTATTTGTTAGTAAAAATAAGAGCACAGCAGAGGCATAACTCCATTGAACCACACAATGCTTAATGTGGTCGTCACCCTTGGTAGGCCGCATGATGAGTGATGGCATCTATCAAGAAGATAGCAAATACATTTTGATACCCCACCTCTAATTCGGTTACAACTAGTTTCTCTAGAGCTTTGGTTGAAGGAAAATTAGATATGGTTTTGATCATTTCCAAGGTAATTTTGTTTGACTGTAAGGCAATTGTCATTACACTTTGTCCAAAGAAGCCTTCACTTCCCCTACTCTCCCGGAAAATCTGAGACCAATCTCACTACTTCCATTTTTCGCTAAGGTGGAAAATATTTCAACGTCCAGCTGACGAAGTTTATTGAAGAAAATAATCTTCTTCATGAGACCCAATCACGGTTTAGATCTATGTTCAGTACCGAATCTGCTCTTCTTTTAGCCTCTGAATCCTTTAGATTATCTGCTGATGAGGGCAAGACCGCAGCCCTGATTTTGCTAGATTTGAGTGCTGCATTCGATACTATATCCCATGGCCTCCTACTTGAACGACTTTGGGTCCTGGGGGTGAGGGACTGTGCACTTGACTAGATTACAGACTTCCTCCATGACCGTACCTTCCAGGTCTTCCAGAAATCCTTCACGTCTGAGACTCGCCCCTTGCAGCAAGGAGGGCCTCAGGGTTCGGCTTTGAGCCCAACCCTATTTAATGTCTACAAGTGCTCCCTGGCAGATGTAGTTGAGTGTCATGGGGTGAAAATGGTGTCTTAAGCTGATGATGCAGACCTACAATGTGGTGGCCATGCCTAATGTCTGCACATCTGCCCCCAGTTTTCAGCAGTAAGAAAGGAAATACAGTATGATATCTGTTCAGCTAGGTGGTGCTGTTATGGTGCCAACACCCAGCCACTTTAGGTGCAAGTCCACTACACTACAATGTAGTGCAGAATAATATAAATAACCACATAAGGCACCAAAGCACACACAATGCAATTAATATCTCTTAGTCTTGTCTTTGTTAGACTCCAACTTTTCAGTGGTTGATTACAGTCCAAACAATTGTGCGTTCCCGTGATTAACCACTTACACAAAATTGATTGATCGAAGTATTAACAGTACGAATCGGTTTTTATCTGTACTAGACCATTACAGAAACAAATAACGATGAATCATGTTTTATGTTGACTTTTAGAATACATGTCCTTCCACATGAGGTATACTATTTATTATATATTCACATCAGGGTCTCACACAGGGTGAACAGGTGATGGCACACCCACAAGGTGGTGGCACTACTTAATAGCGTTAAGAAAAACATGCATAAATTGGTACAAATAATTGTCATACATGATTTTGAAGCCTTGAAAATTTCCAGGAGGACGAAACACGTGTCGGCTGCTGCATTTGTGAACAATGATGTATTGAGAAGTGTTCCTGAATTAAATAAGAACTTTATACCACTTATGTTTGGACTGTAATCAACCACTGAAAAGTTGGAGTCTAACAAAGACAAGACATTTGAAGATCTTGATATGACTCACTGAAAGAATGGGAAAAGTACTTTGACCTCATTCCACAGGAATGATGGACATATTAATTAGGGACGCAGAAATTAAAAGAAATAAACTATTTTTAGACATTGCAACACTAGGGAATGAAATCAAAGATTTAAATTTACCAGAAGCCACGGAAAAAAACTATGATATCCTCAAGGAGGTATTACATAAACACCAACTATACATAAAGGACAAAAAGATGCAGAAAATTAGAAGGGATGAAAGAGAATATATGAATGGTAGAGTGTACACCTTTGCCAGAAAATTTGACAACATTAAAACACACATACCAATAGAGGCTTCAGAACGCCTTACACATACGACTGCATCAACCAGTTCTTCTGACATTTCAAGTGTCAGCAGCATAGCAAGTGGGGAGGCGACCACTGCCGAGATATCAGCAACTGCAACATCTTCAGATCCCTTTTTTTAGAACTGCAAAGAATCCGCAAAGGGAACAAGCAGCAATACAAAAAAGAATTTGCCCCAAGAAAACAAAGAGGTGGAAATCAGGAAATAGACACAAGAACAAAGGAGAGGGTGGGTGTCACTACCAGATCAATGTTTCAGAATCAGAGATAATGAAGAGTATTGATAATCAGCCTAGCACTAATCAGATGGCCGACAATATCAATATTCTAAACTTGTCTAACCATAAATTGAATAATGCAGAAATAAAGTTCCTGGGTTTCTGTCCAAGTTTTTTACTACATTTTACTTCATTACATGTAAATTGCTTCAAATGCACAAGAAAACTAAAATTGCACAAATATTTTCAGGGCAAACAGCCACATAGACCTACTCCAGAGCAATCCCAGAGTGTTCATAATAGTACTACTATTGGGGATGTCAGGGACCTACAACTACTATTATCCCTGGAGGACCAGGATGACTCCCCTCCCATACAGACACTCTTGGCGGATCTAGATATAAACACATATCTCAAAGGTGACAGTGGACTAAAAAATAAATCCAAATTCACTCCCTGCCTACCTGAGGAAAACCAAATAGATACATTTAAAGTGATGGTCAACCAAGACCTCTATAAATTGGAGGACAAATACCTATTAAAAACCAAGGGTATTAAACATAATATCACGATAGAGGAAAGAAAAACTCTTGATACCCTAGGGAATGATAAGTCTCTAGGTATCAGAGAGGCCTTCAAAGGGAGTAACGTGGTGCTCATGAATAAGCATGAATATTTAGGTGAGATTGACAGACAACTCTCTGATACTACAGCTTATTTAAAACTGGAAGGCAATCCCTTGAGGGAAACCAATCAAAAAGTGGAAAACAGAGTTCGACACTGGAGAGACCCATGTCTTATCTCAGATTCATAATACAATTATCTACTCAATAACAACCCTACATGTCCCTGTAATATCTTACCTAAAATCCACAAGGTTTCCCACCAGGCAGACCTATCATGTCAGGTATTAGATCACCTTGGGACAGACTATCAGAATATATTGAGCTGTACCTACAACCCCTGGTAGTAAACCTACCATCATACTTAAAAAACACCTGTGATCTATTAAGCAAGATTTCTGATGTAGAATAGGTAGAGGGACACCAACTAGTTACACTGGACGTATGTTCATTATATACATGTATACCAATGGACCTAGGCATGAAAGCTATACAACATTTCTTTGACACACGACCAGCCAAACTGTTTAAGCACACAAACATGTTATTGGATCTAATTATGTTACTTCTAAATAACAATGTATTTACACACAATGGCGAATGGTTTAGCCAAATTCGAGGTGTAGCTATGGGGGGCAAATTTTCACCTTCATTTGCAAACCTGTATATGGGTCTATTTAAATTGATACACATGTGGAGAAAGGGTCCCGGAGAATTGTTGAAAAACATACTATACTGGGGACGCTATATTGATGATGTCATTCTATTCTAGTCCAGCAGTAGTGAAGCTCTGGATAAATTCTTTATGTACCTGAATGATAATACATACAACATTACTTTCACAAAGGAACAAAGTACATCTGAAATACACTTTCTTGATGTAACTATTCAGGTAAAGGGCAATGAATTGAAGACACTTCCATATAGAAAACCTACAGCGTTCAATTCAGTTCTACACGCTACCAGCGCCCACCCTCCATCACAATTAAAGGCAATCCCTTATGGAGAGATGTTAATAGTCAGAAGAAACTGCAGTGATGAGGTGTTATTGACTCAGGAATTAAGTATGGTGGAGCGTAGATTTACAGAAAGACGCTACACCAAGGATACACTCACAACTGCATGACATAAGGTTAGCAAGGTCAAGTGGGAGAGCCTACTAATAGCTACAACTAAGAAAAAGAAAGCAAATAAGAGAAAGATCGCATTCATTACACCCTACTCGGCCCTCAGCACAGACGTTTATAGAATTTTAAGAAAATATTTGCACCTACTAACTCAGGATGACACGCTGAAAGAGGTCGTTGGGACCAAACCAATAATGACACATGGAAGAGGGAAGACATTGAGACAGCATCTGTGTCCAAGTTACATACCACAACAAATAAGGAATACTTGGTTACCCTGTCTTCCGAAAGGTTTTTACAAATGTGGCTCTTGTTGTGTCTATTGTTTTGCCTTAGACAAAACTATATCATTTATGTACAACACATGCAAAATGTAGACCATTCACAGCTTCATCAACTGTAATACAAAATATGTTGTTTACTGTATCAAATGTATTTGTGACCGGATTTATATTGGCAGCAGGATAAGGTCACTTTAAGAAAGAATACAAGAACATGTGAGAGCAATCAGAAACAACACCGTACACCCTCCAATTGCCACACTTCAACACAATGCATAGAACAAATGATTTGATAAATCTCACCTTCCATGGCATTGATGTGACACATCCCCTAGCAAGGGGAGGTGATAGAACGTTTAGAGCGGGACAGATGGAAAGTGATTGGATTATAAAAATGGGGGCAGTGGAACAGGGTATGAATATTGACAAGGAACTACACGTGTTTCTTTAGACTTGAGTGCGCTGAGTACATTCATAGAGAACATGTTAGAATGTGACAAATACATAACTGTCTATGGTGTAAGGATGCAGAGATATGTGGTACATTCTCCACGATGCATTTCTGTACTTTACGCATCTGATTCATATGCTCTTGACAAAGGTGACTTGGTACTAAATACTTAGCTTTCTTACTAACAGTCACAACATCAGCATCCTGGCTATACACCAGCAGATAGACACCAATGGCATGATACATCTAAATTGCCAAGTACACAGGTTTCGGAACTAATGGCCATAATATCGGCCTCCAAGCTCCACACTACTATACTAATGTTATGATACATCCTATCGTCCACTAACTGTTCTTTGTAATTGCTACACAGAGGAGGTCACACATACATCATGATAGACACTATTTATGCAACTAAGGCAATAAGTATTACCAGTTGATCTCTATTCTCTAGAGATATTGTAGAAGTAGATCCAAATATATTTTATCACTACCATCCGCCCACGGTGGTTTAAAAAATTTTGAGCGCCCACTTAAATGGGGTTAAAATTGATCTCAGCAATTTATGCAGTAACAGACATGATTTTGTAGACACCATTCCTTTACTCTTAACTGAAACTACACATGGGACAGTCATTTATTAACTAAACCAATATGGCGGCCATCCTTTCAGCATAGAGTGCTGATTGTTCCGCTGCATTTGAACATTACTTCTTACGTTGCGTGTACATGCGTGAGAGAGGTTGAGACCCTCTGGTGTGTGCGGCATGTAGAGAACGCCAAAAAGAATGAACGATATAGGATAGCAAACCACACCATCACTATGACATTTCCCCAAACCAATATGGCGGCCACCACTTTAACATAAAGTGTTGACGGGTCAGCCGCCTTTGAACAGTACTTCGTACATTACGTGTGCACGCGAGAGAGAGAGATTGGGACTCTCTGGTGTGTGCGGCATGTAGAGATCACCAAAAAGAATCAATGGCATAGGACAGTAGACCACACCATCGCTATGGTATTTTCCGAATTATTTTTCATCGCGTTCTGGTAAATTATTTCTAACATTTTGTGCTCTACTCACTCATTAAGGACAGTCTTACTATAGGAGACATCCTTCTCTATTGACTAAGCCAATATGGCGACCGCATTCCAACAATGGGTCAAGGAATAGTCCGTCATCCATTTCCTTTACCTTTAATTACTCTAGAGCATGGGTACTCACAAACATTCTCTCTGGGGCCAAATTTAGAGTGTGGTTTGTGGCCGAGGGCCGCACTGGTGGGGGCGGGGTCAGTGGGGGAGGGGGCGGGGCTAGGGCAAGAAAAAAAACGGTGACCATGAGGTTGAACACAGGCCCCTGCATCGGAGGCATTCGTCCACTGAGCCACCAGACCCGGCAAACACACATCTATCTATCTCTATCTCTCTCTATCTTTCTCTATCTCGCTCTATCTCTATCTCTCACTCTATCTCTCCCTCTCTCTATCTCTCTCTCTAGCTATCTCTATCTCTCTCTATCTCTCTTTAGCCATCTCTCTCTCTATCTCTCTCTAGCTATCTCTATCTCTCTCTTTATGTCTCTATCTCTCTCTATCTTCTATGTCTCTCTATCTTCTATCTCTCTATCTGTCTATGTCTCTATCTGTCTATGTCTCTTATCTATGTCTATGTCTTTATCTGTCTGTCTCTATCTGTCTATGTCTCTATCTGTCCCTGTCTCTCTCTGTCTGTCCCTGTCTCTCTCTGTCTGTCCCTGTCTCTCTCTGTCTGTCCCTGTCTCTCTCTGTTTGCCCGTCTCTATCTGTCTGTCCCTGTCTCTATCTGTCTGTCCCTGTCTCTGTCCCTGTTTCTATCTGTCTGTCCCTGTCTCTATCTGTCCATGTCTCTGTCTCTATCTGTCTGTCTGTCCCTGTCTCCGTCTGTCTGTCCCTGTCTGTCCCTGTCTCTATCTGTCTGTACCTGTCTCTGTCTGTCCCTGTCTCTGTCTGTCCCTGTCTCTATCTGTCTGTCCCTGTTTCTGTCCCTGTCTCTGTCTGTCCCTGTCTCCATCTCTGTCCCTGTCTCTATCTCTGTCCTTGTCTCTGTCTCTGTCCCTGTCTCTGTCCCTGTCTCTGTCTGTCCCTGTCTCTACTTGTCCCTGTCTCTACCTGTCCCTGTCTCTACCTGTCCCTGTCTCTACCTGTCCCTGTCTCTACCTGTCCCTGTCTCTACCTGTCCCTGCCTCTACCTGTCTCTGCGCCTCTACCTGTCTCTGCGCCTCTATCTGTCTCTGCGCCTCTATCTGTCGCTGCGCCTCTATCTGTCGCTGCGCCTCTATCTGTCTCTGCGCCTCTATCTGTCTCTGCGCCTCTTTCTGTCTCTACGCCTCTATCTGTCTCTACGCCTCTATCTGTCTCTGCGCCTCCATCTGTCTCTGCGCCTCTATCTGTGTCTACGCCTCTATCTGTCTTTCTCCGAGCTAGGAAGCTTCCCAAAAGGCCCTTTTAAAAGTCAGCTGTGAAAGCACTTTTAGCTGACTTTTAAAGGGCCTTTTGTGAAGCTTTCCGAAGGTGCCCTGACGTCACAGGGGCCGGCAGTAAACACAGAAGATGGCCGCAGGAGCATACGTGGTGAATACCTATTTAATACGTATTCACTACGTATGCTCCTGCGGTCATCTTCTGTGTTTACTGCCGGCCCTGGAAACTGCAAGGCAAGGTCAGTGGGCCACCAATGAAGGCCTGCCGGGCCGCACTATGAGTACCACGGCTCTAGAGCATGGATCAGGGAAACCGGGACTTCCTCGTGTGGACAGCCTTTCTTTGGGTTCGCATTTGACAATAGGAACTGATAAGGAAGCTACTTTTCCCTTCTTTCTACTCACAGCAGGCTTATCAGGGTTCTGCCATTTGACATATCGATGGATCGTGAATTTCTTGAAACACACTCAGAAGTTTGGAATTGCAAGCCAATCAGGCCACTACAATAGTTAAGATGAGTTAAAATTAGCCTAAAGAAAGGGAGGTAAGTGTATGAGCCCTCATTTGCCGAATATGTACACTTATCTATGACGTGGTTTTGACCAAACTTTTACCTGCAAATGTAGAGATTTGTAATCCTATGGGTGTTCGTTTTTGTATACTTGGATACGATATTCCATGGGAGCATCGCCTCAGAACGCCTTTATTTTACTAACTCAAGAATAACAGCAAAGCTATTATTGAAATCTAAATCAGGTCATAAAACATCTTGGACGTCCGCACAACCACCTAGGCTAGGATTATCTGTGCATTACTTGTTGCAGCAATGACATGATTGTAATTGTGGGTTCCCGTGGATGAACCACTTACACAATATTGATTGATCTAAATGTGAACTGTACAGATCGATTTGTATCTGTACTAGACCATTAGAGAAACCCATAACGAGGAATCATTTTTAAGGTTGACTTTTATTATACATCCCCTTCCACATGAGGTATACTATTTAATATATAGTCACATCAGGGTCTCACACATGGTGAACAGGTGACGGCACACCCACGAGGTGGTGGCACTACTTAATAGCGTTAAGAAATGCAGACATAAATTGGTAAAAATAATTGTCATTCATGATTTTGCAGCCTTGAAAAAGTCCAGTAGGATGAAACATGTGTCGGCTGCTGCATTTGTGAACAATGATGTATTGGGAAGTGTTCCTAAATGAAATAAGAACGGTATACCACTTATGTTTGGACTGTAATCAATCACTGAAAAATTGAAGTCTAACAAAGACAAGACTAAGATATATTAATTGGATTGTGGGTGCTTTGGTGCCTTACGTGGTTATTTATCATATGCTGATGAAACTCAGCTGATTAGCACTCTGACACAGGATGATGGCAATGCTGCCTTTAAGATTAAATCGTGCCTGGTGGACCTGGCAAAATGGATGGACTCCAGCTGCCTCTAATTAAACACTGGAAAGACTAAGGTCCTTGTGGTTGGCAAGCAACCATCTATCTGGTCCTCTATTTGGTGGCCCTCTGAATTGGGGTCGGTTCCTGCTCCCAAACAGACGATAAAAAATCTTGGGTTGTGGTTTGACTCATCACTGTCCTTCGATTACCAGATTTCTACTCTGGCTGGCTCCTGTTTTTAGATCTTGAAGATGCTTTGTAAAAGCTTTTTCCAGATTCAACTAAGAAAACAGTTATTGTCCAGGTGCTCATAGTATCTCTCCTGGACTACTGCAATGTTCTTTATCTTGGAGCTTCTAAAGGCAGAATAAGAATGTTACAGAGGGTGCAGAACACTGTGGCCCGTATGCTTCTGAACATTCCTAAGCAATCTTCCTTGGGCCCTGCCCTTGCTAAGCTTCATTGGCTTCCTATTGAGGCCTAAGTGGATTTTAAAGCCTTATGCTTTTGTCACAGAATCGTTAATTTGAAAGGCCCTCGATTTCTGTTTCCTCTGATCAAACCTTACCTGCCAAATCGCTGTCTTGGATCCTCTGGAACAGCTCAGCTTATGATACCCAAATGTGCAGAGCACGTTTAAGTGGCAGCTCTAGTTGTCTTGTGACAAAGATGTGGAACCTCCTCCCTCTGGACCTCAGAATGCAACCTTCAGAAACTCTGTTTCACAGAAATTTAAAGACCTGGTTCTTCAGACAATCATTCATAATCTAACTGTCATGGATGGCTTTCTGAACAGATCGAACTGATTGCTATTAGGAGAAAACCTAGCGCAGGGACACTCTGTATTTTCAAACAGACTATGTAGTGACCTGACCTAATGGTCTCTCCCTAATGGAAAATGACGGCGACTGTAGTGCACTTTTTCCCTCATAGAGAAATTGGGCCTGCTTTGAAGGTTAAAATTTCAGTTTTAATTTTAGTGCCATCTGATCCACACCTTTGTTGCATTAAGATGACATATCTGCTGCTGTTGTCAACAATTAGACTTGATAGTACTTCTGTTCTGCAGTCTGGGCATATATTGGTTTGCACAACTTTCTTTATTAATTTGTCAAATGACATTGGTTTGCAATCTAGTACGGTTAGATACACAATTTGCTCTGACTGGATGTCAGTAGTTATAGCGTATTGACTATTCTCACATTCATGTAGCCATGAGTAGCTTTCTCCAAATATTTCATTTATGGGTGGACGTTCATTTTTGAGAATGTCCAACTACACCATCAGAAATTCTTGTATGAGTGTAAATTGTATGACACCAGTACGTGTCAACACAATTGCATATACTTGTCGTGGAGTGACAAGCATCTTTTTGACTTCATGCGGTCATTACTAAATTAAGAGTGCTCCACACAATGTCTTATCTCCGTTTCCCTTAATTCCTTCAATCATTGGTGGTAGCACAAAAATGACATTAACTATATTGCAATAGCAGTTCACTCCAGATATATTGGATAACTGATGTCCAAACTTTTTGGGTACATGCTCAACTTTCACCTTTTTCAATGCCTTTGTTGATAAACCCTCTTATTTTGACAAATCTGCTTCCTCAGTGACTTTATTGAGTTTACGTTTCATAGATTCGATATAGATCCAGATGAGGAGCACATAGACTTCTTAATCAGTTGAACTTCCTGACACATGAGCTGTCTGCTCTTACTTTGCTCTCATCAAAATCTACAAGGTACACGTGATAGTACAACATAACTCTTCCCTCTTTGAATACCTTTTACCCTACACTCTAAGTGCTGATCTAGGCTTTGTCTTTGACACTTATGAATACACTAAACATAGGTGTTTGTTTGTTATTGCTACATTTGTTATTGCTCATGTACGTGGTCAAATTCTATAAGATGATACTCATACTCCTTGGCATTCAATTCACGATTCAGAATGATTCTATAATTTTACAGAGGCGTAGATTTTTCTCTAAACTTGCTGTTCGAGACCATGATTTCTCCATTTCCTCCCAACATCTTAAGCAGTAATTGACAGAGTGGTAAATTCATACCTTAATGCTCCATCTTGGCTTTGCATGGAAGGTTAATAATTTCCTCATTCTGAAATCTTAGCATTTCTGTATTAAAACGTGAAGACTCATCCAAAGTTGGCATAAGTCATACAATTTGTCTGAAGGTTTTTTTGAAGATCCTTCATTACAGCTGCAGCAGACTTATGATTTGGAAAAAGAGTATTTAAAATGTGATTATGAAGAGCCAATTTTGTTTTCTTTGTAACTATTCCTATTCTAATGCCTTTCAAAATATCTCCATACTCCATTTCTGTAGCCTGCATCATATTCCTAGTGAGCTCTCTGCTTGGAAATTCAACCAAATATTAAGATTTCCAATAATTCCTAATGAATTTCTTGCTCACTGAGCACTTTATTGAACACTGGCTGACCTTTCACAGGGGTCAGCTGAAGTAGATCCCCAAACACTATAACCTGTTAGCCACGAATGAGAGTACAGTAGTCTGTCCTTAGAATTTCTTGCATTCTCAGGTGAATAAAGGCAAGCATTAAGTTTGACACCTCATAAGTTTGATTACCTCATCTATAATCAGGACCTTCAATTTCTTCAGAACTCTTGATACTTCATGACAGGCGTTTGGTACTCCAGTTTGATGTCATGTTCCATTGGCAACACCAGAAGTAGATGCAAAGTAATACTTTTAATATTGTGCGCAGCAAGTCCCTTTAGTGCTGTTACGAAACAAGAAATATTGGAACTATTTTTTTTTGTGGACATATTCAGTACTCACTTTTATCAGGAAACCTTTCCCAATTTCTGCTTGTCCACTGACGTATACAAGTGTGGGCTTGAATGTGGTGCATGTATATTAACAATTATTATGCAAATACCATGATCAACTGATGCAGTTGTCTCCTGGAACATCTCTAGTTGTTCTTCATTTATTTGACCTACCACCACTTCTAAGTCTATAGTTTTGATCTTGACCTGGTCCATGACAACCTACACCTCATTCATTGTAATGGCTGTCTCATTCTCAGTAATGGGCTGCCCAAAGTAGATCTTGACTATGAGTTCCTGAACTCTGGCTCCTTTATGAACTGTCCTTTGCAAACTCAACTGATAAAGTCTCCTCTTGTTGAATCTTATTCAGCATTTCCAAATAAGTAGGAAACGCTGAACTTTCAATCTGGTCTTGATCTGCATTGAAAGCATCTTAATAGCAGTCATAATTACCTAACCGTTCTTCTTCATGGTGCCAAGGAGAAGCTGGAGACGAGCGAAATAAAATAACTCTTTCTTATCCGCACTTTGGCAAGACAGTTCACGGTGGTTGATTAGACTTGATTTATTGTGTTTAACTAACCAACCATTACAGAGTCATAGAGAACATGCCCCTTTCAATGTTTTCTTCCACATTGTTTCCATATGTGAAGACCTGAACTCATTCATACAGACAGAGATTTCCTAAATGGACATTTCGATTTGGGTAATAACTATACAGAATATTTGCTTTCACAATGTCTGTGATGTCAGGATCTGAGACAGCATGGTATTCATTCTCATCAAAGGACTTCAATACTCTGTTACGAGTAGACGCAAGGTCCAATCTAATCCAGTTGATCGATTTGTACTTACCATCAGTGGCGGTCGGTACAGATAAGGGCGGCGGGCGGTGCGGGGCTGTGCGGGCAAGAGGGGGGAAAGTCACCAGATGACGTAATAGGGAAAATTAAATAAATAAATACATCCTATTCTGTTGTCTGTCAACATCCCCCTCCCCAACCAGCCCCACAGGGCTTACCTGCACGAACCACTGCTGCTTACCATATAAGTTAGAAGGACTTAATTTGTCATAAGAACCGACCTCTCTCTGGGAATGCATCTTTAAACTGAAGCTATACAACTTCTTTGTTAAAGAATGTTCTGCAGAATTCTCTTCCCCCACTACTTTCATTTCTGCTTTTTTTCTCTTTTTAATATAAGAGGGAACATATCAAGCAACAGCAGCAGAATTGTCTGCCACAAACTAAATGTCCATATTTGCATTCCACATAGACAAAATGGCAGGGTTGTAGTCATTGATACATTTTGAAGTCACACTTCTCTTAATGTTGCATGTGTTTTTAGGACATTTGCCAGTAACTGTGGGGCATATATACAAGGCCCCTGCACACCTGGGGCATCTGTTTTTTTGATGATCGGGTGGAGCACAGTCTAGAGCATGGGTACTCACAAACTTTCTCTCGGGGGGCCAAATTTACAGTGTGGTTTGTGGCCGAGGGCCACACCGGTGGGGGCGGGGTCAGTGGGGGGGGCGGGGCTAGAGCAAAAAAAAAAACTGTGACCATGAGATTGAACACAGGCCCCTGCAGCAGACGCGTTCGTCCTCTGAGCCACCAGACCCGGCATACACACATCTATCTATCTCTCTCTCTATCTATCTATCTATCTCTCTCTATATCTCTCTATCTGTCTCTGTCCCTATCTGTCTCTGTCCCTATCTGTCTCTGTCCCTATCTGTATTTGTCTCTATCTGTCTCTATCTATCTCTATCTGTCTCTGTCTGTCTCTCTGTCTCTGTCTGCATCTCTGTCTCTGCCTCTATCTGTCCCTGCCTCTATCTGTCCCTGCCTCTCTCTGTCTCTGCCTCTATCTGTCTCTGTCCAAACAGGAAGCTTCCCAAAATGCCTTTTAAAAGTCAGCTGTGAAAGCGCTTACAGCTGACTTTTAAAGGGCCTTTTGGGAAGCTTTCCGACAGTGCCCTGAGGTCACAAAGGCCGGCAGTAAACACAGAAGGTGGCTGCAGGAGCATACGTAGTGAATACCTATTTAATACGTAATCACTACGTATGCTCCTGCGGTCATCTTATGTGTTTACTGCTGGCCTCGCTAGAAACATAGACACGGCAAGGTCCGCGGGCCGCCAATGAAGGCCTGCCGGGCCGCTGGCAGCCTGTACTATGAGTACCACAGGTCTAGAGCCATATTTACATGGCCATGCAAAGCCACCCTGCATGGGTTTTTATGGACTTGTAAATATGTTGAAAGGCAACGCAAAACATTGTGATGCGTTGCCTTATTCTATCTTAAATGGATGTTCTGTAGGTGTTGCCGTGGGTGTTCCCATGCACCACCCATGGATTTTGCAGCATTTCCATATTTACAAGGATTTGTAAACCTAGGAATTGGTCTAAACCTTCTTCCTCTCCACAGGAGGTGCAAGGGAGATGCAACGATAAGAAATAAGATTGTTTTGCCTCCTTCTTTCCTCTTTCAATGTGTGCTGCATTCTGCAGCACACATAAAAAGAGGAAATCATCTCATTTGATTGCTTTTGTGCAGGAAGGTTTACCTTCTTGCACAAAATTAATCATCCCCACAATTTTAATACCCTTGCACCATTGTTACCCTTGCACCATTGTGCATGGGTGTCTGTGTTAACGCATGGCAGACAATTATGCACCAGCGCTAGGGAAGAGGGCAGGAATGCGCTGTATCATATAGATGCAAAAAAAAGACAATTGATGGACAGAATGCAGAACAATGTCATACATTCACCCCAGTACAGAGATCTGGGCCTAAATCCATCGTTTTTTGCTCCCCATGCCATTCCAGTTTGCACCCAGCCATATGCAAATCAGTCATGACACTGCGTCCAATAGGAACAGTCCAACCCGAACTGCCAGGCCAGGTCCTCCCTGGACTGGAAACAAGCATCCTAGGACCGGTTTCGGGGTTTCACTCCTCATCAGCCAGGATAGCTTGACTCCAGTGGCATGGAGAGCACGGGACCCACGTCTGGGCATACCCGTCCCACTCGGGGTGACAAATGCAAAAAGAACAATTGATGGACAGAATGCAGAACAATGTCATACATTCACCTCAGTACAGAGATTTGGGCCTAAATCCATCGTTTTTTTGCTCCCCATTTAAATGTTTTCTCACTCTACACTGATTACAGTGATCATGAGTTTGCAATATTCTCATTTTCTGTTTTAAAGTTCCTCTATAAAACCGTTCCACAAATACAGTTACTGCTGCACTGCCACTCATACTCTGGAGGAGGAGTACTTCGCTACAAAATTTGATCCCTCATTACTTCATCTGTATTTCTAGGTACTAATATTTCCTTTGGTAGTGCTCTACCTTCTTTTACGCAATAGGATTGACCATCTGTATCCACAGCAAACAATCTATTGCTTTCATAGAAGCTTTCTTCATTAAAGAAAGCCTTACTTTTGGAAGTGTGTTTCCACTCCACTTCAAAGAGGCTACAAAAGTTGGTCTTACTAATCTGCATCTTTTGTCCGCATTTCTTTTTTAAGCTTTTGACTAACCTGATCTTCTCTAACTTCAGCGATTTCATAATATTAGTTGCCTCTCTTGTGCAAAATAACTTTTGTCAAAGCTCCTTAAATATCTTGTTGCTCACAGTAGAATGTTTGTTTCTTGCTCGCAATATTCTCCATTGCACATGCTTTATGGTGGCCTAGTTTCAATATGGCACACCCATATTTCTTTCTCACTGTACTTTTCCTAAAAAAAGTTCTAAGAAATCTGTGTGTGCTCTTACAGGTATTATGTTTTTTTTGTTGCCTTCTTTCTACACTGGTTTCACTTGTACTGTCTCTTCATTTGCAATATAATCCATGTTTTGTCTTCTTCTTGTTCTGTTGTTTTGTAGGCACTGTGAAAGATGTTGAACACCTACAGAACAAGGATTACACATTGTAAAGAAATAAGTGTGCAAAGTAGTATATTTCTACTAATTATACATTTTATAAATACAATAAAAGCTTATAACAATTTGTTATTTATTTATAACACTACAGACTGTCAATATAGTATGTTGTTTGTGCTTTGGTGCTGCAAGAGACTAGTGTCTTCATAATCAACTCAATCTAAATTGAAGAATATATATACAATTCGAAAAATATTGTATATTGTTCCTCATTATGTAGTTGAATGGAGACTGACAGGAGTAAGTAGAAGGGGCCTAATATTAGGTGATGTGTGTAGTGGCAGACTGGCAATTTCAATCAGAGGTTTGTTTATAGAGACAGCTGTGTGTACAAGTAGCTTCATCTACCAGTATTTGCTATGTGCTGTGTGGGACTACAATCTTCAAACTCAGCTGGGCTCTATGTATTAACTGTATGTGAAAGTAGCTCAGCCTTTCAACAGACAGTGTGTCTAATAGGAGACTAGTCACTTTGTTTTGAGCTTTGCTTAAGGGGACACCTGTATGTAGAGGTGGTTGGGACAAGTTTTAGATGTGTGTACTGGGGGACTGACGTTTCATACAGAACTTTGTTTAGGGAGAGAGAGCTGTGTGTTCAGACTGCATCACCTACAGACTTCAAGCTCTGCTCTGGGTGAAAGGTGCATGTGAAAGTGGCTTGGCCTTTCCACAGATAATATATCAGTTAGAGGACTAGTCACTTTCTTCTGAGCTTTGCTTAGGGGGACACTTGAATGTAGAATGGCTGGGCCTAGTATCAGTGATGTGTGCAGGGGAGGACTAGGCTTTTGATGTAGAGCTTTGTTTATTGAGACTTTTGAGTGTACAAGATGGACCCTGTACAGAATGAAAGTTGGATATAAAAGGGGCTTGGACTTTCAACAGGTAATGTATCTCATAGGAAACTAATCAATTTGTTCTGAGCTTTGTCTTTCTTGAAGGAGAGAGTTGAGTGTACGTGTGGCGTGACCTACCAGTACATGGTATGCGTGGTAGGGGACTGGAGTCTTCAAACTGAGCTCTGCTCAGGGTAGAAGCTGTATGTGAAAGTGGCTCGATCTTTCAACCGATAAAGTGTCTGTTAGAGGAGTAGTCACTTTGTACTTTGTTCTGAGCTTTGCTTAGGGGTCAGCTGTATGTAGACGTGGCTGGGTCTAGTATTAGGTAATGTGTGTGCTGGGGGACTGGCCTTTTTATGCAGAGCTTTGTTTAGGGAGAAATCTGTGTGTGCAAGTTGCATCACCTACCATTATATGGTACGTGTGGGGGGAGACTACAGTCTTCAACCTCAGCACATGGAAGTGGCTTGGTCTCTCAAAAAAATGTCTTTTAGAGGACTAGTCACTTTGTTCTGAGCTTTGCTTAAGGGGACAGCTGTATGTAGAAGTGGCTGGGCCTAGATTTACTTGATGCATGTATAGGGAGGCTGGCTCTTTTGATGCAGAGCTTTCTTTAGGACACATCTGTGACTTCACTTATCAATATATGTATGTGGGGTGGGAGACGGGAATCTTCATGCTAAACTGGCAATGAAGAAAGTTACATGTAAAAGTGGCTCAGTAGGGGACAAGTCACAGTTCAGGGCTTAGGTTAGGAGGACCACTTAATGTAAAAGTGCTAGGGGCTAGTAATGGGTAATATGTGTACTGGGGGACTGCCTTTTAGATGCACAGCTTTGTTTAGGGACAAGGCTGTGTGCAGAAGTGACTTCACCTACCAATGTATGGTATATGCTCTGGTTTGTTGGACACTTGCGTCTTCAGAGAGAAAGTTGTATGGTGAAGAGGATTGGCCTTTTAACAGATAATGTCTAGTAGAGGAATAGTCACTTAGTCATAAGATTTGATCAGTGGAACAGCTGTATGTACCTGCACTGGCCCTACTAATATGTGATATGTGTCCTGTGGGATAAGCCTACAATGTTGTATGTAAAAGATTCTAGGCCTTTTAACAACACCACAGTAGCTAACACACCACTTCACTGTACGCCACTCTGCGGTACGCCACTCTACTCTATGCCACTCCACCCTACGCCTCTCCACTCTATGCTACTCCAGTCTATTCCACTCCAGTGTTCCTCATTCTGCTCTACTCCACTCCTCTCTACAACACTATACTGTACGACTTTACACTTTACAACACTATCCCACGCTGTATTGTACCACACTTCACTTAATGACACTCCACTCGACAACAGTAAACTGTACGATTATAAGAAAATATTACAATTTTAAACACCATTGAAATTCCATTAAAGAACTAAACGTTAAGGATAAGTTATAGTTAGGAAAACTTTATTTCTACTTTGTATACAAACCCAACTTAAACTACACAAACATTTGAAATTCTAGAAGTTGTAGTTATAACTTAAACTTATGATTTACATACCACTTTCTAATTACTACAAGTCCTAGTTATAACACACATCTATACTAGCATACCACCTTCAAAGTATTATAAGGTGTGCACCTCCATACACAGTCTTGCCACCTGTCTCACCACACTACCAAACCAAACCAAATATTAGATCAGTCCCAGAATGGGTTTGGGCCAGCACATAGCACAGAAACTGCTTTCCTGGCAATAACAGAGACCTTAAGCAGCACTGCAGAAATGGGCAACTCTCAGGCACTGATCCTTCTGGACTTAAGTGATACCTTTGATACTGTCTCCCATGCATAGCTGTTACGCCTCCTCAGAGAGTTGGGGGTGTGGGGCACAGCCTTGACATGGCTCACCTCCTTTCTGAAGGATCGTTGTTTCCAAGTAATCTCCCCTCCTTTCACATCCTCCCACAGATCACTAGCACATGTTGTCCCCCAGGGCTCTGCGCTCAGCCCCACTCTTTTCAATGTCTATGTCAGACCCCTGGCTGACATAGTAAAATCCTTTGGAATTTCATTGGTGTCCTACATTGACGATACCCAGTTAATTATTTCTTTGTCCTTGGAGTCAGTTGGTGACAGCATACATTTTGAAAAGGGTCTAACAGCTGTTGCTGAGTGGATGCATGAAAATTGCTTTAAACTCAATGCCGGCAAGACAGAGATCCTTCTGCTGGGAAGACACACTCACCTATGGGGAGACCAGTGGTGGTAAGAAATGCTAGGTAAAAAGCCTCATTGTGTGGATGGATAACTCACTATTCTTTGAAACCCAGGTTAAAACTCTAGTAGGCCATTGCTTTGGCATCTTGAGAAGCCTGAAATCCATCATGGAATTCTTTACTGTACAAGTTTGTTAATTGATTGTTCAATCTCTTTTCATCTCACGCCTAGACTATTGCACTAGCCTCTACCTAGGCCCCAAAAATCAGTCCTGAATCCCCTGCAGGTTGTTCAAACTGTGACTGCAAGGCTTATATTCCCCCCCACCCCTAAATTTTGTTTGGTCTCTCAGCTCCTTATCAAGCTCCACAGGCTTCCTGTAGAGAAGCGCACAAAGTTTAAAGTGCTATGCATTTTCCATAAGATCTTTTATAGAGAAGGAGTGCCAAGTCTGGCTGCGTTGATGCAATCTTAAGCACCCACGAGAGCCTTACGCTCAGCAGACTTGAATCTGGCCTCTATACCCCGCCACAGAAGAGCCAGGATGGGCAGGCACTCGTTCTGAGTCCTATCCCCCACCCTATGGAACACTATGCTGCCTTTGCTAAGAAAGACTCAAAATCACCTAAGCTTCCAGAAGCAACTATAGACCTGGTTGTTCTTCTCCTAAGCCTAACCTGCCTTTCTGCTCTGATGTCACCCTACCTGCGTCTAGCCAGGGAAGGTCACTTCTGGGGGCAGCCATGCACTTTAGAAATCTTTTTAACATAACATAACACAACATTAACTATAACTCGCCCCTTCTCCATGCACTAGCTAAACCCTCACATACTACATAAGCGATAGCATGTGAAATCACAGCAATCATAACAACACCTATGACATCTGGAATCACATGATTTGTCAGAACACAGTGCATGGTAGAGTGGCGAGTTATAGTTAATGTAGTGTGGAGAGTGAGAGTGACGACTTGTTACAGAGGTGTGCAACTTATAGTAATTTGAAGGTGGTGTATAAGCATAAATATGAGTTATAACTATGACTTATAGTAATTTGAAAGTGGTGCGTAGATCAAAAATGTAGGTTATGACTATAACTTTAGAATTTCGAATATTTGTGTAGTTTAAGTTAGGTTTATATACAAAGAAGAAATAAAGTTTTCCTAACTATAATGTATCCTTAACCTTCAGTTTTTTCAACCACTTTTGGTACATTTTAAACTATCACCTTTTTCAATGCCTTTGTCTTTAAACCCTCCTGTTTTGATGGATCTGCTTCCTCAGTGACTTTACTGAGTTTATATTTCATAGATTCTGTATTGACCCAGATGAGGCTCATACAGACTTCTTATTCGGCTGCACTTCCTGGCATATGAGCTATCTTTTCTTACTTTGCTCATCAAAATCTACAAGATACATGTGATAGTGCAGCATAATTCTTCTCCTCTTTGAATACCTTTTGCCCTACACTTATAAGTGCTGAATCTAGGTTTTATCCTGGACACTTATGAATACACCTAACATAGGTGAAACTGTTCTGTACGTACACACAAATGTTTCACTAAGAGAAAACTACCACTACACCAACCTATTTGTTTTGGCTCATCTATGTGGTCAAATTGTATGAGCAGATACTCATACTCACTTTTATTAGGATAGGTGATGAAGACTAACACTTTTCCCATAGCACCATTCACTAAGCCCTCCTAGACATTCAATTTCCGAATCTAAATGTTTCTATAATTTTTACAGAGGCTTAGATTTTTCTTTAAACCTGCTGTTCGAGACAATGAGCTCTCTATTTCCTCCAACATCTTATTCACTAATTGACATAATGGTAAATTCTTACCTTGATGCTCCCTCTTGACTTTTCATGAGAGGTTAATAATTTCCTCATTCTCTAATCTCAGCATTTCTGTATTAAACTGTGTAGATTCGTCCAAAGTTGGCATAAGCCATACAATTTATCTGAAAGTTTTTTGAAGATCTTCCATTACATCTGCTGCAGACTTATGATTTGGAAGAAGCGAGGTTAAAGTGTGACTCTGAAGAGTCAATTTTGCTTCCTTTGTAAATATTCCTATTCTAATGTCATTCAAAATATCTCCATACTCCATATCTGCAGCCGTTATCATATTCTTAGTGAGCTTTCTGTTTTGGAAATTCAACCAAATATTAACATTTTCAGTACTTCCTAATGAATTTCTAGTCCATTGAGCACTTTATTGAACACTTGCTGACCTTTCTCATGTGTCAACTGAAGTGGTTCCCCAAACACTATAACATGTTGATCACTAAAAAGAATATAGTAGTGTTTACCAAGAACTTCTTGCATTCTCAGGTGAACAAGGGCAAGCATTAATTTTAACACCATGATCACCTCATCTATAATCAGGACCTTCACTTTCTTCAGAACTCTTGATACTTCATGACAAGGATATGGTACTCCAGTTTGTTGTTGTGTTCCACTGGCAATACCAGAGGTTGATGCAAAGTAATACCTTTAATATTGTGTCCAGTGGCTGCTGTTATGACACAAGAAATATTGCATGCAGTTTTTTGTGGACATATTCAGTAAACGCTTTTATCAGGAAACATTTCCCAGTTCCTGCTTGTACATTAACATATACAAGTGTGGGCTTGAATGTGGTGCATGTACATTCACATTTCTCATGAAGAATACCATGATCCACTGGGTGAGTTGTCCTGGTCCTGGAATATCTCTAGTTGCTCTTCATTTATTTTACCTACCAACTGATCTAGGTATATAGTTTTAATCTTGACCTGGTCCATAACATTCTGCACTTCATGCACTGCAATGTCTGGCTCGTTCTCAGTAATGGGCTGCCAAAAGTGGATCTTGACTATAAGATCCTGTCCTCTGGCTCCCATGTGAACTATCCTTTGCAATCTCAACTGCTACAGTCTCCTCTTGTTGAATGTCATCATTCAGCATTTCCAAATAAGTAGGAAACATTGAACTTTCAATCTGGTCGTTAACTGAATTGAAATCATCTTCATAGCAGTCATAATTACCTAGTAGTTCTTCTTCATGGTGCCAAGGAGAAGCTGGAGAAGAGCCAAATAAAAGAAATCTCTCTTATCAGCACTTTGGCAAAACAATTTGTGGTGGTTGATTAGACTTGCTTCATTGTGTCTAACTAAACAACCATTACACCCAGTCACAGAGAACGTGCCACTTTCAATGTTTTCTTCCACATTTTTTCTATATGTGTAGAACTGAACAACTTCTTACAGACAGAGATTTTCTAAATGGACATTTTGATTTGGGTAATAAGTATCCAGGAATATTTATTTTCACAGTTTCTGTGCTATCAGGATCTGAGTGTGCAAGGTATTCATTCTCATCAAAGGACTTCAATACTCTGTTACGAATAGAAGCAAGGCCCCAACTAATCCAGTTGATCGATTTGGACTTACCATGTAAACTAGAAGAACTTAATCTGTCACATGCTTCATAAGAAATGACCTCTCTGGTAAAGCATCTTTATACTGAAGCAATACAACTTCTTTGTTGAAGACTATTCTGTAGAAATCTCTTCCCACACCTCTTATTTCTGTCTTTTCTGACTTTTTAATGTAAAAGGGAACATATCGTGTAACAACAATGGAACTGTCTACCACAAACTGAATGTTCCTATTTGCATTCCACATAGACAAAATGACAGGGTTCTAGTCATTGATACATTTTGAAGTCATACTTCTCTTAATGTTGTATGTGTTCTTAGGACATTTGCCAGTAACTGTATGTCTCACGGCAGACCTAAAACTGTTTACTCTACCTTTATAGATAACAGGCCATGGGAAACCAATGCCACACTTAGTATACTATTTACCTTTGGTTCTGTATCTGCAACAACAGTACCTGCCACACTTACAGGACTAAAATCTCAACACTTGCTGCTTAAGAGCAAGTGTTGAGGGTATTTCACATGTTAAAAACTGCTCAATAAATGATAGGTGCAACTTTAACACACAGTAACATGTGATGTGTGGGAACTCTAGCTTGGTAGTCTTTTTCCAAAAGTAGTCCGTGACCTCACCAAGAGGAAGATTTATTTTGTTACAGATGGAATAAAGTATGGCTTTAAATCATCTATAATTAAAGTACCTACATACATTTGCAGGATCCATTAACCATAATTTGCCTGGTGTTTTAAAGTTAATGCCTGTAATGTGGAAGTTACCTTCTCTAAGACACTCATGCAAATATCCCAGGCATACTGTGCACAACTTAAACTTACAAACCAGGTAGGTGCACCTAATTTTCACAACATACACTTCAGCTCACCATGTCGCGAAACCAGTACTCATTAGTACAATGTTGGCATGCCAGGAGATTCATGAGATTGCTCTCAAGATTCTCATCTTTTCAATGAATTCTTTCAACAAAAATCTCTTGCGCTCATATTTTTAAAATGTGCTCCTGTTTTTACAATATGTGCACCAGCATATTACAAAACTGACAGTTCACTTTCAAATAGAAGGTAAAACAGAGGGAATATTTTGTCTAAATTTGGGATCTTCTGAATATAGTCTAGTTGATCTGTACTTTGAAAGTGGAATCTGAACTGGCTGATCATATAATTACTTCATTCTCCAGTTAGAAGTGGAAAGCAGTCAGCTTCTATGATCTTTTCGGACACACTAATGAGTTCACCTTTCACTTGTCTCCCTTGTTATAATTCCAAAGCATCTCCCATTACATCCCTAGAATGGAGAGGATGAATACTGTAGTGCTCATATATCTCTTCAACTTTTGCTTAAGCCACTCTTTCAACTTGTCCACGGTCTGTAGACTTTAAAGTTGGTATCCCCATTAAATTTTCATGCTGCTGTTCATTCACATCCTTATCAAATCAGTTTTCTCTTTTAAGGTATTCTATTGCATGTTTAACTTTGCCCTGACTAACCAATTCTTGCAAAATCTTTTTATTCTTTGTCAGCACACCATTTACTAGAACCACTAAAGGTTCCTCTGCTTCTCGATCAACACCTAAAGTTTCAATATTCTGTTTAAAATCTAGAGGAAGATATACAAATATTCATTTTAGACCTTCCACTAATTCACTTTAAGGTAAGTTTTCACTTTTTGTCGGCATTCCGACTATGGCGTGAAAAGGATGCACAGTTTGAATCAAAATACAATCATCAAACAAACTTTTTTCGGTCTGAATTAGACTATAAAAGTGCGTAAAAACATCCTTACATACATCGATCAGTCAATAGAAACAGAATCTATCAGCATTATTAAGATAACATTTAAAAAAAAAGACTCAATACAGGCTAATGCATCAGGTAAAAGATCACCAGTTTAATCCTGGACTATACATAAAAAAATAAAATGGACATGATAAAAAAAAGTTGGCAAAAAAGATAAGCCATCCAAACAATAGTGGCCAACACAGCACATACTTAGTAGAGCCCCAAAATACTAACATGAAAGCAACACACAATAAAGTGCATTACATTCAGTGCCAACTAGCCCAACAGGCATAAGATGTTCATAAAAAATATTCGAAAATAGTAAAGTGTATACTGCATAATGGATCAGGCCAGCCCTAAACTCTTATCAAGCGTCTACCGCAACCTCAATGGGGCAGCCAGAAAACATGATTTAAAATCAGTTGTATAAACATCTGGTAGTAACTGAAGGTGCATAAGACCGTGCTTGACCGGGACAAAATTCAAAGATTACTACGACGGACATCATAAAAACCACAGAAAAACATAAAATGCATAAGGTCCTGGGCAGAGAAATGATCACATGTGCAAGGGAGGAGAAGATGTGGAGCAGCGGCCAGAGCTGCCGAATCGGGAGCTGGAGATCCGGGTTACAGTTTCGGCATTGGCGCAACATCCTGTGATTCTGGGCAAATCACTTAATCTCCCCGTGGCCATGGAAAGCGCCCAGATAACCTCACGGGTGATAAGCCATGCTATACAAATCTACAAACAAACAAATAAGGCCTCAATGACACATTCCAGGAGTCAGGCTTAGGAAAAGCCAGCAACCAGTGAAACTGATTAAACCAGAATCTGGTAAGACGAGACCGATGGTAACTATTGGACATGTTAAGCAAATAGGGTTGAACATATGATTCAGTTACAATCTGTACGTGAGGGCCTTCTCCTCTTCCACACCCTCTCTCTCAGCACTTCTCCATCATAGGAAACTATTCTGTGTCCAAAGAATATCCGCCTTCAGAATATTAAGTAGCGAGTCAAACAAAGCTGGTCTACCTAGCTTAACAGTGTCCCGGTATGTATGGCAGCCATTTAAGTGACCTCCACCCTTAAAGCTGCATACATCCATGAGTAGCTCCCTGTTAAAGTGATTTCCATGTCTCACACCTATGTTGAGCCACCTAGGCAGGGGGCGCAGAGCAATAAGATCCGACAAGCAGGGCAGCCCTAACTCCTCATTAACCATAAAGGCGGGAGTAGATATTGGTGCTGCTAAAAGAGGTCTACAGAATCCATTCTCCTCCACTTTGAGCTTAGTTGAGTCTATATATCCCCAGACATCACTGCTAAATGTGGCCACAGAGACCAATTTAGCCAGGTAAATTTTAATGAAAGCACCCAAAGACTTGCTACCATGTCTGGAGGAGAAGGAGAACATTGGTCTTATAGAGTGGGACAGGGATAATCTTTTAGATCTTATCAAAGGGGCCCAGGTAGGTCATTCATCAAAAACCATACCTAGGTATGCATAAGTCTGAACTAGGCCTGGGCAGAACTCGCGAAGTTAGCGAAAAACTCAGTGAGATTCCGCGGAGTTCTGCGACCAGGCGGAGTCAGTATCCCGCTAGCCTAATAGCAGCAATGCATGAGAATAAAGGAATTAAGCCACCAGAAAACACAAGAAAGTAATAGTGCTGAAAATCACACAAGCATCTTTAGTGAGCTTTGCCGCCTGTCAGCTTCCTATTGCAAGGCCAGTTGTGAACATTGCAGATGTCCCCTTCTCTACCAGTAAAGCCCCACCTACCACACTCAAAAGACCTTTTGCAGCTCGGAGCTGTAAATACAGGTCACTGGTGTCTATGGCCCAAAGGTTGGGTCTCCACTGAGGTCCATCGAACCAGCGGTCGGGTGCAATGACAGAGCTTGGGCAGGGAGCGGCGACCACTATGGCTGCAGCTTCGTAAACAGTGACAGCGCTAAAAACAGACACAAAATCAAGGCGAGCTGCAGAGGGCACCTGGGAGGAGATCATAGAGTCAGGGATAGTCTGAAGCCCATGATCACAGAGAAGGAAAGGAAGGTCCAACCTCGCCACTCTATTAGTAAAGATGAAAAACCATAGACTGGCAGGCAGGAATGCCTAGTGGAAAGGCCATAGAGTGTCAGCAGGTAAGCCTCACAACACACCCAACTTCAGCTACTTTGCATTTTGGGACATGTAGTTTGTCGTGACACTTTTAATCATTATCAGACAAATCTCAGCAGGCATGTCTTGCTTTGAAAACATGCTGGCAGGTGTGCCATACAAAAACTGACCACGTAACGTCTGTTAATGGGCATTATTTCCATTGGCTGCCCTGTGGACTTGTATTTCTATGGTCCATGGTTCTGTGATGTTCTTTGGACTTGTTTTAAGGTCTTTCTTTTGACTTGGGATCATTTGCTTTCATGCAAACTCGTCCCCACCCCACTCACACAGCAGGACACACAATCGACCCCATCTTCGCCAGAGGAAACAACATTCGTTTCAGCCACACCACAGAACTGCTCTAGACAGACCACCACTGTATCCATTTCTCCTTTACGAAACCCACTGCACACAAGCACATGCGCCGCCTTCCACGCAGAAGCTGGAACAAAGTCCCCGAAGAACACCTTACCACCACCCTCACCTACGATAGATGCCTACACAGCAGCTAGCAACCTCCACCAATGGATTGCCAACTGCGCTAACACCCTCTCCCCCCCTCCTGAACACCACAAGATGACACAACCAGAAAGCCAACTGGTTCACCACAAATCTCTGAGAATCAAACGCACCTGCCGACGACTGGAGAAGACGTGGAGAAACAGTAAAATCCTGGAAGCACACTCTGCCTAAAAAATGGCCATCACAGCACACCACCAACTCATCAAATCAACAAAGAACTCTTTGGCATCATACGGGAATTTGCCAAAGCCAACAGTGAAACAACCGACGTCCCCCCCTCCCAAGACCTCTGCGACAAACTCAGCTCCTTCTTTCACCTCAAGATCAAGACGCTCTACGACAACTTCGACGACCAAGACCACGGCACCGCCTCAACTCCCACCCCCAGCATCGCCACCCCACAGACCCTTCTCTCTTGGACCCCTCTCACCACAGAAGATATCTTCTGACCCCTGCCTACCGCACATATTCCAGAAGGCTGCCATCGCACCCGACCTACTCTGAACTCTCAACTGCTCCCTCAAGACCGCCACATTCCCCATCATCTGGAAGCACACCAAAGTCAAACCCCTCCTAAAGAAGCCCTCTGCAGACTCAACGGACCTTAAAAACTTCAGGCTCATCTCACTGCTTCCCTTCACGGCCAAAGTCATCAAGGCCGTCAATACCCAGCTAGCACACTTCATAGAAACCAACGGCACCCTAGACGCCTCTATATCCGGATTCCGCAGCAACCACAGCACCGAGACCGCCCTCCTCACCACCACTGACCACATCCGCGTCCTCCTCGACCAAGGCCACACAGCAGCCCTCATCCTACTGGACCGATCAGCAGCCTTCAACACCCTTTCCCACCGCACACTACCCACCAGACTCCACGATGCCAGCATCCAATGAAAAGCTTTAGAATGGATACAATCCTTCCTCTCAGGCAGAACACAGAGAATAAGACTCCCGCCCTTCCTCTCAGAAACGACATAGATCAGATGCAGAGTTCCCCAAGGATCTTCCCTCAGCCCCACGCTCTTCAACATCTACATAGCCACCCTTGCAACCATTGTCAGAAACCACGGGCTCACCATCATCTGCTATGCCGATGACACCCAGCTCATCCTCTCCCTCAACAAGGAACCCAACATCACCAGGCACAACTTCCAAGAAGGGATGGAAGCTTTCGCGACCTGGATGAACAACAGCTCCCTGAAGCTCAACTTGGAGAAAACAGAAGTCCTCATCCTCAGCTTCACTCTCTCCGCATTGGACACCTGGAAACCCACCCACTACATTGGACCACGCACGCAAACTCGGCATAATACTCGACTCTTCACTCATCAGATCAACGCCGTATCCTCCGCATGCTTCAACACCCTCCGCGTACTTCGCAAGACGTTCAAGTGGATCCACCCTGACTCTAGGAAAACTGTCACCCACGCACTCATCACCAGCAGACTGGACGACGGCAACGCCCTCTACGCCAGAATCAGCAAAAAACTCCGCAAACTCCAGACCGTCCAGAACGCCGCAGCCAGATTTATCCTCGATATCCCACGACACGACCACATCACCCAACACCTCCGCAAACTCCACTGGCTTATTGTCGAAAAAAGGATAACGTTCAAGCTGCTCACACACACCTACAAGGCCCTCCACAACATCGGACCCCAATACCTCAATGACAGAATCTCCTTCCATCCCCCCAAGAGAAACCTACGTTCAGCCGACCTCTACCTAGCCACCATCCCAGGAAGAGAGCCGACGGAAGATCCTTCTTGTACCTAGCAGCCTAGTCCTGGAACAAACTCCCCCTTTACCTCCGATGGAGCCCGACACTGCCCCAGTTCAGGAAGGACCTCAAGACCTGGCTCTTTGACTGACCCCAATAGAGCTGCTCACTCCCTCCCCCAGCGCCTTGAGAACCTTACGGGTGAGTAGTGCGCTTCACATACCCTGATTGATGTTTCCACCGGCTGTGATTTTGTGTGCTTTTTCTTTCAGTGAGTTCTTGTTTGGACTGTGTTTCTGTGGCTTGTACTTCTAATTGCTCGTGTTTCAGCTTGTTTTTATGTGTGCTCGTGTTGCTGTGAAATTGTGCTTCTCTGTGCTGTTTATGCAGACTTGGGTTTCTGTTTTCTTGTATTCTTCTGGATTGCTGTGTAGGTAGTCTGTGCTTCTGTGAGCCATGTGCTCTATACTTACCTGGGCCTGTGTTTGCTGGTGTTTTCCAGGCCCCCTGCTACTGTGTACCGTATTTCTGATGTTTGCTTGAAGATCTATCTGCCGTGTGTTTGTGGATTTTTTCTACAGGATGTGTGTCTGTGGCCTGTGTTTCGAAGGACTGTGTGGTTGTGGCTCTGCGGGTTTGTGAATCTAATAGCTCGTGTTGATTACTCTTTTGTGGGCCATGCCTCTTTTGGAGGTTGTATAACTGTAGTCTTGCCATTCTGTTTGTGGTTGCTCAGGGTGGCTTTATTTTCTGTTTCTTTTCGAGGATTCTGACTTTCTGATCTCCAGTATTCAGACATGCACTGGTACGTTGATGGAAAAGGACCGCGATTGTGTGATCCTGAGACAGGCGATGAGTGAACGTGCTAGGGGTTTTACCAGACTAGCAAACACCATGAGTACCCCACCACCAACAACCAACACACAGTCATTTTAGGGACCATGTGATGCAAAAGGACAAAATGCATTTGTTTGAGGTTTTATCTGCTATGCTTGCTTTTAACTTGGGTCCTGGCTGACTAGATGGCACAGTTTTTAAACGCTCGCCTCTGCACTCTGTAGCTACCGCAAGTAACTATTTGGAATGCTGGCACGTCCACCTCAACCTTCCACCTCTCCGGGGTCAGTAAATACTATACCAATGCATAGTGTCAACAAGACTGTTTTCACAGCGCTTAGACATGGAAAACTACGTATTGAGGCACTATACAAAAGTTGTCTATTAATAACACCCAGTACAAATTAACAGATGAGTTTGCAGCATCTGCCTTATGAAAGGTCGGCTTTATATGAGTGAGCTGTGGGTTTCATCAACACGAGGCTGGGGAAAGATAGGGTGTCTTTGGTAGGACGCCATCAACCTGGCTTTTGTGTTTTTTTACACTAATAAATGGAAGAGCACCCCTCACTTTTTTTATTTCCAGTGAAAAGTAATGTGACGCAGGAGTGGTACAAGATGCTTCTCCCGTCTTCTCTCGTTAAAGATATGATGAGCTGGAAGGGCCGTTCCAGTGAAGAGTTAACTGCAGATTATCACGGAGGTAATGCTCCAGCACACTTTAAATTTTAAATAACTCCACAATTTCTGTGGTGAACACTGGGATTCATTAACAGCTAACTAGGTTGCAGAAACTATGCAGCCTGTAGGGGTGAGCGCTGGGCATGCTGATAAACTCCACTCTGCTGGTGTTTGGTGGAGTTTTTGCTGAACTCCGTGCTCCAAGAGGAGTGGGCAAAACTCTGTGAACTCCACCGGCGGAGCGGAGTTCACTGCCCACCCCTAGTCTGAACCCTGGTCAGCTTGTGGTCCTGAACATGAAAGGATCTTGACTTTGTCTGCCTAGGGCTGACAACCATCACCTGAGATTTACTATAGTTGGTAGAGAGGTCGAGGCTGTGACAAAACCATCAAGCAATGTCCGAAGACCGACCCAGGGCAGTTCTCACCAGCAAAACAGTGTCGTTCACATATAAAAAAGCGGGGATCTGATGGGCACCTGTTTAAGGACAATCCACCTGTCTGTCTAACAGCCTGGCCCCCTAGTCATTCACATACAAGGTGAACATAAAAGGGGACAATATACAACCCTGTTTTATCCCACTCTTTAAGGGGAAGGAACTAATACAGGACCCATCAGAGTTATATTTGACAACCCCCATCATATCCCTGTGCAGCTCACTGAGGAAATAACCAATATCTATGTCCATTCCCATGTCCAGCAAGATGGGCATAACTTGGATCTGTTTACTCCGTCAAAGTCAGAGGACAGATTCATAAATGCAATAAACAGTGGCCATGGTTTGACCACAGTATACTCGTTAATTAATAGAAAAAGGTTTAGGCATAGGTCACACATCCCTAAACCTGGGTGAAATCCAAATCATAGTTCTGAAAGAACGGAGCCGTCCTTCGCCCATGACACTGCCCTCTCCAAAATAACCCTGCCCATCACCTTGACAACTGAATCACTCAAAGAGATGGACCTATAACAGCTCGGCTGGTCTCTGGAGCCCTTTTTGTATACTGGGATAATGACAGCCTGTTACCAGGAATGTGGGAGGACTCTACGTACTTCCAATTTAACATACAAGTTAGAATCAGGACCCAGAGATCAGATGGCATCTTAAACAAGTCAGCAGGGATCCCATCCGGTCCTGGAGCCTTATGACCAGTCATGCATCCTATGGTGAGCATGAACTCATCAACATTAAATGTAAGGTTGCATTGATGCCTAGTTAACAAAGATGGCTCATCTTGAACACCACTGTACAGAGAGTTTTAGATTATCTCAAAATGCTCATTCCACTTCTCCCGAAGGATATGTGAGGAAGCGGCGTGGGCCCTGTTATCATTAAATAAAGGACGATTAACATCCTTCCAGAACTTACTGCTATCGGCCCTAACAGAGGCATCCGTGAGATCAGCCCAAGCTTATTTTTTAATTGATCTCTTCCTTGATTCTAACACCTTTTTGTAGGCAGTGCATCTACTGGCTATTTGACAGTGGTCTTTGGGCTGAGCTGTGCGTGTGGACATTAATAATCTATGAGCTTTTGAGCAATCTTTTTCAAACCAGCAGGGATTACTATTTGCTACTGGTTTAGAAGGGAGTGATAGCCTGGCTTAACATCTTCCCCAATCATGGAATAAGCATTCAGGAAAACGCTATCTTCACATAAGTCCACCAAACACAGATCAAATTCTCTTCGCTCAGCATTCAAAAGGCCTTTCAAAAAATCCCCTGGAACAATCTTCATCCACCTCAGTCTTCGTCCCTAAACAGTGGCTACACCCTCCGATTGGCTAAAAACACATGAACCGGGGCTCGAATAAACAAGTTGGTAAAACTAACAGAGATGCAATACTGATCACTAAACCAGAGACTCTTTTGTCAAAACGATCTAAAGAATCCCGCAAAGATGCAGAAATAAAAATAAAATCTATTGTGGAGTACAAGCCTCGTCCACTAAAAGTAGGGACAGAACTACCATCTGCGCTTCAGAACATTTGTGTCATGGCACATTCAAAATTAAATTCTAAAAGAAATTTATTCAGGCAGTGGCCTGCTTGACTGTGTTCCATGTGCAAGAAATCGTCATTATGCACTTGATCATGGTACAAAGGAGTGAGGGCAGGGATCAGTATTGAACTCTCCCACTGAAATAAATCCCACTTTTACATTGCTACATGTATCCACGTTCAACAGTTGATCCTTAAGAGTGGAGAGTGTGTTGCAAAAGGAGGGACCAGTAGTTGCATCATAAAATTTAACAAAATATGATCACCCATGGCAGGGGCGGTTAGCACGAATACTTTCGAATTGGCTGAATTAACTGCCATGTGCTTGAGCCTACAGTTTAGGGACAGAGAGTCCAGAGTCAACAAACCCCCATTTGGGTGTCCCCTTAGTAAAGGTACGGCAGGATTGAAATATGATTTATACCCCTCCAGAACAAACAAACCCCCCTACATGCTGCTGTTCATTCACATCTTTATCAAAACTGTATTCTGTTTTAATGTATTCTATTGCATATTTACCTTTGTCTATACTAAACAATTCCTGGAAAATCTTTTTATTCTTTGTCGGCATATCATTTACTAGAACCACTAATGGTTCCTCTGCTTCTCCATCAACACCTAGAGTTTGAATATTCTGTTTAAAATCTAGAGGAAGATGCACATTTTTCTTTAAGACCTTTCACTAATTCACTTTGAGGTAAGTTTGCACTTTTGTCTGCATTCTGACTATGGCTTGTAAAGGTTGCACAGTTTCAATCAAAATCCTTTCATAGATATTTTGATCATTTAATTCAGGAGCAATTGAGAACATTTGTAAGTTAATGTCAATACATCTACCAGGCATTTTATTATCATCTACTTGCACACTACTTGTTTTAGACATAAATCAAATTGTTCCTCTTCTATTAAATAGAGGGTATGTTTAAACCACTGAATAAGGTCATCTTCCTCGGTCTTTCTAGCAGATATCTATTTTTGTATGCATCTATGTGTCCTTTGTAGTGGGTGTGACAGCAACAAACACATATCTTGTTTGGAATTTCCACAGCTGAAGCTTTAAAATGCCTTATTTCATTCCATAACTTCTCTAACGTAATGCCATAACTCTCACTTTCTGAGAAGATCAACTCAACTCACCACCTTCCTCAAAAACACATCACCACCATCATCCTCAGACATCAACACCACAGCACGCAACCTCCACCAATGGATTGCAAACTATGCCGACACCCTTGCCCCCCTCAAGAAAGCCACTGGCAAACAACACATCAAGAAAGCAAGCTGGCTCACCCCTGCTCTTCAAGAGTCCAGACGCACCTGTAGACGGCTCGAGAAGACATGGAGGAACAACAAAATCCTGGAAGCCCACACTGCCTTCAATGCAGCCACCACCGCACTCCACTACCTCATCATCAAAACCATGAGGACAAAGGCCCTCCAAGATTGAATCACCAACAACTCACACAATAGCAAAGAACTCTTCAGCATTATCAAGGAGTGCGCCAAACCCAACAGCGAGGCGACAGACGCCCCACCCTCCCAAGACCTCTGCAACAGACTTGGCACCTTCTTCTAACCACAAGATCAAGACTGTCTAGGGCAACTTCAATACCCAGGACCACCACACTGCACCAGTAACCACCACAACCATTGCCGCCCCCGACTGACTCTGCACAGCTGGTCCTCACTCACCAAGGACAACACCATAAAAACCATAAAAAGCATCCACTGCAGAGCACCTTCCGCCCTGCCCGCATCGCATCTTCCACAGTGCCACCACCGCAATGGCACCCGAGCTATGCCAAACCATCAACTGCTCCCTCGAGACTGCCACCTTCCCGATGACTGGAAACAAACCAAGATCAATCCCCTCCTGAAGAAACCCTCCGTGGACGAGACGGACCTCAAGAACTCCAGGCCCATCTTCCTGCTGCCCTCTCCCAGCCAAAGTCATCGAAAAAGACATCAACGCCCAGCTCACCGCTTTATTGAAACCAACCTTGTCCTGGACATCTCCCAATCTGGATTCTGAAACAATCATAGAACCGAGGCAGCCCTCCTCAATGCCACCGACGACATCAGCTCCCTCCTCGACCATGGCAAAACCACAGCCCTCATCCTACTGGACCTCTTGGCGGCCTTTGACATCGTCTCCCACTGCACCCTAGTCCCAAGACTCCATGGCACTGATATCCAAGGCAAAGCCATCATCTGGACCCGCTCCTTCCTCACCAGCAGAACACAATGGCTTACACTCCCACTGTAGCTCTCGAAACCGACAGAAATCAGCTGCGGAGTACCCCAGGTTTCCTCTCTCAGCCCCACCCTCTTCAGTACAAGGCACCCTTGGCGGCCATTGTCAGGAACCAAGGGCTCAACATCATTTCCTATGCCGCGACACCCAGTTGACCCTCTCCCTCACCAAAGAACCCATTGTCGCCAGGAACAACTTCCACGAAGGAATGAAAGCCATTGCCTCCTCGATGAAGGACAGCTGCCTGAAGCTCAACTCAAACAAGACAGAAGTCCTCATCCTGGGAGTCTCCCCCTCTGATTGGAATGACCCCTGGTGGCCCTTTGCTCTAGGAAGTCCTCTACCCCCACGAACCACGCACGAAACCTAAGCATCGTACTGGACTCCTCGCTCACAATGGACTGCCAGATAAAAACTGCTTCCTTGGCCTGCTACAACACATTCCGCCTGCTTCGAAAGACCTTCAGATGGATCCCCACTGAATCCAGGAAGACAGTCACCCATGCCCTCATCAGCAGCAGACTCGACTACAGCAGCGCACTCTACGCCGACATCACCCAGAAACTCCTCTGAAGACTCCAGAATGTCCAGAACGCCACAGCAAGACTAATCCTCAACATCCTCCATCACAGCCACATCACTCAACACCCCTACAACCTACACTGGCTCCCAGTCGACAGAAGAATAATCTTCAAACTCCTTACCCGCGCATACAAGGCCCTTCACAATGCCACACCTGCATACCTGAATCACTGCCTCACATTCCATGTACCCAACAGACACCTATGCTCCGCCCAGCTTTCCCTGGCTACCAAATCCACAAGACCAGAACCAGAGGAATGTCCTTCTCCTATGTTGCCTCCAAGACATGGAACACCCTGCCCAGCCACCTCAGGAAATCACCCTCGGTGACGCAATTTAGGAAGGAACCTCAAGACCTGGCTCTTCGGATGAACTCAGCACTTAATCTGATCTGCTGCGCCCCCTCCCCCCAGAACTTTGAGACCCTCATGGGTGAGTAGCTGCGCTTGACAAACCCCGATTGATTGATTGATAGGAGGTGGTAGTACTTTATTTACTTCTGTCTCACTTTCCGGTCCAAAGTAAGTAATTTGAATTTCTTTAGATATATTTGTAATCTTGGACACAGTACCATGTAAAAGAGCTCTACTCAAAGCTTTTAAATGCAAGCTGGACTTTTTACAAAATACAATCTTCTTACAAGATTGCAAATTTTTGAGTGATGCACAGACAACATTCGAAAACGATAGAAAATACTAGGCAAGCCAATAAATGTATTTGTAGTTAGTTTTTTTTTAATAACAAATTTTATTTGATTTTCGAAAGAAATCTGGGCGATCAGCCCCATAGTACCAATAAATGAAAAAGGTATACATATGCTCTTTGAATCCTCATTTTGTGCATATATAAACGCCTGCGGAACATGCAGGACCATCAACAATACAACATAGCAGACATCACAGTATCTCACGATTGGTTCACATACACCATTTGGCAGGGCATCTATTTCAATCCTGTAGGGGGGGGGGGCATCCCATAACTGCAAAAAGCAAGCATGAGCTCATTTACGGGTCTTCGGGTGGCAACGGGGGAAGCTCCATGCCACGGTACGTGGCCCATCGGGTCCAAATCTTCCTGTGTTTCTTGGGGCAACCTCGGGCTACAAAGACCGCCATCTCTGCCCCCATACAAGTGTCAAGTTCCCGTTTCCATTTACCAATCGGCGGGGGTGATGTGCTCTTCCAACACTGCGCTATGTCCCGTTTAGCGACCGCCAGTGCCAAGAATAGCAAATGTTGCTTATATTTATTTCCCCCCCTGTCCTCTGTGGCATGTAAGAGAAAGAGTCGCGGGTCTAAGGGGAGTTCCCACGCCAATACCTCCTGAAGGCAAGACCTAACCCTGCACCAGTAGGGCTGCAGCGCAACGCAGCTCCACACCGTATGTATGAAGGTCCCTTCGGCGCGATCGCACCGTAGACACAGAGGGGACTGAATGACACCCATCTTCCACAGCCGGACACGCGTAAAATAGGCCCGGTGTAGGTACTTAAACTGTATCAGGCGATATCTGGTAGAGACCGCCGCCCCCGTGGGCTACCCATGGCTTCGGCCCAGTCATCGTCCGTCAACTCAGGGATGTCGGCCACCCAGGCCGCACGTGTCTTGTTGAGCGTCGTCGTGGCGTGAGTAATGAGGGTCTGGTAGATTTGCCTGATTTTATGTTGGCCTAGGTCACCCATCAGTAGACGTCCCTCTAGGGGTGGAACTCAGGGAGGGCGTCCAGTGAGCGAATGAGGGGGTGAGTGCATGGCGAAGTTGAAGGAATCTAAAAATTGTGATTTGTGAAGCTGGTACTCGATCTGCAGCTGCTGATACGATTTTAGGGTAGTGCCCTGCATCACATCGCCCAGGGTTGATATCCCCACCGTGTCCCAGCCCTGAAAACCCTGTAGGGCCGCCACCAGGCGAAGGTATGTTCCCTGCCATAGTGGGGTCGCCTGGGTAAGCCTACCACCCCAACCCATCCGCTTCACCGTCGCCCGCCACAGTGAGATCACCACTCTGCCCGCCGGAGGTAGTGCATCCAAGCGCGTCGCGCTATATAGGAGATGTAGGAGGGGGGTACGCGCCAGAACGACCTGCTCGGCAGCATATGCCGGGTCGACAGGGGAGCCATACCACCACTCGTTTATTACTAGAATGTGGGATGCCACATAATACGCATATATATCTGCTACCGCGATGCCCACACAATATGTGGATTGCACACAGGTGCGAAGAGCGACTCTGATCGCACCATTATTCCAAAGGAATTTGTTCTGTACGGCATTAACTTGCGCAAACCAGGAGCGCGGAATCGGGTATGGGAAGTTTTGGAGACGGAAGAGAAGGCGCGGTAAAGAGACCATTTTAAAGATTGCCGAGCGGCCGTAAAGAGACAGCGGTAGAGAGGCCCAGACCGCGGTCTCGGTCTGGAGGCCGACCAATAGAGGGGTGATGTTGTGCAGCCATGAGATCTTGGGGCATGCTGAGATATATATCCCGAGATATTTAAAACCATCGGTCGCACGGGTGAGCTGTGACGCCCAGGCGTCTCGGCCCTGAGGGCCGCAGACCGGGAATAGGATAGATTTAGCCGGGTTCGTATGCAGCCCCGTGGTTTCCCCAAAGATTCTGAGTATCTGGAGCACGCGTGGTCCAGAGAACCATGGGTCTGTGATGAAAAATAGTGCATCGTCCGCATATAGTGTAATGCGATCGGAGCGCGAAGTCCACCAGTCAAAGCCCCGAAGGACCGGGTCCCACCGAACCCATGCAGCTAGGGGCTCGATTGCCAAGGCAAATAGAAGAGGAGACAAGGGACAACCCTGTCGAGTGCCCCTCCGGATAGGAAAGGGGGTCGAGCGGTGACCAGCTATGCGCACCGAGGCCGTCAAGTCCGTATACAACAGGCGCACGTACGCAAGGAATTGGGGTCCAAAATTACATGCCTCTAGCAGTTGAAACAGATAAGTCCAGCTCAGAGAGTCGAAGGCCTTATCTATGTCGGCCAATAGAATTGCCGCCGGCCTACCGAGAGCTGGGGCTGCAGCCAGCGCATTATGTACCCGCCGGATGTTATGGCGTGTGGCTCTCTGCGGCATAAATCCTGCCTGATCGGGATGGATTAAGTCCGGGACGCAGGACCGTAGCCGGTCGGCGAGAACTTTCCCCAATAATTTGGGTTCAAAATTTATGAGGGATATGGGGCGATAAGAAGAGGGTAATTCCGGGGGGCGCCCGGGCTTGTGGAAGAGCACGATTTCAGCATGCCGCCAGTCGTGGGGCAGGATAGCGGAGTCCCTGGCCTCCCGGATCGTCGCCAGAAGGTGGGGCCCCAGTCTTTGTGCATGTGGGCGTAAGAAATCCAGCGGAAACCCATTAGGGCCTGGAGCCTTCCCCGAGCGGAGCACGCCCAGCGCACCCGTCGGTTCCTCCACCGTGATCTGTGCTTCGAGCTGATCCCGCAATTGGTCAGAGAGCCTCTTCGGCGGAATGTCTCGCAGAAACTCAGCGATGAGTTCAGCTGAGATTACTTCCCGCTCGGCATATAGGGCTGTGAAGTAGCGCGCAAACTCCCCGGCCACCTCCGCTGGCGCCAAAACTAACGACCCGTCCGCACCCCGGATTGTAGGAACGACCGCCGGGGATTTGTCAGCCTGACAAAGCCGATGGAGCATCTTACTCGACTTGTCTCCCCATTGGTATACCCGATGTTGGGATGCCTCCCAGATTTCCTTGGCCTCCCCCAATAGATATTGCCGTAATTCTTGTTGTGCGAGAAGTAAGTTGCGCCTGAGACCGGGGCTCGGGTCTATAGTCAGTTGCTGTGCAAGGGTCAGTTGATGCGTTTCGAGAACCGCTAGCCGCTCACGTCGCAAGCGCTTTTCATTGGTGCAGTAACTTATATCCGCGCCGCGGAGGGTGGGTTTTAGGGCCTCCCATAAAATACTACCCGAGGGGGCGGTAGGGGCATTTAAGTCTATGTAGGTGGAGACAGCTATTTGGAGCATTTCCTGGTATTTGGGGCATCGCATGCGCCAGGGAGACATGCGCCATCTGAAGGGAGGTCTACGGGATCGTGTGTGGAACTGCAGCGCCACTGGGGAATGATCTGACAATCCACGAGGGTGATGTATTACCCGTGAAAAACGGTGCAGTGAGGCCTGAGGAGCAAAACAGTAGTCAAGACGGGATTGGGTCCCGTGCACTGTGGAAAGAAATGTATAGCCCCGTTCCGAGGGATGATACTCCCTCCAAACGTCCGCCCAACCCAGTGTGTGCGCAAGGGAATAGAGTTTAGATGTGCCAGCGGACTGTTGGGAGTCTGTGGATCGCAGCCGGTCCAAAGGGCCCATTGTCATTCCAGTCTCCACCCAGGAGCGTAAGGTCGTCGTGTATGGCGCCCCATTCCGCCGTGATCTTGGCGATGAAGGTCGAGCCCAACGGGGGGGGGGCATACACACTGCCTATGGTCACCCTCTCGCCACCAAGCATGCAGGTCAGGAAAAGGTATCTGCCTCCCAGGTCCGCCCGATGTGCTAAGTATTGGAACTGGACTCAACGATGAATCAGAATTGCCACCCCCCTGGAGCCCCTGGTGAACCCAGCATGATAAACATGAAAGAAACCGAATCGGGCTAAACAGGGGGCCTTGGTACCCAGGAGATGCGTCTCTTGGAGAAGAAGGAGGTCTGCCCCGTATCTCTTTGCAGGCGCAAGACTGCGCCCCGTTTTACTTTATTCTGGAGCCCTCGTACATTCCACGAGACCACTGTAAGGTCCCCGGGGGAGGTTGTATCATTAGGTGCCATTTAGCCTGTGTCTCGGAAGCTGTGGGAGGAGAAACGTGATGATCTATGTGTGTCTGCAGAAAACAAATAGAACAAATGAACTGAAAAACTTCCCTCAGACCCCCCGCCCCCCACCCTACGCTGCCAAAAACAAGGAGCATCTGTCGCGGTGCAGGGGAGACCAGGCCCCCAACAGTGGAAACCTGGGCCCCGGCGCCAACAATACCCAACCCTCCCACCAAACATGTCAAACTTGGGGGTGCTCAAGAAGAGTCTGTGGCTTGGAAGTCCCATGGCATGCCCACCACCCTACGCGGAGAAGGAGCATGCTGCTGTAGGCCCTCCCCGCCCGAGAATCAGATGTGTCCCTGCAGGTACGGGCAGTACCACGACTGGATGATCAGGAGAGTCGTGGTGGGCTTGCAGAGAGTCTGTCAGATCCTGAGCCGAGACGTTTCTTGGACTTTGTGTGCCGGGATCGGCTACGCCGCGACCCCCGGGAGGAGTCCGAATCACGGGAACATGGCGAGCCCGGCCGTATCTGAGGACGCTCCTCGGCCCATGCAAGGACAGCCTCCGGGGTATCGAAGAAGAAGGATTTGGAGTTGAAAATAATACGCATCCGGGCCGGGTATAGCAGCATGTACTGCAGGTTCATGTCGCGTAGCTTGCGCTTGGCCGCCGTGAAAGATTGGCGCTGCTATTGAACCAGCCGGGTGTAGTCCGGGAACACCATGACAGGTCGGGAAGCGTGTTGGAACAGATCCTTATGCTGCCGGGCACATCGGAGGATCGCATCACGGTCTGTGTAGTTCATTACCCTAGCGATGACTGGCCTAGGGCTTTCACCCGGAGGTGGTTTTTGGGTCCGGGCCCGGTGGGCGCGCTCAGTTATGAAGCAGGGGGAGAGCTGATCAGCAGGCATTAGGTCGGTCAGCCATTTTGTAATGAAGCAAGTCATGGAGGCCCCTTCGCACCCCTCCGGCAGGCCCACAAATCGCAGGTTATTTCGGCGTGCCCGGCCTTCCGCATCTTCGACCCTGGAGGCGAGTTCCCTGGACACCACAGTAAGCTTGTTTACCTGCTTTTGTAGGGTGGAGACCGTGTCCTCGACCGTGGAGACCCGAGTCTCAGCCTCCGTAATGCGGTCGACAGCCTTGCGGAGGTCTTGACGGAGGAATGACACCTCCGAGCCCACAGCTCCTATCTTGGCCTCCAATGTGTCCCTGGCGTCATTGATCGCCACCAGGAGGGCCGCGTTGTCGGGCGGCGGGCTCGCCCCACCACCCGCCGGGGGGCCGCAACCAGCCGGTGCAGTGTAATGATCCAGCGTAGCCTGTTTTGGGCCGGCTCCGCCTTGTTTGTCCCTGCCCATCGTGTGACTGAGGGTCGGAGGCAGCCCCTCACCCAGGGGGGACCCGGCGGCCCCCGAGGCCCTGCAACCAGGATCCGGTCCGGCCTGCCGCGTGGTCCGCGCCCCAGACCGGCGGCGCAGGCGGTGTTGGGGTCACCACTCCTCTGCACACAATCCGCCGAGCTCGGCGCCAGGCCTCACGGTGCAGCACACCAAGCCCCGCAGCCACAGGTCACCGGTGCGCCGAAAGCTCCAAGAGTCCTGCCGGCTCAGCGCGTCCCTCCAACGCGACACACAAGAGGAGGCCGGCCAGGCAGAAGTAGAGGTGAAGGGCCCGGCAGGCCACCCCACCGATCACCTGGGGGCAGCAGACCGCCTCACAACAGCCGGGGGCCAACAGAGGGGAGGCCGGGGTCCCGGGCCACGGGGAGGAGGCACCAAGAGGAGGGGGGGGGGAAAGATGACAGCTGTCCCCCACTAGGCCAGACCTCAGGGGCCGAGAGCGCAGAAGCGCCCCCCCGGCCTCACTCACCCGATGCCCCAGTCGAGTCTGGACGGGTCCCTGCATCGCAGCGGCGATCCGATCTCCCAGCAGGGCGACGCCACCGACCAGGGGGAGCAGGTCCGCAGCCCCGACCGGGCCGCCATCCGGTCAGCCGCTCCGCACCTCGGCGACCCGGCAGTGCAGTGTCCCTCGGGTCTCGCCGGCAAGATCCCGCACAGGCCTCAAGCCCCGGTGTCTCCTGGCGCGCTGCCCGCCCACGGGCAAGGGGCGGCTGCTCCGGCCGCAGCACCCGGCGGCGCCGCTCAATCCCCGGCGATGCGACGGGGCCGGGAGAGCTCGATGGTCGCTCAGGCACGGTCCAGCGGGGCCTGGGACGGTCCGCCGCAGGGCCGGCTGGTCTGATTATCCTCCGTGAGGATTTTAAGGCGGATAGTGGCACAGGTTTGGCGTGGCGACGCGGAGCGCGATTAACTTGCGTCCGCCATGTTGGCTCGCCAAGCCACGCCCCCCGTATTTGTAGTTTTTGGTGTTTTGTTTTCTCACTCTACAGTGGTCAAGAGTTTGCAATACTATCATTTTTTTAAAGCTCCTCTATAAACTTTCCCACAAATTCTCTAAGCTTGTCAATTGATTTTGAATTATCTTACAGTTACTACTACACTGCCACTCATAGCCTGGAGCAGGAGTATGTTGCTGTAAAATTTCCTCCCTCGTTACTTCATCTGTATTTCCAGGTACTAATCTTTCCTTTGGTAGTGCTGTATCCACCGCAAACAATAATCTATTGATTTGATACTAGCTGTCTTCATTAAAGAAAGACTTACTTCTTGAAGTGTGTATCCACTCCACTTCAAAGATGCTGTAAAACGTGGTATTCTTTATCTGCATCTTTTGTCCGCATTTCTTTTAAACTTGTAGATAAACATGCTCTTCTCTTCACTAGCTTCAGTGATTTCATAATTTTAGTTACCAATCTTGTGCGAAATAACTTTTGTCAAAGCTCCTTAAATTTATGTTTCTCAAAGTAGAATCTTCATGTTTATTGCTTGCAATATTCTCTATTGCCAGTTTCAATTTGGCACACCCATCTTTTTTTCTCACAGGTTCATTTATAACTGTACTTTTCCTAATTACTTTTCTTAGAAAGTTTTGCATGCTCCCACCGATATTATGTTTTTTCTGTTGCCTTCTTTCTACAAGGTTTCAGTTGTACTGTCTCTCCATTTACAATAGTATCCATGTTTTGTCTTAATCTTTTTCTGTTCTTTTGTAGGCATTGTGAAAGATGTTGAATACCTACAGAATAAGGATTACACATTGTGTAATAAAGCAGTATATTTCTACTAACTATACATATTATAAATACGATAATAACTTATAACAATATGTTTATTTATCCATAACACTACAGACTATGAATAAAGTATGTTGTTTGTGCTTTGGTGTAGCCAGTGACTAGTGTCTTCACCATCAACTCAATCTATATTGAAGAGTACATACACAAACAACTTGAAAAACAATGTATATTGTTATTTAATACGTAGTTGACTGGAGACTGACATGTTTATTTTTGATTTGAGAGTCAGGAGTATGTAGAAGTGGCTGGGCCTAGTATTTGGTGATATGTGTATTGGTGGACCGGCCTTTTCAAACAGAGGTTTGTTTATAGAGACAGCTGTGTGTACAAGTAGCTTCACTTACCAGTATGTGGTATGTGTTGTGTGGTAGTAGTCAAACTCAGCTGTGCTCTGTGTGAAAGATGTATATGAAAGTGACTCAGTCTTTAAACAGATAATGTTTTTAGTAAGAGACTAGTCAGTATGTTCTGAGCTTTGCTTAGGTGGACAGCTGTATGTAGAAGTGGCTGGGCCTAGCATTAGGTGATGTGCGTACTGGGGGTCTGATTTCCACGCAGAACTTTGTTTAGGGAGAGAGAACTGTGTGTACAAGTTGTATCATCTACCAATATATAGTATGTGCGGTGTCAGACTACAGACTTCAACCTCAGCTCTGCTCAGGGTGAAAGGAGCATGTGAAAGTTGCTTGGCCTTTCAACAGATAATGTGTTCGTTAGAGGACTAGTCACTCTGAGATGAACTCGGTACAGAATGAAAGTTGGATGTAAGAGGGGTTCGGCCTTTCACCAGATAACGTATCTCGTAGAAACTAGTCAATATGTTCTGAACTTTGCTTAGGCAAACCATCGTATGTAGAAGTGGCTGAGGCTAGTTGTACTTGATTCTTGTAAAGGGTGATAGCTTTGGGATGCAGAGCTCTCTTTCCGGACACAGTTGTGCGTACAAATGACATCACCTGCCAGTAAATGGTATTTGTGTTAGAGAACTGGACTTTTCATGATAAATTTTGCTCCGGGAGAAACGTGCATGTAAAAGTGGCTCAGCTGTTTAACGGATAAAGTGTGTAGTAAGGAACTAGTCACTGTGTTGTGACGTTTCCCTCAGGGCACTACTGTATGTAGACTTTTCTGGGCACAGTACTAGGTGAAGTGTAGAGTGGGGAACTAGCCTTTTCATACAAAGCTATGTTTTCTGAGACAGCTGTGTGTATACGTGGATTCACCCACCAATATATGCATGTGAGATTACAGTCTGCAATCTCAGCTCTGCTCACGGTAAAATTTGCATCTGAAAGCGGCTCGGTCTTTCACTAGGTAATCTGTCTATTAGGGGACCTGTCACTTCATTCTGAGCTTACATAGGGGGATATCTGTATGCAGAAGTGGCTTGGCCTAGTAGTAGGTGATGTGTGTACCAGGTGACTGGCCTTCTTATGCAGGCCTTTGTTTAGGGAGTGAGCTGTGTGTACGTGTGGTGTGACCTACCAGTACATGGTATGTGTGGTAGGGGACTGGAGTCTTCAAACTGAGCTATGCTCAGGGAGGAAGCTGTATGTGAAGTGGCTCGTCCTTTCAACCGATAATGTGTCCAGTAGAGGAGTAGTCACTTTGTACGTTTTTCTGAGCTATGCTTAGGGGGGCCGCTGTGTGTAGATGTGTGTGGGTCTAGTATTAGGAGATGTGTGTAATGTGGGACTGGCCTTTTCATGCAGAGCTTTGTTTAGTGAGAAAGCTGTGTGTACGAGTTGCATCACCTAACAGTATATGGTATTCGTGGGTTGAGACTACAGTCTTCAACCTCAGCTCTCTTCAGGGTGAAAGTTGCATATGAAAGTGGCTTGGTCTTTCAACAATCAATGTGTCTGTTAGAGGACTAGTCACTTTGTTCTGAACTTTGCTTATGGGACAGCTGTATGTAGAAGTGGCTGGACCTAGTTGTACTTGATGCATGTACTGAGGGACAGGCCTTTTGATGCAGAGCTTTGTTTAGGACACATCTGTGAGTTCACTTACCAGTATATGTATGTGTTGTAGGGGAACGGAGTCTTCATGCTAAACTTTGGTATTGAAGAAAGTTAAATGTTAAAGTGGCTCAGCCTGTTAGATGACTATGGGCCAGATGTACGACCATTGGCTTTTGCGAGTCGCAAATTGCGAGTCGCAAAAGCCAATGTACAACAGTGTCAGAGACACTGTTAGCGATTTCCAATGGGGTCGCAAAATGCGAGGCTCATGAATGTTAATGGGCCACTCGCAATTTGCAATCCCATTGGGAATGGCTGGCCCTCCCAGCGATGGTGGCCTGCTGGGCTCAGCAGACCTCCATGTCTGGGACTGCTTTTCAATAAAGCAGTTTTTTTTTAAATGCAGCCCGTTTCCTTAAAGGAAAATGGGATGCATAATTTTTTAAGGGCAGGTAGTAGTCCCTGGGACCACTGCCTGCCCTTAAAAAATATTTTTAGAGCCAGTCACAAAGGGGAAGGGGTCCCCTGGGGAACCCTTCCCATTTGTGACTCCATAACCACCCTCTTGAAGAGGGCGGTAAATTACGAGTGTTTTGCGACCGCAATTGCGGTTGCAAAACATTCATACATGGCTTGTGAGTCACTATTAGGAAGGGAACGCCCCTTCCTAATAGCGAGTCGCGAAACACTATTTTGCAAGACTCACAAAATTGTGTTAGTACATTGGCCATGTAGGTTTTTGCATGCGCAAACGGGTCGCAAGCCCGTTTGCGCATGCAAAAACTGGTCGTACATCTGGCCCTATGTGTCTAGTAGGGGACAATTCACAGTTCAGAGCTTAGGTTAGGAGGACCAATTTAAGGAAAAGTGTCCTGGGCTAGTAATAGGTAATATGTGTTCTGGGGGACTGCCTTTTTGATGCACAGCTTTGTTTAGGGACACAGCTGTGTGTAGAAGTGGTTTCATACAGCGATGTCCACATAAGCCACCTTCAGTCAGTGAAGCTTATAAGTCAAATTCACGGATCCATTGCTGTGCTCAGTGCGCCCACCATGTAACTTTACGAGGGTTCTGCAGATCCTGCAAGCACAGTTAGAAACAGTTCAACACAAAGTGAAAGTGATAGTTAGGATAATGTTAACTATCCATAATGTCGCCCTTGCACTTCAAAAATCACTACCATACTATGTCAATACCATGCCATGTCAATCCATTTATTTCTTTTGATTCCAATATAAGTCTGGACTCTGGATCACACCCTTTCCCGATATACCTTTCCACAAGTCCAGTTTCCATGGCAACCAATTTGAAATTCCTTAGAATCTAGCTTGAGGTGAAAAGTTCACAAAGCATAGGCTGCTCTGTAAGTATGTTAGACAATGTCATTGGAAGTCACCGTCTATAGGGGAACAATAATGCACATACACCATCACTACTTCACACATACACACCCGCATCAGAATCTACTGATAGGTCAGTGCATTCATATGATCCAGGTAGCCATTAATAGGGACAAAGACTTGCTTACTGGGCCTGGGGAAGGGGATGACCCCTGGGACGACTTTCGACCCTCCGGGTGATCCAGATCTGGAACCATACTAGCCTATGCTATCCCTGCCGGATGATACCACTGCATATCATGCCAACATTCAGAGCAACAGACAAAAAGCAGTCCTTGACTTATGCTTTGAAAAATACTATTGGCCCAGAGCAAGAGCTCATTGAACTTTTTCTGTCCTACAAGGAGATCAGAATTCATAGGCATACTTGAGATCCATAAGCCATCACAGTTGAAATCTGTACAAATGTTGTTATTCATGATGGACAATATTATCCCATACCAGGAGATTTAAAAATACCCTGAGCTGGGACTACATATATTGTATTGGTGCATTTATATTCAAACAGAGGACATTGGTGTATATTTCGAGTGTAAAAGTAACATTGGCATTTTGCTGTTTGTTACAGCATAGTGAATATTATGTTTTAATAGTGCTTCCCTGAATGTTTTATCATGTTTATTATTTCCTGTTATCCCACCTTTCTTGGTATGATTGTCTAAACCTGAAAACAATTATTTTTCAAAAAAATAAGGTTTATACGACATGGTGAATAAAGTCTGCATGTTGAATATTTATAATTGAATGTATAACCCATGGTCCGTAGGGGTGCCTACAATTTGAGAAATTTTGTTGGGCGTCCTACCTCCATTATCCTTAATAGGATCCATCCCCATTTTATTTTTTACCTTATCTTAGTGGACACAACTTGGCCAGAAAGCTCAGGTATTCAATGCTCCTTGTGATGTCCCTCTGACCCCACAAAGAGCTATCGATCCGGTCGGACCCCCTCACTGAACAATGCAGCAAAATTAGGCACTCAGATCCCAAGCACCTCAACCTTGAGATCTGATGCCTGAGGCCTTAGAGTTTTGCTACCTAACCTTTCCTGAGGAATGTATTACTATTTTGTGCAAGTCAAGTAGGCCCACTACATGTGATTGTTATTCAGCAAAGTGGAAGAGATTTGCCCACTACTGCATCTCCAAACCAACTATACTCCTTCAAATTCAAAAGTTTAAGACATCATCTGTTACCTTTTACACCTTCAGATGGCAGGTCTTGCATACCCTTTATATGCCTTCACCTAGCTGCTGCGGTGGCATACATGGAGGAAGTGTTCCTTTTTCAGAATTCTTGTGGTTAAGGCATTTATGGAGTGACTCAAAAGGATAATTCCCCCAAGAATAAGTACAGCCCCAATGTAGATCCTTAACGAATTTCTCACATGGCGTATTGATCTGCCCAATGTGTTTCTAATAGCCATAACCTCGCTCTGGCGCAACAGCAAGTTAAAAGCACTCCCCATCAATGAACAATTTATTCAGGTGCACAAGGACATGGTAGTCCTTAGAACTAATCCAAAGTTCCTACCCAATGTAGTCTCACTTCCCATATTAACCAAACTATGAAGTTGCCTGTAGTCCTTATACAACCTGATTCGGTAGGGAAAAGGGCTCTGAGCCGGTGGTAAATGGGAGTGAAGCCTTCTGTCTGGGGCTAGGGTGGAGGGAGGAGCGTAGAGAGATTATCAGAGGAAAGTAAAAGATTCATTCTGAAAACAGGAGAATTGAATGCTACCCCCTGGTCAGAGATAATAGTTGGGGAAAGGAAAGGATTTAAAGAAAAAGGAGCACCCTCCTGCTCTAAAATGCTGGATGCGAGGCTGGCAAGCCAACACATGAAATGCAGAATAAAGTTATCTGGAAGAAACATAGAAGTGTATGCAACTGCAAAAGAAACAAGCATTGGCATAGCCAATAGGTCTCGTCTTTGGGACCTTATGTGTTTAGCCAGAACTTTTGGCTATGTTGTAGAGCATTGTGGCTGCTGTGCATCATGTTGAAAAGTTATAACAAAAAGTGTTAAGCATTTTTGTTACCTTTATACAAACCAAGACAACATTATATACAACTGAACAACCTGATTAAAAAAAGATTTTAACCTAAAAAATGTCTTTTAGTTTTTTTGTACTGCACTGCTGGCAACTTCTTCCTGCCTGTTGTCATGCTTGTTTGTTATAAAAAAAATTATTATGGGGGAGCGGGACATAAATAATGGGGGAGTGGAGGTTGTAAAACAGTAATTTAATTAGAACACGAGCAGCGGACGGACACTAGGGGAGAATCAACAGATGCCAGATTCCAAAGGCAGACTGACGTGATGCTTAGGTGGTGCGCTGATGCAAAATGGTGGTGGTGAGTGATGTTTGGTGCTCAGGTGATGCCACTATATGGTGTGGATTGGAGGTACGTTGTGGATTGTGGAGTAGTGGAGTTGAAATATGTTGTTTGGTGTGTAATTATGTGGTGTGTATTGGAAATGTGTGGAGTTGAATTGTGTGGCCTGGAACTGTGGTGTTGAGTGAAATTATGCTTAGTGAAATTGTGTCATGGTGTGGAGTGCATTTATGTTGATTGGTGGTATGTGGCATAGAGCGCATTTATGGGGAGTGTATTTATGTTGCATTGAGTAGAGTGCAATTATGTGGCGTGTAATTATGTGGCACTGAGTGGTATTATGTGGAGTGTATTTATGTTGCATTGAGTAGAGTGTAATTATGTTGCGTGTAATTATGTGGTGCTGAGTGGTGTGTGGAGTGTATTTATGTTGCATTGAGTAGAGTGTAATTATGTAGCATGTATCTATGTCGTACTGAGTGGTATTTTGTGGAGTGTGTTTATGTTGCATTGAGTAGAGTGTAATGATGTGGCGTGTAATTATGTGGCACAGTGGTATTATGTGGACTGTATTTATGTTGCATTGAATAGAGTGTAATTATGTGACGTCTAATTATGTGGTATTGAGTGGTATTATGTTGAGTGTATTTATGTTGCATTGAGTAGAGTGTAATTATGTGGCGTGTAATTATGTGGCACTGAGTGGTATTATGTGGAGTGTATGTTGCATTCAGTAGAGTGTAATATATGGCGTGTAATTATGTGGCACTGAGTGGTATTTTTTGGAGTGTATGTTGCATTGAGTGCAGTATAATTGTGTAGCATATAATTATGTGGCACTGAGTGGTATGTGGAGTGTATTTATGTTGCATTGAGTAGAGTGCACGCGGGCAGCTACCACTGGCATCACACGAGAAAGTTATCTCTGGCACCAAGGGGGGACAGCACCCACTGGCACCACGGGGGGACAGCAACCACTGGCATAACACAAAAAGGCGAGAACTGGAACCACACAGGGAGAGAACCACTAGCACCACACGGGGACAGAACCACTGGCAGCACACGGGGACAGAACCACTGGCAGCACACGAGGACAGCAGCCATGTGCACTACTCGGAGATATAGCTATCACTGGCACCACATGTCAAGGCGGGAACTGGCACCTCACAGGACGGCAATAAACATCACCACACACAGGGCCGGAACCACACGGCAAAAGCTATCGATGACAGGGCACAGGGAAAGCCTCTACAAGTAGGTACCACACAGGGAAAGCCAGTCCTGGCCTCACAATGTGAAAATGAGAAGTGGCAGCACACAGGGAAAGCAAGAAATGGCAACACACGGGGGAAACTGACACTGGCCCCACGGGGTATGTAACTTTTACACCGCAGCGTTTTACATGATGGTGATTACAACACAAGTCTTACATGGCCATTAAGTACACCGAGAGTCCTTTTAAGAGCTTTTTGTTTAAATATTTGTCATTTAGAAAATGCGGTTTAAGGGTTAAGGAAAGTGATATTAAGGGGTCAGTGGTAGGTCGAGGTTTAAGTACACACATTTATACATTGATAGGTAGATTGATAGATAGTTGGATAGGGGCGTGCCTAACAGCTAGTGCAGAAGTGGGAGGAGGACCCTAATTCCCCAATATTTCTTCCAAAACAAAAACAAAAAATCGCTGCACTCTATGAACTTAGTTGTGGCAGTTTTATTCGGACAGAACATTAAACCACCCGCGCGTTTCAACAAAACGGTATTTATTGCTCACGGTAGGGGAGTCCCTTTTTCACGTCAATTTGAATACAAAAAGCCCATCTCGTCAAAAAAGCTTTTAAATACTCACCACAATTCCCAGAAGCGTTGGTGGAAAAAACAAAAAAAGAGTATACGAGTCTCATAGTATAATAAATATATATCCCCTTAGATCTGCATGTAGTACTAGGAAGCAAGAGCTACACCTGACACTAGATATGGATGGCAAGCATTGGATTCACCGCAGCTTACAACCGAATGCAAATTGTAGAAAAGTTAAAGCGACCGTGAAGTGAAAGCAGCTGCGCGCGCGTGTGAAATCTGACAGCTTGCACACTGCGCGCTGCTGCTCGTAACCGCAAGCCGTAGGCCTTTTCACACGCACAAGCATGTGAAAAGTCCAGAGCGATTCCAAGAGGTCGTTTTACTAAAAAGCATATGAAGAAAAAAGAATCGGCAAAAATAAACTATTATTACGCACGGCTGTTGAAAACCTTACTTTGTCCAAGTTTAGGACCAAAAGGCTATGTAACAAAAAAGTTGACAACAGTAAGAAACCAATAAACGAGAGAATATAAAAGCATGCAACAAAATGTAAATAATGCACTGCTGAAACTAACAGAACATTCAGTAAATGTTGACAGGATTTATACAGCGCTCATAATAGAGGGGAAAAGACAGCCGATTACCAGGACTCAATTAAAAAAAAAAAACACAAAAAAAGAGTTTATTACAAAGGCTTTATTTCTAATCTACAATCACACATCCGCCTGTTGCAGGTAGTACTACTGGTTAAAGTATTTAATTTTTTTGCCCCGCTTAGCACCTGGACTTTAACCATGAAATCCCTCACGAACACACGCTGAAATACACACGGTGTAACACCAACTTGTTTCCTTTATAATAACAAACATAAAGACTTCCTACAAAGTGCAATAAGCCAAGATATTAAAATTTTGCAAGAAACCTGGACTGAAACTGCCCAAGCATAATCAATGGGTAGAGATCTTTGTCCTTGCTACAAACAGGGATAGACATTTTGGTGGTTTGGGGGATGGACAGTCAATGACGTCTTAAGAGAATCTCTCACAACCCTGAAGATCGGTTCCATGCACATCTGGATCAAATATGAAAGCAATTACTGCAAATGCAACCAGGCATCTGCACCTCTGTGCAATCTGCATGCCACTTGAGGTCCCATTTTACTCTGACCCAGACAGTTTTACATTAGAAACGGTCTCTTTGTGAAGGGACAAGAACATCTTATCAAGCGCCAGGTGTTACTACGTAAGGTACAGTGCTTGGCTTCCTGCCTTCAGAAGCAGAAGTCTACCTGGCTGGGGCAGGAAGTGAAGGGACCGGCCAGCAAGGAAGCTCAGACTCGGGAGTAGGGGTGGCAAGTGAGTACTGCACTAAATTCGCAAAAAAGCACGAGGCAGAGGAGAAATCACTGGAAGGAGAATGAGGGCAAAGAACAGAGGCACAAGGACTGCCTCACCAATTGGATAAGTTACATTCACTGGGTGCAATGCTCAATTCTTGGAGGACAACCTCAACCATTTGGTGCTAGTCCCAATCTTGGTGCACAGTACCTCCCAATTGGCACTCTTTGCAACACAGTCTCACTCATTAGGTGTGAGTATCACTTTGTGGAGAACAGTGTCACTCACTGAGTGGGTCTTTAGTTTTTTAGCACAATTTCATTCACTGGGTCCCCCGTGTTGATGTAGTCTCTTCCAATAGATGCAAGCCTCACACCTTAAAGGGCAACCTCATTCAATGAGTATGAGTTACATTTTTTTGAGTACTGTTTCAGTCACTGAAAGTCTCCTACTGTGGCATTGAGTCTGGCTGATTTGTTGGGAGTCTCAAAACTTATTGCAGAGCCTCTATCATTTTATGTAAATCCCACGCTTTGAAGTACAATCTCAGATACTGGGAGTAAATTGCACATCTTGGAGCACAGAATATTTCTACCTGTTCTCAATGGCCCCATTGGATTTAACAGAAAGAAGCACCAGAGATTTTGGTGCAAATGCCCGCAAACATCATTACCCTGAGTACTCTTGGCCTTGTGATCTCTGATGTGGACTTGCCTTTGGCCTAGTGGCCATCTCTCTATCTGTTGTGTGGGAACCAGTCATGCAGGTGAAGGGACAAAAATAGCATTTCTACTAAAAGAGAAATGTATAGCCACGCCTTCTGTGAGTGCAGTGCTTCAGGGTGAGAACTCCTCATTACAGGCACGAAGAGGCAAAGAAATGAAAAAGGGGGATGGGTGGGGAGAAAAGAGACAGTATTGAAACACAGCGGAGGAAAGATAATTATTACCATCATCATCATCTTACTGCAGCCAGATGAAGCAGAAATACACAGTAACAGAGGAGCTCATGAGCCTGGAAATCACCATCAGGATGATCGCTCAGAAGAAGCAGCGACTGAACAAAGGGACAGCAGTTAATGAAGCTATGGACGGTCCATCCAAAAAAATAAAACTACCTAAAGCATTTGTTGCAGCACGGCTGTTGTGGTGTGCAGGAAGAAGAAAGTACAACCTATGTGGAGTTTCCAGGGTAGCGGAAGTCAGACAAGGAGAGGTGTGGCGAAGGGAGGCACAGGAAGAAACACCTTGTGACCACGACGCACCATGGTGTGTAGGAAGGTTCTGGGTGGGGGTGAAGGATGGTGAGGGACAGATTGAGTGGTGACAGGATGGTGCCCAGAAAAATAAAAACACCATAACAAGAACCTGTGACTGCTGTCATACCATTGTGGATTGGTGTTCAGGCTAGATAGAGAAAGAGATGAATGGCAGCAGAAGACAATAAAAATGTTACAGCCACCAAACATGGTGGCTTAAAGCTGGATGACTGAATAAGTGTATGCGTAGGATGCAAGGTGGTGGGATAAAGCGAGGAACTTATGGGGGAACAGAAAAAGAAATCCTGTGACCCTCAACGAAATATAGCATCCGCAACACAACAAAATAAATTATTTAAAAAAATAAAGATATTTGATTGTATCAGAAAGGGGGTCGGAGAAAAGAAGCAGCCCACAGGAAGGAACAGAAGTCTAGCTCCGTGTCTTAACTGCAACACCTTCTGCAAGCCAGAAGCATGGTGTGTGAGTGGTTGCCAACTTTTATGGGAACATTTGAAATGAGTAAAACCACAGGAAGATATCCAGCGTGTTATGTGAACTGAAACACAACTTTAGAAACTTAATATAATATGCCAGCTAAAGTGAGAAAACATCCTGATGAAACAACCCAAGTTAAAGTGACCGTGAAGTGAAAGCAGCTGCGCGCGCGTGTGAAATCTAACAGATTGCACACTGCGCGCGCTGCTGCTCGTAACCGCAAGCCGTAGGCCTTTTCACACGCACGAGCGTGTGAAAAGTCCAGAGCAATTCCAAGAGGTCGTTTTACTAGAGCAGTGCATGCGCTGCTCTAGGCTCGACCTAAAAAAGGCCCATGGTTGAGAAGTGTTTGGTAGGTATGCGTAAGAAGGTTGTAGAGAGAACACTTATGGACAGGCAGCCACTGAAGTTTACTGAACTAGACTATGATGGTGGTTTGAGAAGGCAGATTTAGAACTTGTGGTTGTGTTCTGTGTTTCTAGATAAGGTGTGCTCAAATGCCAACATTGAGGGCATTTCTGTAGTCAAGTATACTGGTAATGAGTGCTTTGGTCACTGTTTCCCATGTATTCAGGGGCAGCCATTTAAACATTTTGAGAGTATCAAAGCACAAGCAGACACCACACAAACTTGGTTGGCCATAAAAAGTTGATCATCAACAATGATGTCCAGGTTCCTGGCAACTTGCAAGAGCTGAGTGTGAGGGCTGAGATTGGGGAGCCACTAGGGAGAGGAATCTTTACAAAATAGGGCAATCTAGGTTTCCTTACTGTCTAGCTTTAGGCAATGACAGCTTATCCAGTCAGCAATCACAGTCATCATGCACCTGAAATTCACCTGAGTAATTGCTGTGTCTTCCAAGAGAGCATGGCACAGTGGAATGTCATCGGAGTAAGGGATACCAGCGGTGTCATATGAACATTAAACAATATGGGGCTCAGTGAAGATCCATGGAACACCCTGCACAAAAGATTGGAAGCATCAGATTGAAATGGTGGGAGACATAGAACTTGGGTCTGGTGAGAGAGAAAAGAGATAAACCATTAAAGAGCAGAATGACACATACCTGTGTTGAAAAGGCACATAAGTAAAATGGCATGCATTACTGTATCAAACTCCGCAAAAAGATCTAGAAGGATAAGAAGAACATTAGCACCCTTATCGATGGTAAGCCAGATGTCATCCATGGTAGCAATCAGAGGAGTTTCCATACTAACTTTACGACTTTCTGTATACTAAAAAGGGCATTTACGAGTAGTAAAGTTAGATTTTTGTCTCAGTTAAACTAAAGTTTTGGTCTTAAGTTCAACTGAGACCAAAATTGAGACAAACGTCTTACTACTCGTAAATGCCCTTTGTGAATACCGAAAGTCGTAAAGTTAGACTTTCGTCTCAGTTCACCATTGTGAATCGTGCTGTATGATTGGCTCCATAGCCAGATTCTAAGAGATCGAGCAGAAGGTGACTAGTTTTTCCAAAACATTGACTAGATAAGGAAGAAGGGAAATTGATCTGTAGTTGGCCAAGGTCATAATATCAGGATATAGATTTTTAATTAACGGCAATACCATGGCATCGAGCCCGATTTAACTAAATGTGTGGTCCTTGTTAGGGGTGGGCATAATTCGGAATTCCACAAAGTTGAACAAAAACTCCGTGAATTCCGCAACTTCGCTCACTCCCAATTAATAAAACAGAAACCTCATATACTTTTGGCAAAATAACAAGTATCTGTCTTTACATGCTAAAATGCATATAGTCATTTCACAAAAGTGAAAATGAAAATTTAGCAAGCAGTGAGAGAGGTGATGATTTTGGGATCCTCCCTAACCTAGGGAGAGAACCAAGCAGATGCCTTGAAAACAAAGAGCACATCTTGCTGAACGATTCGGTGGTGGTCCCATCCTCTTAGGAGTCAAAAGCATTTGACTTGAGGGACACCTAGCAACGACTAGTTGAACTGCAGCTTGATGTAATAATTTCAATGCTTTTGCACCCAGTAACGAGTAGTTGAACTGCAGCTCTTTGTAGAATTATTTTGATATTGGATACTATAATATTCACTGCCACTGCTAATCTTGTCCCATAATGCTTTGCAGGGCCTTTGATTGGGATTGTATTTTTGCCCATAACTGTGCTTGGGTTGGTCCTAAGAGGATGGGACCACCACTGAATCGTTCAGCATGATATGCTCTTTGTGTTCAAGGCATCTGCTTGGTCCTCCCCCTAGGTTAGGGGGGACCCCAAAATCATCACCTCTCTCATTACCTGATATTTTTCATTTTCAAAGTTCACTTTTGTGAATTGGTTATATGCTTTTTAGCATGTAAAGTTGCTCTATCAAAGCATTTGCGGGTGCAGTTTAGTAGCTGACTCCTTTTGCCTGAATTCTGTGTTTTTCGGAGTTCATTACCCAAGCCTAGTCCTTGTGGCTTCTTCCATTGTAGCGGGGTCAAGATGGGCTCAGGATGACTGCTGTCAAAGATGTGGAGAAGGACATTCTAATGAAGTCCAAAGAGTCTGGAGTTGGTTGTGGGGAGAAATTGAGATACATTTTTATGATGTATCCTAGAAGTAACCAGAGAATTCACAGCATGGGGTCTTGGAGTGGAGAGAGGCAGAGGGAGTGGTAAATTCATTTACCGTGCTGAAAATTTCCATAGTGAAATTGGCACTTTCCTGGGTCCAGGAAAGCAGCAAGAGGCACCTGGTCTGTCTCAGGTGCTGGTAATAATTACGAAGTGCTGACTTAAAGGGACATTTATCATGACTGTCATATGAGCAATGCCAGCGCCGCTCAAGTTGTTTGCATTGTTGTTTAATCTGCCTGAGGCCCTCTGTATACCAAATAGCTTGGGGGTACACCATAATGTGGAGAGTGTCATTAATAGGGTAAGGGTATTAGCTGCATTCGTAAGTCGAATGTTAAAGGTACCGATGACAGTAGACAGTTCAGTGAAAGGAAGCAGAGGGAAATTGTTAGGCTCAGAGTTCCAGCTATCCATGGCGGTTCCGGTCCATTGCTGTGTATTTAGATTATATGTGGGAGCATTGTTGGGTTGAAAAAGGGAATATTGAAGATGAATAAAAAATGATCTATCCATTTAACAAGTAGAGGCCTCTTTATCCTAATGTGAGAAAAGTTGGTGAAGATATGGTCCAGTAAGTGGCCCGAGACATGGAGTGGCGCCCTCAACATGTTGGTAGAGGCTTAACACTTTTAGTTCGTCTTAGAAGTTGCATCAGAAGCAACTCAAGGCTAGAAATGGCTAGAAATGAAGCTGGTATCCTGAAGTTGAGGTCCCCAAGGAACATGAACGATTATAAAATCATATCATGAGGTGAAGTGAAGTGAGTTCCAGAATTTGGAACTGAAGTTATTCCTGCGTCTTGGAGGGATAATACAACAAAGTCCCTCCCTCGCAAGGCTGGGAAATGTTGTCAGATTTCCAGATTTTTCCTGCTTGATTATCCTGTGCACTTGCCCGTGATTAGAGAAACTCTTATCACCCATTCCTAACAATTTTTTTTGCAGTCATCATTTTGCAGCACTTCCTCTTTGCCATAATGTAAAATTACGCAGGAGCCCATGTTTCAAGATGGCAGGACCCAGCTGCCACCAGGCAGTCCTTTTTTCAACTTCTTGGCCACTCCCCTAATTGACAGGGTCATGACTTGTTTTCCCTTCCAACTGTGGCTGGAATTTAACTGTTTAGCACAGTTGTTCTTCACCTGTGGTCAGCAGACACCTGGGGGCCCGAAAAAACCTTCTCAGGGTGTCCATGGCTGCTTAGAAAGTTAAATAATATTATCAGATTAATAAAGTATATATACATAAGGAAGCAAAATGTAAAATTGAAAAATTAAAAAAGTTTTGCAAGTGGAAAGACATTTTAAATTGGAGGCTAGAAATGAAGCTGGTATCCGCACATTGATTGTGGAAGCAGTGCAAGTACACCAAACATAATATAGTATGGACCATGGGCAACCTCAATCTAATTTAGAAAAGCTCCACCCTTCCCATTAAAATAAAAATGTTGACTTTTTTTTACATTTGTTTGTGAATTAAATTAACTATTTAATCATTTGTGTATTGGTTTGATAAATGCTTAATTATACATTTTTGTGTATTTTTTTGAGGTTCAAATCATTAAAATTGCTTAGGCCAGAGCTATTGGGTTCCTGTTATCTCTCAGTCAGGATCCCCGGATTCCAATAATGATTCATTTTGGGTCACCATGCCAAAAGAGTTGATGCTAAAAACTGCCCTTTGTTCTGCCAATTGTTCTGTCCACTCCTAGAGAGCTAAGTCTTGCTAAGTGGTTAGCAGTTAACATTCATTGACCGTTTATGGGCCCAGAGGCAGGTCATTCTCCTCTGACCCACAATAGCTGCCTCTTCCAGCCAAAGATAAGTATTGCAGGTCTGGCAGTGTGATAGATCACAGAACTGGCTTTCCCTTCTACTGTGACTGGATGTGGGCTGTCTAGAAGGGTCCTGGGAATGATTTGGAGAAGCCCACTGTGGCATCTTCAGGTCAGAAGAGGTAGTGCTAAAGCTGCCCTTTGTTCAACCAACTGTTCCTGTCCACTCCCAGAGAGCTTATTCCTGCTAAGTAGTCAATTGGCAATTCCTGGGTACAGAGACAAGCCATTGTTCTGTGACAGAGGGTTATTAAGCCCCCCAGCCAATGATGTGTACTCCAGCTCAAAAAAATACGTTCATGGTTAAAATGTAGATTGATCTACACACCTAATGATTGACTAAAAAACACCAGTTAAAAAACCATTTAAAAAATATAAAAATTGTATCTATAAATTCGAACAATCCATTAACACATAATAAAAACAATCATCTACACATAATTATGGGCTAGCATATACCCAAATTATGATAATAAGAAAGGGAGTGCTAAACCACAGACCACAATAAATACCTACTTTCTCCAGGAATTACTTTAAAAAAACCCGCCGAGTATGCCACATACAGTTTAAAAAGCGGGATACTGCAAAGACAATTGGGGGGTGAGTATCATACTTCAAAACTCTGTAGGCCACTGCGCAGTGCGCGAAACCCATGTTCTTACAGAGTTGTATTAACCAGCGCTTACGCGCCGTCTGATAAGCGGGACAAAGAAGCAGGACATGCACATCAGATTCTACCTTGTACTTGCATGCAGGACATTCACCCGTTATCTCATTTCCCCATTTGCTAGTATATGCACGTAACGGGAGAGTCCCTAATCTAAATTGCATATACAGTTTCCTAGCCAATGGGGGTTGAATAAGATCCAAGAAACGTTCCTTGCTATATACATCTTTAATTAGTAAAAACTGTACAGTTAGACGGCCACATAAGGAACTTTCTTGGATAGCCGTTAATTTAGCTAATCTGTAGTGTTTAACTAGTTCCAACCCAGAAATCATAGGGCAAGAAATCTCCGGAGTCCTCCAGAGACCCGGTATATCTAACTTGATGGCAAGATCCCTTATATGTCGAAGCCAGGGAGTTTTCTTAATCGGGCAAATAGGCAATAACTCTCTTAGCTCATCCCTAAGGACGGCCAACTCTGGAGTCACCCATAATCGCCGCCAGAATATAAGAGGTCTCAAAGCAGCCTCTTCATCAAGGGGCCTAATGCCCAGATCCATTCGGAGGGGAATAAGGGGGTACTGCAAGGTAAACCTAAGAGCTGTCTCAAAAGTTATTCTCCACCCTCATCAGATTGATGGTGGAGGAGTGACCCCACAACTCCACCCCGTATAGTGATGCCCCCTAGCTTGTGCTTTATAAATTTCAACCACAGGGGCTGCTGGCTTAGCAGCTGAGGTTCTATGTAATTTCATTAAGCCCCCAGAGTCTGGGTTAGCCTAAGTCTAGCCTTAGCTACCTGTGGCCCCCACTCAAAATACTCTGATATAGTCACACCCAAATAATCAAATAAATTCACTCTTTCCAGTGGGATACCGTGTAAAGAGGGATTAGGGCGTGACATTTTAGGGGGGTTGAAGACCATAAATTTAGTTTTCGTCAAATTGATCTCCAGCCCACGCAACTTGCAAAAGTTCGCAAACCCGTCCAACGTCCGCTGGATACCCGCTGGTGTTTTTGAAAGTAGCAAGGTATCATCAGCGAACATCAGCGCAGGAACCTTCCCAGAAGCTAATTTAGGGGCATCAATGTCCTTTCCTATTAATAAATGTGGCCTTTTCCGCTACCATGACCATATCCATATCTTTACACCAATTCAATAACGTCGGTACGGTCTCTACACCCCACTTTTGCGCTATATTCCGTTTAGCTATTGTGATGCCTGTCGTTGCCCATTGACGTTCAGCGTGGTTAAGATCTGTCTGTCCCCAGATATTAAGAAGGCAACATTTAGGCTCTAGCGGGACATGCTTCTCGGTGACCTATATGATGGTTCTTATCACTGCCTCCCAATACGGTATGAGTTTTACGCAGTCCCATAAGGTGTGATAAAAGGTACCTACATCTCCACACAGTCGCAGGCAACATGGGTCAGGAGTTCACCCTATCTTGTGCAGAACAACCCGTGTGTAATAGGTCCTATGTAATATTTTAAACTGCACCAGTCGTAGTCTAGAGGAGATTGCCACCTCTTTAGGCGATGCTATCGCTTCTCGCCAATCAGGGTCATCCATGTCTCCCACCTCTGACTGCCAGGACTCCCTGAGCCGGTCCAGTGGATCTGCCCGGTTATTAATGATTTTTCTATATATTAGTGAGGTCGCTCGTTTATGCAGATAGTCAGTGAGCAGTCGGTCCTCTAAAGGGAATGACTCCGGGAGCGTCTCAGCAGGGGGGAGGACTGCCTCTATCGCATGTTTAATTTGCATATATCTGAACTGTTCGCTCAGGGCCATTTCGTACTGTTCTTGCAAAGAGGCGAAGCTTATGACCTCTCCATTACGCCAGAGGTCCCCTAGTCGAGAGATGCCAATCAGATCCCATTTTTGAAACCCTTTACTGTTACCCAGAGTTCCTAATCGGCTTGTGTCCCACAAGGGCGTGTGTTGTGTAAGTCTGCCCAACCAGCCCAGGTGTCTGTTTACCGTGCGCCATATGCGGATAGTGTGCATCGCCGGGCCGATAAGGTCACGGGTCTTCCGATTGTTGTAAAGTGCTCTGTTAACACCCCTTTCCCTAGGGTCATTCTGTCCAGGTGGTAGGCAGGGTCTGTGTCTGGCACATGAAGCCATTGATTGATTACTGTGAGTTGTGAGGCCCAGTAGTACGCTTTGATATCAGGCAGGGCTATCCCGCCATCATTCCAACTCCGCACCAGTTTATTTGCTGCTACTCTGGCCGGTTTGCTATCCCACAGGAGAGCAACGACCTCTGAATTGACTGCTCTAAAGTAGGAGTCCGGGACTGGATATGGCGTATTGTGTAGAACGTATAGAAACCTGGGCAGGGCCATCATTTTAAAGAGAGCTGCTCTACCCAGTAGGGTGAGTGGTAGTGCCTTCCAATGTTTAATGTCACGCTTCAGCTTTTGCAAAGGGGCTTGCAAGTTGAGTGCAAAAAATGTGTCTTGATCCGATGTTACATGTATGCCTAGGTACTTGAAGCTATCTGTGACTATCTGAACCTTGCAGTCCTTTGGAAGACGTGTGGGCGTTCCATATAAGATGTATAGCACGGACTTATCCCAGTTAATGGCATACCCAGATACTGAACCAAACACTGCGCAGATATTAAGTAATGCGTGGAGGGATCGTGTGGGTGAGGAGATATATAATAATACATAGTCAGCGTAGAGGGAGATACGATCCTCCCATTCCTCCCTCCATTTTAGACCTCGAATCCTGGGGTCCCACCTTATCCACGCCACAAGTGGTTCTAGGACCAATGCGAACAGCAAGGGCGACAATGGGCAGCCCTGCCTCGTCCCTCTACCCAGGGTGATTTCCCTCGATATGTGGCCATTAGCAACCACATGCGCTACAGGGACGGCGTAGAGTAAATGTATCCAAGAACAAAATTTCGGTCTGAACCCCAAGTGTTGAAGGACCGCAAATAAGAAGGCCCATTCCACCGAATCAAAGGCCATCTTCGCGTCCAGGGAGAGGACCGCAGCATCTTCCTGTATAGTGTGTTTTCTGCCCAGTACGCCATGGAGGCGCCTGAGGTTTAAGGCTGTGTTTCTGCCAGGCATGAAGCCCGATTGATCCGGGTGGATCAGTTTGACGAGATGGGGTGTAAGTCTAAGCGCCAACGTTTTGGCTAGTATTTTCCCTTCCGCATTAATTAAGGAGATCGGGCGATATGATGTGCATTCCTCCACTGGTTTACCCGGCTTATGTATGGCCACAATAGTTGCCAGCCGTTGATCTCTAGGGAGTGTCCCTATGTCACGACTTGTTTCAAGCATGTTTAATAAGTACGGGGCTATCTTGTCTGCTGTGTGTTTATATAATTCTATTGGGATGCCATTCGGACCGGTAGCCTTGCCAGATTGTATTTTGGAGATGGCTATCTTGAGTTCGTCTACCGTAATATTTGGTTCTAGACTGTCGGCTTCTTGAGGCGTGAGCCGTGGCATACGAATATCTTTAAGGAAGGCGAGTGCATCTTGTACAGTGGTAGTACTTGTAGATGTATAGACTCGTTCATAGTGTTGTGCTAATGCATTTACTATGTGTTGTGGGTCTGACGTGATTTCTCCATCGTTTGTCCTAATCTGCGCTATCCATCTCTGCGCCCGTTCCCTCTTGTCTAACCAGGCGAGGAGCTTGCCTGCTTTGTCTCCAGATTCATAGATCCGGTATAGGACTGCTTGCAGACGGGACCTGGTGTCAGTCCACAGATATTCCTTGTATTCCTGTCTTTTTATGCGCAATGTGTGTGTTGTCTCATCAGTGGGTCCAGCTGCGTGTTGGGATTCTAATTGTTGTATTTCTTGCTCCAGGGTCTCTATTGCATGTTTTTTCCCCTTTTTATGCCCCTCAATGAGAGAGATGGCCTGACCCCTTATCACTGGTTTGTATGCTTCCCATAATGTTAATGGGGAAGGGACTGACGCTTCGTTTTCTTGGAAGTATTGCGTGGTCGCAGTGACTAAAGTTTTCTTGATCTTAGAATTCAGGAGGAATCCTGGATGGATGGGGTACATACGACTTTGAATAACACTGTGCGCCCGGATTTCTGCTCTGACCGGTGAGTGATCTGAGATTCCTCTGGGTAAGTGTGTGGCTGCCCCTATCCTTCCTAAATTATCCACTGCTGTGAGTATGTAATCTATACGGGAGAGGCTATTATGCGCTCCAGAGTGGAAGGTGTATTGTCTCTCACGCGGGTTTTGGAACCGCCATACGTCCAATAGGCCATGGGCTTCCAGAAATTCGGCCAGGGGTGAACTGACACGATGTTGTGGGCGGGTAGGTGTACGGTCCAATGCGTCATTTACAGTCATGTTGAAGTCGCCCCCTAGTATCAAATCCCCATCTGGTAACGTTAGGAGGAATTTACCCAGATCTTGAAAGGCGGGGGATTGCAGAGCGGGCGGGACATAAACAGACACGAAGTTGAGCATACGACCTTCCCATTGAAGCGAGATCGCCGCAAAGCGGCCTAGGTCATCCTTATAAGTGCGGTGGATAATGAGGGGAAATCGTTTACGTACCAGTATCCCCATCCCCCGGGATCCTGTGGTGAACTCTGAATGTATCGCCAATTGAAACCCCCATCGGTCGAGGGCCTTACACATGGAGCCCATCAAGTGTGTCTCCTGAAACATTATAACTGCCGGGGACATGCGTTTCAGATATTGTAGCACCAATCCCCGTTTTATCTTGTCTTTCAGCCCATTGACATTCCAGGAGAGGAATGACAACGTTGGCAGTGTGGTGCGTTGTGTCATTGGATCAGTCGAAGTCATTGGAAATGTTAAGGGTTGTGACATGTCGAGCAGCGAAGGTCAGTGTAAATCCAGTTCCATAGTTACTGTATGTCGAGAATTGCAGATCGATAACCATTAAAACATTAACATTAAAAACATTCCTACGGTACAAATAAACATTTGTCAATAATATCCTCCCTCCCCCCCCAGACAGAACCCCTCCCCCCTCCCTGCATCCCTGCCTAGTAGGTTCAAAACTACCCACCACCCCAATAGCAGAGTGCCTATGAGTCCCAAAAGAAAAAGAAACATTGACAACTGTTACGGGGGAACACGGGCTAGCACCAGCTCTGGCCTCCAAAGGCTTGCCCCCACCCGTAGAGGAAGATACAATATGGAGGACCCCAAAAATCAACCGGACCAGCACTTCATGCAGTATCCCCTACCCATATCTTCTAGAAAAGTATTGATACATTACAGTTTGTTGTCGCAGATCCATAAGTCCCACATCGCAATTTTGAGTCACTTTAGTCTCTTTGGGATGCTAGCTTCCCCGGGCTACTAGATCTCGACCTCCAGGAACGTTGACTTCGCCTGTTGAAGTCTGGTCTGCCGTCCACTGAGCCTGGTGAATGAGTGCGAGTGTCCCTCCAGTTACCACCCTAGTTCGCCAATGATCTCTGTGTGGCCGCGCGATCCAGCCAATCCTGCACCTCCAGCGGGTTTGTAAAGAACAGCGATTTTCCGTCCACTATGATTTTAAGTTTTGCAGCAAAAAACATCATGTATTTGAGCCCTCTGTCTCTGAGCGCTTTCTTAACTCCGTCGAAGGAGCGTCGTTCCTGTTGGACTTTAAGCGTGAAGTCAGGGAAAAATCGAACTGTCGCATTTTCGTATAGGAGGTCGCCTTGCGTTCGGGCTGCCTGTAAGATTGCGTCACGGTCCCTGTAGTTGAGGATTTTTGCGATGATAGTTCTAGGGGGCGCCCCCGGTTTGGGCTTGGGGATTGGTGCCCGGTGCGCCCGCTCAATTGTGAATAATGAGGAGAGCCGTTTCGGTTTAAGATGGTTTAGGATCAAGTCTTCAAGGAAAAGGTCCATACTTGGTACCTCTGAGCCCTCCGGGACCCCAACCACGCATATGTTATTCCGGCGGGCCCTCCCTTCCTGATCTTCGAGCCTGAGGGCCATCTGGCAGTGTTGGTGAACTAGTTGCTGCACCCTTTCCTCGAGCTTCTTCGTGGAGGTTTGGAGTTCTAGGACGTTCTCTTCGTTGACCTTGACTCTGTCTGAGGTTTTATTCATATCCGCTCGAAGCAGGTTCATCTCGATTGAGACTTTGTCGATTTTAGTTTCCAATGTGGCCCCCAGCACCTGGATGGCCGACATTATGGATGCGAGAGAGGGCTCAGCGTCTTCAGTTTGCCCACCCTGGGCTCCTTCGTCTGTGTGGGCTTGTTTTGGAACTGCGTATTTATCCAACTTGTTCGTTTGCACCGTTGCGCCGCTCTTGGGCTTCATTGTGAGGGTATAAGTGTCCGGCCCCCCCTGCAGAGGCGTAGAGTCTCTACCTGTGCGCAAGCTGGTCGCTTCGGCCACGCAGCGGTGTCTTCCCTATGCGTCTCCCAACCTGTACAATTCAGGTGCGGCGTCCGAGCTTACGAATCTGCCGCTTAACACATTACCGGTGTGTGTATGGGTCCGGAGTGAGGTGGGGGTATTGCTATATCAGCAGGTCTTGAAAGATGGTGCCCAGTCACACCCGGTTAAAAGTTGGCTCCGCTATTCTCCGGCCGCTCCCCGAGCCCAACCACTCAGGGACAACAGGCAGGTCACCCCAATGCGTCCGCAGGTCGTGCCCAGCTCCAATGCGGGCGATATATATAGACCTCAGTGTGGGGTTAGGTCATGTCAGTGTGTGCTGTTGCAGTTTCAGTAGCTCCAGTTCACCTATGGGACGCAGTCTTCTCGCCCCTTCTTGCTGCCACTCCTTCATGTGTCTTCCTGTGGCCACTGCAGTGTTAAGGGCTCCCTGCACGTGCGCACAGGCCGGCTGTTCCTCACCCAGAGCCGATATGGAGCCCTCTGCCCCCGCTCAGCAACAATGTGAGGAGTCTCCGTGTACGTGGCGCTGCACTCCCTGCCCAACTCTGGAGACCGAAGGGTATGGCACGGAGCGGGTGTGCACGGGCGGCAGCTCACAAGCAGCGCGCCATTTGTGGCCTCGCAGTTCCGGTCGCGCTGTACCTTGCGTACCGCATTCAGCCCCCCGGGCGCCTCCACGCTACTCCGGGTGCGGCCCCCAGAGACCCCGTAGAGTGTTGGTCTTCCGCCCCTCGGCGTCCTCGGCGCTATCCCGGCAGTCAGCAGCGCCGGCCCCCAGATATCGATGGACGAAGCGGGGGGGGAGAAGAAGAAAGACCCCAGTGAGGGGGGGCAGCGCCGATGAGGCTTCAGCAGGCAGGCGTCTTCACTAAGCGGGCGGCGAGGCAGCAGTGGGCTGTACCTTCAGGCCGTGCGCGGCCCCTCTCTGCAGCGGCAGCAGCTTCCGCACGGTGTGGAGCGGACAGAGAGCGTCTCTTGTTGCAGGTGTTTCGGCGATCTGGTCCGCGGATGGTTCTTCTTCACAGCGGTTGTGGCTGGGTCGCTCCTACCAGGTATTGAACGGATTTTACGGGCTTTAGGGGCTCAGCCCAGACGGAGCTTTCACCCTAGGCGGCCATCTTCGTTGACGCCAGACCACGCCCCCCCAAAATTACAACAATTTGATTATTATTTACTAAGACCTGATTCTTATCTTTGGTTCACTGACAAAATAACGAGTTCTTACGGGCCAATTACAATGCTACCCGTAAAAGCTCCGACCGCATCGCGATTGGCAGCGTGGTTTACTTTCTGACCGCCTCATTATGATGGAGGCGGTCGGAAAGTAAACCGGCCGGTCATTCTGGATGGCTTCTGATGGACTCGGAGAGCCCGCTGGCTAGTCGGAAGCCGGCCAGTAATCTCAAGGACGGGCCTTTCCGCCCTTGAGATTACGATGCATGGTTTCGAAATAGTTTTCATGCCGGCCTGTCCGATGTGGAAACAATGTCAGAAAGCGTGTTTGGGGGCCCCCAGCAGGGCCTGTTTGGTGAACAGCCTCCGGTTGGAGGCCGAGGGGGCACCTATGGTACCCCCCTGTTGATCCCTGCACCTTGTGGCAGGCACCTTGAGGTGCCTGCCACGGGGTGCAAGGATGAACTGCGCCTCCCTTTTCTCAATGGGAACTTGTGTTAGGGCCGGTTTATGGCTGTATCACGAGCTCCCATTGAGAAAAGGGAGCATGCAACCGAACAGTGTTCGGTCGCATTGTAATGGGCTGGTCAGGACCGCCAACCAGAGGTCGGTCGGTCAGTCAGTCGGTCCCAGGACTGAGACAGTGTTGGGCAGACTGAAGTCTGCCCAACATCGTAATAAGGCCCTAAATATTGAGTTACAAAAATATTGAGTGAAAAATATAGATGTTAAAAATATTGACTCCCTATCCTTATAATTAAAAGTACAAAAATATAGAAAAAAATATATTGATTGCACTAATATATTTGTCCAAACTATCGACTTTAAATATATATACATTTAAATACTAAACATTAATTAAATAAAATATGATTACTATTATAATAAAAAATAAAATATATCTAATAATTCTTTAAAAATACATAAGAATTATGAATATTTTCACAAATTAAAAAACATACATATTAATATATATATTTTTACATACATATATCTAATTTAAAAACTAATAAATCGCTATTTGTAATTTATATTATATTTGAAAACTTTCTTGAATGTAATAATAGAAAACAAATATATATGCATATATCTAATAACATAAAATATTTAATACACAAATCATTTTAATTACAAATAAAAACTCAAACAAAATACAAATTTAGAATTTACAAAAAATAAATAAAATATTAAAAACATTTGATTATAAATATTATAATTTTAAATTACCAAAAACAATATAATATACATCTAAACAATATAAACTAAAGTACAACATTTTAAATGTAATACATGTACTATTCCCACTCCAACTTATAAAAAGTAGACAAAGGGGCCAATTACGTTGTCAGTCAGAAAGCCTCTGACTGCTAGTTGGAAGGTTTACGACTGTGGTCGGAGGCTTTCCGACCGACACAGTCTGTTTGCGGTCCGACCGCCTGATTACGATGTCGGCCCACAGAACGGTCATTCCAAAGCAGTTCCGACCGGCTCTCGGAGTTTTCCGGCCGGTACCGCACTGTAATCCCCTATGGACGGCAATTCCGCCGTAGGGATTACGATGTCGGTTTCCGACAGCCTTTCTGTGCCGGCCTTTCCGACAGGGAAAGGCTGTCGGAAAGTGACTTTGGGGACCGCTAGCAGAACCCCCTTGCCTCTGCGGCCTACGGTTGGTGGCCGAGTGGATACCCAGGGTCTCCCCCCTGTATATCCCTGCACTGTGTGGCAGGCACCGCGAGGTGCCTGCCACAGGGTGCAGGGTTTTACTCACACTCCTATTTCTCTAAGGGAGCCTGTATTACAGCCGGTTTACTTCTGTAACACAAGCTCCCATAGAGAAAAGGGAATATGCGACCGAACAGTGCTCGGTCGCGTCGTAATCAGGCCGCCGGAACCTCCGACCGGAGGTCTGTCGGTCTCGAGACCGCAATGGAATCGGTCGGAGTGACATCGTAATAAGCCCCAAAGTGTCGAACTCAGGAGGTGTAAAATGTACAAGTCCCACTACAGTCAATGCAACAGTAGGGGAAGTGTTGGATTGCGGAGGGGTAACATTTACTCTTTGCACTCCAATGAGTGCAATAATAGGGAAAGTTTTGGATTGCGATTGGGGAAATTTACTATTCCCACTCCAGTCAGTGCAACCGTAGGGAAAGTGTTGGATTGCGGAGGCGTAACATTTACTATTCCCACTCCAGTCAGTGCAACAGTAGGGGAAGTGTTAGATTGTGGGAGGGGTAACATTTACTATTCCCACTCCAGTCAGTGCAACAGTAGGGAAACTGTTGGATTGCGGATGGAAAACATTTTATATTCCCACTGCAGTTACTCTGTACTGCAAAACAATAAAATAATGGCAAAAACTAAATAAAAAAATTCAAAGGCTAGAACGAGCCTGGAGAAAAGGTTATAATGCCAGTGACAAAGTAGCCTATAAAACCAGTCTCTCACGGTATAAAAAATTACTTGTGGAAACTAAGAGGATTTACTTCTCAGAGCAGATTAATAAGGCAAAATCCTCTTCCAAAGAGCTATTTAAAACGATAAGTTTACTTACGAATCCCGTCAGGCCTAAAGTACATACTAGCCCTGAGTTATGTGAAAATCTTGCCTCTTTCTTCCGGCAAAAGGTTGAGGTCATCTTTTCCTCTTTCAGTCCTAGCAGTCAGAGGCCAAGGAGGCCTCAGACAAGGCGGAGCCTACTGTAATTAATGCCATATCTACTTTAGTTGAGTTTACATCGCTAGAGACTCAAGAGGTTATTAAGCTCCTGATGGCGAGTAGATCCGGATGTCCCCTGGACCCTTGTCCAGTCTCGGTGATTAAACTCTTTCCCAAGATCATTGGCCCGGTCTCGGTGATTAAACTCTTTCCCAAGATCATTGGCCCGGTCCTGACCTCTATGATTAACTCCATTTTTGAGTCGGGCCAGTTTCCCTCAATGTGGAAACAGGCCTCCATTCTTCCTTTGATAAAAAAGCCTAAACTGGATTCTAGTGATCCGAACAGTTATAGACCTATTTCACGCCTTACATTGCCAGGTAAAATTATTGAGAAGGCCATGAATGTCCAGCTTAGAACGTTCTTTCGTACTAACTATTCATTGGATCCTACGCAGTTTGGCTTTCGTGCTGAACACAGCACAGAGTTAGCCCTGATTAAAGCATCGGAGGAAATAAGAGAGGCCTTGGATCAAGTAGGCGCTGCGATTCTGATCATGTTGGAACTCTCGGCGGCCTTCGATACGGTCCATCATGAAGTATTGATGGACCGGTTATCCACAGTAGGGGTTCAGGGCAGGGCCTGGAACCTTTTAAAATCCTTCCTGGCGGATAGAACCCAAACGGTGGACCTGGGCAGGGATAGGTCTAAGCCTTTCTCCTTTCCCTGCGGGGTGCCACAGGGTTCGTCTCTTAGTCCCACACTTTTTAATATATATGTGTCCCCACTGGCGGCCCTGATCAGATCCTTTGGGTTTCAGGTGACGTCCTACGCAGACGACACACAAATTGTGTTGTCCCTTCAGCCGGGTAAAGAAGTTGAGACCAGCTTGAGATGTCAGGACTGCATGAAATCCATTGCAGGCTGGATGGCATCCAATTGCTTGAGACTTAATACTGGTAAAACAGAGGTCTTGATATTTGGGAACAATGTCAACCTCTGGACACCTGACTGGTGGCCAGAGGAAATGGGAACACCTCCAGCCCCCTCTACGAAAGCAAAGAACCTGGGTGTGGTTATGGATAATAAACTAACCTTTGGTGATCATGTTAGTGGGGTTGTTTCTACCAGCTTCCTTCTCCTCAGAATGTTAAGGAAAATAAAAAAAATTCTTCCTAAGGATAGCTTTAGGACAGCAGTCACAGCGCTTGTTTTGTCACGACTGGATTATTGTAATGGTCTGTATTTGAGTTTACAAAAGAAACATCTTAACAGACTCCAGATTGTGCAAAATGCGGCAGCAAGGCTGCTAACGGGCACTCCCAGGTTCGTCTCAGTGGGAAAGGGTCTGCGAGATCTCCATTGGCTTCCAGTGAAACAACGGGCACTGTTCAAAGCACTGTGCACGGTCTTTAAGGCCTTGGTGGGCAGTGGCCCAGCCTATCTGAGACAACGATTACATTGGTACGTTCCTGGAAGAATGCCACGTTCCTCGGAAGCAAAGCTAGTGATCATCCCCCGAGTTAAGAAAGCCAGCTGGGGAGGCAGGAGTTTCTTTTATTGTGCCGCCAAGGCCTGGAATGATCTTCCAGGCCACTGATCTCCTTTCGTTTAGGAAGGGTTTGAAAACCTGGCTCTTCTCTGAATAACCTTTCTCTTAGGACACCCATTAGGTAGCGCTTTAGCGCCAGGACGCCTTCGGGCAACAGTGCGCTCTATAAGCTTTATTAACATAACATAACAAATATAAATATTTAATTAAAAAAATATATATTTCATATAAAAATATTTAAAATAAATACATATTATAATGTTATATCATAAATGTTTACAGACATTATTAAAAGTTAAATTACAAAATAATTATCATGTAAAAATTTGTATTTAAAAATTATTTAACAAAAAATTTAATAAATAATTTTTATTTTAGTTACCTCCTACCATTTCCTAAAAAACATACAAGCAACACCTAAAACTTAACTTTAAGAAACTAACTATTTATACTATTAACATAAACATTTATCAACATTCCACAATATATACCCTCACAAAATATACAACACACTCCTAAATTTAAAAAAATATATTACACGATTAACTTAATGAATTTTAAATGTAATTATTATTATTATCAATTAAAAAATTAATTATAACCTATTTTAAAATAAGTTTACTTCAAACCATATACCCCAACAAAACCCAAACCCACACAAACTTTTAGTTAAAAAAAATTGAATTACGCAGTTAATTATAATTAAATTATTAATATTAAATAAAAATATAAATATTAATTACTTGGGATTAATTTACTTCCCACCATGTGCCCCTATAAACCACATAATCCACCCCTAAAATAATTTTTTTTACACAATTTAAATAGTTAATTATCAAATAAATAATTAATATTAATCATTCATTATTAATTAATTAAAATTAAATTACTTCCCACCCTCAATCTTTGTTTCTCTGAAATGCAGCCGTTGTTCCTAAATGGAGGACTGGAGAAATGGAACATTTAAAATTATTTTTTAAGAGCAGGCATGCTTGCTCTTAAAAAATGTTTGTGTTGCATTCTCAAAATGGAAGGCGGTCCTATAGGGTCCCATCCCATTCACGAAATGCTTACCACTACATTTCAGTAGTCTATAAAATATTAATGTTTTCCAACCATAATTTGGTTGCAAAACATTAATACATACCACTGCGAATCGGTATTTGGAAGGGAAGCCCCAACACACCCCTTCCAAATATCGAATGGCAAACCCAAATTGTGATCCAGTTACAAGTAACCGAATCACAATTTTGTTTTTGCGCATTTAAAATGCTTTTTTGCTGTTGCAAATGGACCTATTCTGTGAATCGGGCCATTTGCAACATCTAAAAAACCTTTGAACATCTGGCTGCAAAGCTACCATTGTGGCTGTGGCTTTTACATGAACCAGGACCAAGTTATTTGATGCGGAGGGACACAGGAGACTTGTGTGGGCATTGATATTAGCAATGGGGATAGGACATTGCTGGATTGCCTAGATCTAGTTACCTCATGATAACTAAAACTCTGTTAGAGGAGGAGAGAGATGAGCTCAGAATTTTGCTCTCTGGCTTTTAAGCGTAATTGTGTTTTTATCTATACTGATGTAATTTAACCTTTTTTACCATTGTATGATTTTACCCGTTTTTGGATCAGTTGTCAGCAACTGTTAGCTCTCCAATTTTGCACAGCCATACCTTTCGCACTTTATTGACCACGTCCTCCTTCAAGCTCGGGACTGCATTTTCCGGTCTGCCGCGGCATTGCCGTTTGAGCAGAGAAAACGCAGTCCCTCCCTCAGAGGCCAATCCCACTTCCGGCAGTTCACAAGGCCAGTGGCGGGATCCTCAAGGGGATTTAAACCCCACGCTGCACCGGACGCGCAGCGGACTAAAACTCTGTTAGAGGGGGAGAGAGATAAGCTCAGAATTTTGCTCTCTGGCTTTTAAGCGTAATTGTGTTTTTATCTATACTGATGTAATTTAACCTTTTTTAACATTGTATGATTTTACCCGTTTTTGGATCAGTTGTCAGCAACTGTTAGCTCTCCAGTTTTGCACAGCCGTACCTTTCGCACTTTATTGACCACGTCCTCCTTCACGCTCGGGACTGCATTTTCCGGTCTGCCGCGGTACTCCCATTGCCGTTTGAGCAGAGAAAACGCAGTCCCTCCCTCAGAGGCCACTCCCACTTCCAGCAGCTCGCACGGCCAGTGGCGGGATCCTCAAGGGGGATTTAAACCCCATGCTGCACCGGACACGCAGCGGGCACCGTAAACAGGTATGCTGTGGTCTCATAAACGCAAGATCCTTAGCTAAAAATGCATTACATATTCACGACATGCTGATACATTGGAACTTTGATTGCCTTTTCATCACCGAAACTTGGCTAACGGAAAGCTCTTCTCCTGACGTAGTGCAAGCCCTTCCTCACGGTTATACCATTTCTAGATTGGATAGAATAGGGCAAAGAGGAGGAGGCATAGCAATAATATATAAGGACCACCTGAAATGTTCTATTGCCAACATTACAGAACTAAAGGAAGCTGAAAGCCTTTATTTTAGCTTTAAACTGAACAGTTGTACAATGTTTGCGGGGGCCCTGATCTATAGGACCCTGGGATCTGCTCTTGATTTCCTAGACACCTTAGGGGAAAGTGTAAGTTTCCTAGTGGTAAGGTACTCTAATTTCACAATCCTAGGTGACTTCAATTTGCACCTTGAAACAGCTGATACTCCCAACACCATAACCTTTACAGAAATCATAAATACACTGGGACTAAAACAACAAACAGAGGGACCCACACACTGTGCTGGACACACCCTTGACGGGATATGTACAAATGCTGCCAGCCTGACCTCCGACACCCCAGTTACCATAATATGGTCAGACCATAAGTTAATACCCTTCAAGTTCATCTACAACAATAACCAACCAGAAAAAAACCCTAGTCAATCGGGTTTCGTACGGACACGAAAGTGGAATAGCAATTGATTGATTGATTGATTGATTGAAACCCCTCAACGGACAATGATCTTTTCAATGACTGGATGATGTTACTGACCAATAATTTGGCATCTTTAGCTCCTTTAAGGAAAAATACTACCAACAAAAGGTCGGCCCCTGGTTTACCCCTTTTTAAAAGACCTACGAGGACAATGTAAAAAACTGGAAAAACAATGGAGGAAAAACTATAAATCAGAAGATTTGGGTCCCTTTAAATTGGCACTTAGATCATATCACCAGCAAATTAGGGCAGAAAAGAAGACATACTACTCCAATCTAATAAACAGAGCAGATAACCAGAAAACCGTCTTCAATATTGTGAAATCGCTCACAAACCCTAGAAGTTTAGAAGAAGAAATACCTCCATCACAGGGCCTCTGTGATCAAATTGCTGAGTTTTTTTAAAACAAAATCAGTGACCTAAAGAAAGTTTTCACGGATCTAACTCCCCTGCCCACCAAACCCCAAACTTCAAAGATAAAAAGCGAACTTACATGTTTCAAGGAGATTGGGTTGGAACAATCTAAGCAAGCCATTCTCTCTTGCAAGTCAGGTTCACTCTTCGACCCCTGCCCCCCTAAGATTCTACATGCATTGGTAGACACCATAAACTCCATTATCAATCAGATAATTAATTCTACATTCAGGGAGAGTTCCTGAAAATTGGAAAATCGCTGCCGTGAAGCCCCTTAAAAAAAAAAAAAAAAAATTCTGATCCTACTACACTTTTCAAACTTAGACCTATTTCGCTATTGCCATACCTAAGCAAAATAGCCGAGAAATTAGTGAACACACAACTTAATGATTTCTTGCAAGAAGCCAATATCCTTCACCCTAAGCAATCGGGTTTCAGACCTGGCCACTCAACAGAATCAGTACTACTACACACCACGGAGACATTAAAGTTTGCCCTGGATCAGGGTAAGAACGCGCTACTGGTTCTGTTGGATTTATCAGTCGCGTTTGATACTGTCTCTCATGACATCTTGAGAGACAGGCTGGCAAGTAGCGGAATCACGAACAAGGCATTGGCCTGGATCACATCCTTTTTGGAAAATAGGCATCAGATAGTAACACTGGGAGGTTACAAATCTAAAGAAAAACGGTTGTCATCAGGGGTCCCTCAGGGCTCATCCCTGAGCCCAACTCTTTTTAATCTCTATATGACACCACTCCTCTCCTTGATGGCCACATTTGATGTGGAAGCCACAGCATATGCAGATGACCCACAGCTTATTCTTACTCTTGATAAAAACTCTACAGCAGCCGAAGAGAAGTTTCACCACTGCCTAACAGCAGTGATGGATTGGATGAAACAGAATCATCTCAAATGCAACAGCGCAAAGACGGAAATCATGCTGCTTGGAAAAACCAACCTATTCACGCCCAATCAGTGGTGGCCTTCAAATTTGACTCCACCCCCTAACACAGTGGATACGGTGAGAAATCTGGGGATCATATTCGATCCCACACTATCTTTCCACAAGCAAGCCCTAGCTGTGGCTGGTACTTGTTTCCAAACGATAAAAACTCTTAGAAAGTTTTTTGACCTTCTCCCGCTATCTGCCAGGAAAACGGTTGCAGCAGCCCTAATTCTATCACGCCTGGATTATTGCAATAGTTTGTACGCAGGAACAAAAAAAGACGGTCCTGAAAAGATTGCAAGTCGTCCAAAATGCTGCAGCGAGGCAGGTACTTAAATGGCCTAAAGGCTCCTCCTCAGCAGCAGCACTTAGAACTCTTCACTGGCTGCCTGTCCATAAGAGGATTCTCTTTAAAATCCTGACAATTACTTACGAAGCCACAAGGAAAATAGGACCAGAATTACCTACAATCCAGAATCAGACCGTATACCACTAATCGCATCCTGCGGTCATCCTCAGAGAACCTCCTAACAGCCCCACTTTCAAACTAAAATCTAGAGGGGGCAAGGCAATGGCTGTCTTAGGGACCAAAGCATGGAACTCTCTGAGTACTCAGCTTAGTCATACACAAACTGAATCCACCGTCGAGAAACTTTTAAAAACTTGGATTTTTGCTAAACCAGACCACATTGTATTATCTCTCATCTAAAGCAAATCTGCCTTCTGTTCCCATTACTTAGTCTTTCCCCACCACAGATTCTTGGATATTTTTCTCGCTGGCGCCAAGATGCTCCCTGGAGTGAACGTTGCGCTTTATAAATACAATCATTCATTCATTCATTCATGGAGAGGAAGCGGTCGATAGTGCTCGCAAGCCAAACCCGATCTGCCAGACTGGCTGTCAAGCTTTTTATAGTTGGCAGGAGCACTACTGCTCCAACTGAAGGCTTAGTTTGTACTTTCCTCAGATGGAGTAGACAAAGTTGTAGACCGACACCACTGTGAAATTTCCCTTTTACCTGGAAAAAAAGGAAACTAATACATAATGGTATGATTTTTATGTCATCTGACTTCTGGGTATTTATGTTGCAATGGTATACTAATGGACATTAGCACTTTATTGGAGTTTTAGTAGAATATTAGAGGATGCACCAATTCCTTTCTTCTCCCTACAAGTGGAATGGAGGGGCCTTGGCTGAATCTTTTGAGAAGTAATATACTTGAGTTAATTTGAGGGAACTATTGGTACAGAGTGAAGTGCCAAGGCTAAATGTCCGTCATTTCACTATCACTTTGGTCTAGTTGAGGGACATTCAGTCAGTGTTCTATGGTGAATGTAGATTTTAACATACACTATCTTTTAAAGTCTTACTAATGTCATTAATATCTTGCCGAATTTTCACAACCATTGGTATGGGCAGATGAGATAACACATCCAGAGTTTGTCTTATACTTCCCAAAAATGTATTCCAGATTTTTATCTGATGTGTCATTTTAAAAGCCTTTTTTCTAGCATATTGCTATGGCACATGTGACTGTCTTCTATTTGCAGAGATTGATGGTAGCAAAATGAGTGTGGCCGATTGTGCTGCTTCCCTTTGATGACCTAGATGTGTACTTTGTGATGCAAATTATGTGGCGTCTTCTAGATTAGGTATCTTCAACTTATGTTTATAGAGCTTATTTCTTAGATAGTCAATGACACGTAACCTTCTTGTAATCCTTGTGTTTAGATGCAGTATTATGAATTGCATGACCATGGTCAAGTAATCCTTTCCTACATGGCCTACATCTTTTAAGCTTGGATGCAGCTTGTGTAGTTTGATTGATCACATTTCATTAACATCATAGCTTGTCTGTCACCCACACACTCTAATTCCTACCTACTAGATTACTATTGAATGCATTGAGACTACTTCTTCACATGAGAGCACATTTTTTTGTATGCAATGAGAGACCCAGCTGCCTATAATACCATTTGCAAATTTGTTTTCTTTTTTTTTTTGTTCTCATCTGCCCGGTTACCACTCAACTTCTAACGATTCCGCCTAGGGTATTCAAACCTCATTTTGCTGGGGTGAAACATTATGCGTGGAAGAAACACCCAGAGCACTAGACGCCACCGGATTCTATTGGGCAATACTCCTCCACTCAATGCCAGGGAGCCAATCCCTTTACCTCCTGCATAGACAGGGAAGTAACACTGACCAGCCGAGGCAGGTAAGGGCTTAATCATTGGACTAGTACTTTCATAGGTACTCTACTTTAACCCCACCAGGACAGGAAAGGGGTCCAAAATTCATATCTCTTTTTCATCCGAGCCGAAATATCCAACTTTGCAATAAACTTCATAGCGTGTAACAAACCACCCTCCGTTGGGGAGGCTGACGAAACCCATAATTTACATAACTCTCTACGGGCCAGCAATACAGCATAAAATACGAACTTTGCGTTATCTTTCGTTATAATACCTTGCAGATCAAGCCTTCCAAATATAATCAGTTCAGCGCTTACCTTGATCTGCAGATTTAAAACACTCGACAAGCAGTTACTCACGGCCTCCCAGAAAGATTGTATCTTCGGGCACTGCAAGAACATGTGAAGATCATCCTCGTTTGGACAGCCACATTTAGGACACACCACCATTCCGCAAGAGCCAAATTTTGACAACCTCCGTGGAGTCCAATAGGCCCTGTGTAGCGTAAAAAATTGGTTCTTCCTTAGATATGCAGGTTTGACTGTTTTATAAAGCATAGACATTGATACGTGCCATTGGTCTTCTATCGCAGCCTCTGGCAAGCATCTTCCCCACAGATCTTACGGTAAAGTAAATGCTCCATCCTCCGTCTCTAGCATCAGCCAGTACCATAGTGCAATCTCTTTTTTACGCATACCGTTGGATACGAGTTTTTCCTCCAACTCACTGGGTTCTCCTATCGTTTTCCCTAATGCCATATACCAACTTTGAATTTGGAGGTATTTAAATCTTGAGAACCTCAGGCCCAACTCCTGCTCACACCAACACCAGGAAATAAACTTTCCCTCTGGAAATAGCTGCTTCCACCTTAAAATACCCGCCTCTTTTAAAGGTTTTGCCAGTGAGTCCTTAGTCCAAGAGGGGGATCCAGGTGCATCCCAAATCGGAGCCGACTGACTAAAATACGAGATCTTTAGGGGCATTCTAATTCTATACCAAGTTTCCGCCATGCCAATTAAAACATTTAACCTGACTTTCTTGAAATATCTCGGATCGGCATATTTAAACATAAACCCAGTCTCTGATCCTTTTTCCTTCCTCAACATTTCCTTAAACATCCTACCTATCTCTGTATCTGTAGGCGTACCTAATAGCATCCTTCCATTTTTCAAAAGAAATGCCCAGGAATAGTACAACAAGTCTGGAAGAGCTAAACCCCCCTTCACCAACCTTCTCCTAAGCTTCTTCCAAGCTAGTCGTGGCCCTTTTGACGCCCAAATAAAAGACCTAATTTCACCTTGCAGTTTTGTAAACCATTCTTTTCTAAAAGGTAAGGGGATTGATTCGAACAAAAAAGTTAACTTCGGGAGAACCACCATCTTCACCAAATTTACTCGCCCGAATAGTGTAAGTGGGAGACTCATCCAGCTTCGTAAACTAGCACTAATTTCCTTTATGACCCTCTCAAAATTTGCCTTGGTGAGATCTGCGATGCTCTGGGTAATCCTGACACCTAGGTATCTCATTTCTCTTTTACATTCAATACCCTCTGTCCCCATATTCCATACCATAACTTCTGTTTTCTGTTTATTAATGTCATACCCAGAAATCTTCCCAAATTCCTTTGTTATACTTAAAAGACAGCTCATAGTTTGTTGTAAATCGGTTGTATATATTACAATATCGTCAGCATAAAGCCCAATTTTCTTATTCCAATCATGGAATTTAAAAGGCAGTATACCCTCACAGCTTCTTATTTTCCTAGCCAGCGGCTCAATGTAGAGATCAAACAAAAGCGGGGACAGGGGACACCCTTGCTTTGTTCCCCTCATAATTCGCACTTGCTGAGTTAATACCCCATTAACCAGCACTCTAGCTATCAGTGCATTATATATACCTTTTAACATTCTGCTGATATTTCCCCCCAAATTAAGATGTTTGACCAGGGTCTGCAGATGTACCCAGTTGACACGATCAAAAGCTTTGGCTGCATCTAATGCTATTACTGCCAAAGGGAGATTGTAAGCCGTAGCCATATCTATCGAACCAATAAGAGAGAACGTAAGCTCCTTCAAAGCTCTTCCTCTAATAAAGCCCTTCTGATCTTCATGGACCATATACGGAATCACCCCATTTAACCTCCCTGCTATAATCTTTGCAAACAGCTTGTAATCAGCGCTTAGAAGAGAAATAGGCCTGTATGAGTCAACATTTTTTAACGATTTTCCAGGCTTGGTAATCAAGGTTATATTAGCCTCTTTCCAAGAATCCGGCAATGCAGAGCCTGACAGAAAGATGGCATTAAAAAGCTAGGTCATAGCAGGTATTATGGCGCTGGCCATAGCTCTATAAACCTCCAACGGAAGACCATCCGGCCCTGGAGCCTTTCCTTTTTTGCCTCCTCTGATAGCCTCCTCCAACTCCTCTACAGAGAACTCCCTATTCAACACCTCCATCACCACTTCTAATAATGGCTCCATATGTTCCAACCAGATCCTCACATCCTCCGCCGTAGCCACCAAATCTTCATTATATACCCTGCCAAAGTGTCTATAAAACGCTGAAGCAATTTCCTTACTATCGCTGAGGACCGCACCTGAATCATCACATCTAATTTCTTTAATCAAACTCCTGACCTGATCACTCTTTGCCTTCCAAGCCAACAGCTTGCTACAGCCCTCGCCATATTCAAAATGCGCTAGCTGGCTATACTCCCATTTTTCCTTGACTATCTCTCAAGAGTCCCGACAGACTCACTTTTAGGTTTAATATCTCGTCCGTCTCCTTTCCCCTACCTTCATGGCTCCCTGAAGTTATTAAAATCGCTTCCAACCTCCAAATCTGTTCTTCTAAGTCCAGCACCTTTCTATGATACATTCGCCTTTTCCCTGCTGCCAAGGCCCCTAATCTGCCTCTTAAATAAGCCATATAGGCATCCCATACAATCCCGATCTTAGCTGAACCTTGATTGTTCTCAAAAAATTCTTTAGTTTCCTCCTTCAGAATCTCCACCATCTCATCCTCAAACTAAATCGTACGATCCAACCTCCATATTGAACTCGTAATCTCGTCTCCTACCCTCAACCGAAGGAGGATAGCTGAATGATCCGATAGGTGAACCCCGATATGTTTAACCTCCAGAACCAGATCCTTCACAGCTCGATCCACCAAAAAATAGTCTATCCGTGACTTATGTTTATACTTTTTATTATGATATGTATAACCCAACTGGGAACCTGCCATACATCTCCATATGTCGCAGAGACCACACTGCACCATCACCCCTCTCACCTTTTCTGACATCTTGGGGTTCACCGCTGCTCTACTATTCGAAGATCTGTCTAATTTTTGATCCAAAACTGTATTAATGTCCCCTGCCATAATAATATAACCAGAAAAATTCAAAAGCTCATTTACTAATTCATCCAACGGACCTATGTCGTCTTGGTTCGGACCATAATAGCCCACCAAGTTGTAGATCTGACCAAGAACTCTTAATTTAACTATTAGCCATCTTCCTGTCACGCTCGGAACACTGCCTTCTATTGAAATGTTCAAACCATGCTTAACTAATAATGCGACCCCTTTAGTGACTGCTGTCTGCTTCGTGTACACTGCATGTGCAACCCATCTCTGCGCCTTAAAGACCACCCTACTCTCCTCCTCAGACAAATGTGTCTCCTGTAGAATCATTATTTGTGCAGGGGAGTCCTTCAAATACTGCATTATCTTGTCTCTCCTACTCTTCACCCGAAGACCATTTACATTCCACAACAAGATTCTCAACTCTTTTGTTCTATTCCCTGTCATCACTTAAAAACCCTCTCCACCCACAAACAATCGGTGAAAACCGGACAAATGAGGCATTTTTGTTATTATTTCCCCCCCCTAAACCCTCCTCCCTATGCAGCCCCCACCCCACCCACCCTCCCTTGGAAAACCCAAACCGACTTCCCATGGCAGAAGCCTTATGAGTTACCCCCTCAGCGTGCAGCGCCCTTTCATATCCACCTAAACATTCCTAATGTGAATTTAAAACATATCCATAACAGGAAATCCTTTATCTATATTTATCTATAGATTATTCCATATAAGTGAAGTGAAAATGAGACCCATCCCAGTGCTTCCTAGAAAATATATCCTCTTAAAGATTCCCATCCCGAGCTGCTCAATAAAGCTATCCACCTCCTCAACGAACCGGAAGGAATGTATCTTATTATTCATCATCACCTTGAGTAAAGCTGGGAATTTCAACTGAACTGAAGCGCCTAGCTTCTTTAGCGGCTCAATTCTTTTCACCATCTCCCACTGTCTATTAGCTGTTACCACTGACAGATCTGATCTTATTTCAATTCTCATACCATCCACCTCCAACGTTTTCTTCTTCAAAGCTTTCGCTAAGATCTTTTCTTTCAAGGAATACGTGAGGAAATTTACTAGAATTCTCCTAGGTTTTGATCTATTTATATTTAACCTGAAAGGATCCCTGTGTATCCTCTGTATGTCCTTAGCAATTTCCTCCTCCGTCTCCTCCAGCTGGAGCTGACTCCTCAACAGCTTGACCACAAAGCTTTTAATGTCCTCTCCTTCCTTTCCCTCGGGAACTCTTAGCACCTTCAAATTATTCCTTCTTTGAAAGTTCTCTAATCTTTCTACTCTTTCTTCCTGCTCTTTGCCCCTCGCTCTGAGCCCTTCGATCACTTTCCCGTTAACCTGAATCTCTTCCTTAAGGTCCTTGACTTCACCTTCTAATGCCGTAGTTCTTCCACACAGGTCATCCATTTTTTTTTCTAACACCTCGCATGCGGACCAAATACTCTTCTGATTTAGCTCAGAAGTCTCGAATCTATCTCGCATCTCAAGGGTTAGAGTTTTGAGCAACATAGTTATAGAGGGATCACAGTCCCCCGGGCTTTCTCCCCCCCTTCCTGAAGCATCTTGTCCCGACCTAGAGTCCCTCCCAGGCTCTGACTCGCCTTGTACCTCCTCTGAAATCTGCAATTTCCCTCCTTCCTCTGAGAGAGACTCTACTAGGGGATTCAGATTGCCCTCCGGGTCGTTCGACCTGACCTCATCCATCATAAGTCCCGCAACCTCCTCCAACTCCTCGGATAGCACTTGGAATCGATTTGGGTTCAAATGTGCAGACCAGTCTCCCAAACTTTTTTCCCCCTCAGGACTACCTCCTCCTACTGCTATTTGATCGCTGTGTTTTTGTTGGAGCTCCAACTCGGGATTATTTGTTAGCACCAGAGTTTTCGGAAGCACCTTAAAGTACGCCCTCAGAGACGGTATCACCTTCATCTTACGCTCCAGAGAACCCTCTCTAGCCAGCTTATTATGCACCTTGGTCTCTTTACTGCACCGTCTACCCTTGGGCTTCACCGCTTTCACCGCCTTTTTGGCCCCTTGTTGTCTTCCAGCCTTAAATGGAGAGTCCAGCAACACCGAAGAGATCACTGCACCCCCTCTCGCCACACTCCTCAATGAGTATCTCAAAAACTCACTTGGAAATCCAGCCGCCTCACCAGCACTATACCCACCATCAACCTTCACAGTTCCTTTTTCACCCTTATCTACACCCTGGCTCTCCCCGTTAAATCCCTGCTCCTGAGCCGGTTGAAAGAAAGGGGCAGACTGTACCTCTGTGCTTTCATCCGTCAGTAACTCTTCCACTCTTGTTCCGCCTGCCCAATCCTCGCTTAACCCACACCGCCTACTGCCTCCTCGACCGCTGCCTCGAAAATGAACCCTGGCGGCAGCGCGACGCCCCTTCCGCAACTCCAGTGCCGCTCTCCTCCACGGCTGTTCCGCCGTGCTCCCAGTCTCCGCCTCCAGCCTCGCTGCCTCCACGCTCGGCTACAGGAGCTACAGAAGCTTCTTGTCTCCGCCGATACCGCCGATGGCCGAAAATACTAGTATGTCCCTGCTTAATCGTGGTTCTCTAAACCTGTTCGCTCATTACTGCATTCCCTGTGGTTTACATCTCCAATCTCACTCTAACTCGCCAAATTCCGCAACAAACTCGCCGGAAGCCGCACGCCTCGGAGCTAACCCGCGACCCGCCTCTTAGCTGGCCGCCATGTTTTGCCCTGTTGTTGAGCCTTGCAAATTTGTTTTTACACCTTCTTAAAGCACTGCTAAAGCCAGACTTTATTGCACATTTCCACACATTTTAAATACACTGCCATGTTGTCATCCCGTGTTGCACACTCAATAAATCGATCATTCAGCGGGGCTTGTATAGCGTGGCATGTCACCCCCGGGGGTCTCCAAGTGCTGTGAGGTGTGAGCGATCCTCAGTCGGAGAGAGGTGGAGGCTGAAGAGACAGGTCTTCAGCTGTTTCCTGAATTCCTTCAGAGAGGGGAGGTGCACAGGTGGAGGTCGTGCCAGGACTATGCTGCGAGGTAGGAGAAGGAGCGGGACCCTTATCAGATGTGGGCGAAGGTGGAGGAGCGGAGCTATCTGTTCGGTCGGTGGAAAATCAGGCAGTTATTGGTGTAGGTGGGTTCGGTATACACTGCACATTTATCCTAAATGTTCAAAAATAGTATCCTCATTCTGAAGTTTGCATAATCAAGCGGGAAACTGAAGATGATTAGGCCTTATTACAAGTCTATAGGACCGCCGTACTTGCAGTCTGCACTATTGAGTTTGTGGCTGTCAGACCGCCACAGGACCACAGTGTCTGCCGGAGATCCAGGATCCCACAGCAGTCGCACAGCAGTCAGAGAGCTGTAATATGCTGGTGGTGCCGCTGCAGCACCACAGAGCATATATCAAGTTGGCTTTCCACTGACCCGTTCATGGTGGTGAGCCTGCCATAAAAAGGGAGGCAGAGAGGCAACAAACTGCCGCTCCTGGGAGGGGGCATGCGGGGACACATATAGTGCCCTCCTTGATTTGCACCCCCAGTTCCTGCACAGTGTGGTATGTATGCCACACCGTGCAGGAGGGTGGAGTCAGCGCTCTGACAGTGGCGGTCTTCCTGTTAGGCTCTTCTATGAGACTGTCACCTGCTTGTCAGTGTCTAAATGACATTTCCATTTGATCACATGCCCTGTCCCTCACTTATTGTGTTGAGAAAAAGTGACAGATATTATTTTGTGTCTGTTAAAGTGATTTCCTTTTTAGATCTTCAAACGGATCACTGACATAATATAGATGCATACGATATAGAAACACAAAGATATCAGAAATAAAAGAAATCGATAAAAAAAAAAAAACGACTTCCTGTACTTAACTAGCAAAAACACAAATATTGAGATCCCAAATATGGCTGTTAAAAATATAGGGCCCAATTATGACTTTGGCGCAACAGCGGCTGCTCAACGCTGGCTCTGCTGCACCAAAGCCACACAAGGACTGCCAGCAGTATTACGAGTTAAAAATGTGTAACTCGTAATACTGCTGGAAAACAGGCACCGCAATGGAAACGGCAAAAAAGTTCCAGCACGGCATGGATAGTGATGTCCATGCCGTGCTGGAACTTCATGGGAATACAGACAGAGGGGCACATATTGTGCCCCCCTGAATGTATTCCCATGGCGGGGGGTCTTGGGGGCCCTGTAGGGCCCCCTTTGTTCTTGCACCTCCAGCTTTTTCATGGCAGGGCTATCACAACATACTTTTCCAATACGTTTTGCCGATATTTTGTCTAAACACCCCTCAAACACTTCCCATTGTATACATGCTCTCTTGTTCCCACTCAGCTCATATGCCAAATATCCCCTGATTCGCTCTCAAGGAAACCAGTAAGTCCTCTGCCTCCCGATCTCTTGCTATCTGTATGAATAAGCTCAATCTCAACTCTTAACTCGTGCCTCTCTCCTGATGAACTTGTGTCATCTCTAGATACAGCATGTGTCCCTTTGACTATCTATAGTTACCAGCAATCATTCAAGTCAGGTGATATGCCCCTACAGGATTGTGATTTGAGTGGGTCCACCTTATGGTGTGATGAGTAACCTGTAACTTCATGTACATTGTCTAACACAGGTGGGAGTTGTGGCACAAATCTGATAGCACGCCTGTTTAGGTTCCTAATGGGAATTGTGGGAAGGACAATGTTGTCCCAGAATGAGGAGCTGGTAGATTGTCAATGCATAGGGAAAGGTGTGAGGTGTTCATGATAGAGAGATAGAGTTTGCATTTACCAGTCATTTTCCAGATGGAGGCCCACTCCATCTGGAATTCCCACAATGCTCTTACTACGTGATATGGCCAACACTTTCTCCATTCTGGGGTTGAGGGGCCTGGGAGATCCCCACCAGTTCTCAGGGCATGTTGGTGTGCACTGGAAGTGAGGAAATTGAGTTTCTAGTGCAGGTCTGTTCACTGCTCCCACATATCCTACTGATATTGGATATTGTGTTCTCCCTATCCATAATTTTGCCCTGCATATCCCCTTATCTGGTTCACGGTTCTTGGCTGCACCTGTGCTCCAAATATTTGGTGCTCAAACAATCTCATTCACCATCAAAGTTAATACATTTTTTGTGAATTTTGGGAATCTTCTGTCAGACATGTCAATATTTTCAATACAAAAGTACCTTGGATGCTGGTGTGTTGCAAGTAGTATATGATTTGTTTAGTTTCTGGAGCATCTTTTGAAGACTGAAATACAGGTGTTGGTGATGAGTTGATTTTGAACAGTGTGTTTTGACCAACACATATATAGATTTTTGACAGGCGCCTCAACAGTTGTAATCTCCTACCCCATTACCATCCTCTGTCAGGACATTAGCTCCACCACACTAAGACAGCGCACAACTCTGAATATGGCAGACGAATGTCCACCATACAAACCTTGATGAAGGGTTATTCACTGATGGGGGCACTGCAGACAAAGGACTGAAGGACTGCTGATGGTCCTTCATTCTCCATGGATGGGGGACCATCTGCCAAAATCCTAAATACAGCAGATGGTTAACCACGGCCTGATGGACAGATATGACCCGCCATGGCAGAGGAATGACAGTCAGTCCTCTAAATTCTAAATGAGGCCCTAAGTGCCTTATTTAGAGGTGGATTGATGTGTAACATCTGCCAATAAGTGACAGACGTCCCCTCTTCCATATTAAGAGTGCATTAATGTCAATACAGCGGACAGTATATCTGCCACATTTTGGTGGCTGTTCCATCTGCTCTGCTAAGTAAGGGCCTAAGACTAAGGGCCTAATTACGAGTATGGCGGTCCTCAGGACCGCCATACTTGCAGTGGCGGTCTGTCCACCACCACCATTGCAGGTCTGCCCGCAGTATTTGAAGTGTGGCGGTCAGACCACCACAGGACCGCCACCTCTGCCAGGATCCAGGATCTCACGGCTGTGGCACAGCAGAAAGGGGCAGGAATATGCTGCCGGTGCCGATGCGGCACTGCCAAGCATATTCCAAGTTGCCTTCTACCGCCCGTTTCATGGTGGTGAGCCGGCCATGAAAAGAGTGGCGGAGATGCAATTAACAGGGACCCCTGCCACTTCTGGGTCTGGGGTGTATGTGAAAGGTACATGTTGTGCCCTCCTAGAATTGCACCCCCATTCCTGCTTGGTGTGTCCTGCAGGACATGGTGTATGCCACACCGTGCAGGAATGTACTGCAGGTGCTGTCAAGGTGGCGGTCTGCTGTTAAGACGCTCCTATGAGCCTAACATAGCCACCGCAGTGAGACTGCCGCAGCACTACCCACCCACCCTGGATTCAACTCCGACGAGCAGGCGTACCACAGGCTTGGCAGTCCTCCTGCCAGCGCAGCGATGGGGGTGCTGCAGGGGGACCGTCAAACTCGTAACTATGCTCTGAATACTTAAATGTCATTAATCTATTATTTTTTGCTCAGTTCTTCTCACTAGTTTTTTATGCTTTTAAAGAATATATTTTCTTTGTAATGTGCTAATCATTACATAGAAGGTGAGATGCCTGTAGGCTGAAGATCTCAGCTTGCATTTTAAAAGAACACTTTATTCTAGTTTTTGGCACTTTATACAAAGTAAAATGTATCATCAGAGCCAAAGGCATGCAGAGCCGAAGATACACTGAGCTGAAGAATGTCCTGAGCCATACCCACTCTTTATCCATTTTCGGATGTCAGTAAAGGAACTTGTCCTTCTACGACCTTTTCTCTGAATGTAAATATACATGGAGAAAACATATATTTGCCACCTGTAAACAAAGGTTTATGAACCTGCATGTGGAATGTAAAACTGTATATGGATAGAGGTTGTGATGAGGCAATATAACACATTAAAGAATTCATTTATGAGTTTTCAGCTGCTGAAAGTAGTATAAAGCTCCAGGTGAAAATCAAGCAAGAAAAAGGAAGAATTACTGGGAAAATTAGATAGGAAACACAACTCCCCTGCTATTTCCTCATTTATTAATGGACCCTCAAGGTCCACCTCTTAGTAGGCTGGAGTTACTCTTACCCTCCAATATCGGTAACTCCGGGCGTGGCACAAATCCAGCCAATTTCCCGGGCCACTCATAATAAGGGCCGAAAAGTGAGGAAGAACATACTTCATTTTATTTTTGAAAATGTGTATGTCATTTTACGTGTCCTTTAAGGAAAAGGGGATTGCTTTTATCTAGATGCTGGCTAAATGCGCTCTGTATGAACCTGTACTTGAATATCTAGTTGCCTAAAGTCTCCTTTATTTCCTTTGCCAGATCATCTATGTAGCACGAAATGCCAAGGATGTGGCAGTCTCTTCTTACCATTTCAGACGGGCAAACAGACTGCACCCAGATGCTGGGACCTTTGCACAATATTTGGAGGACTTTATGGCTGGAAACGGTATGCCACATTTCATATTTCTCTTGGTTTTGTACCTTTGTCATGGTGTGACGAAAAAAATGCTTGAAAGATAGGGTATTTATACATATTGCATACTTATGAGGTTGTCTAAGTATATCACTGAATTTAAATATAAGTCTTGAAAGGTGTCACCCCTTTTGGCACAGTCTGAAACTGAGAACACTCTGGGCCGTCTTTTCCACTTCAATTCTGGTCAATAGACATTTATAGTAGCCTTATAGGAAAAGGGATTAACATCAATTTTAAATCTCAGAATTATTAGGACCACACAATAAGGGTCTGAGTCAGTAACTTGAAGTTAAAAGATTTACTACAAACTCAAAGCCAGACTAATATAAATCAATTTCCAAAACTTCCAAAAGTACATAATTATCAAAGGAAGACCAAAGTGTCTTACAATATTGGTCCTCAACAACAAAGTGCATATAAGCATCTCAGTAGTGGTGATACAAAATAGAAAAAGTACTTGATAACTGAACAAATTGTTTCGGACCTTCTCCCCATACATGGAAAAGATTTACAGCATCTACTAATCCTATACTAACCTAAGACTAGGGGAAACGCTATTTGAATCAAGGTAGCAAGAAAGGTGTAAGCATCAGAACCGCTGTAGAAGTTCTTTAAGTGAGGAGTCAAGTATAACATGAAGCCACACAATCAGAGATGTCAAGAGAGGTCTGTACCTCTCCAAGTCTAAAGGGAATCTGACTAAACCCAAGGTGGGTTTACTAATTAAAATGCACAAAGAACATTAGAGAAAAAATGACCTCATACACATCATAATATGTTTTCCGATTCCCAGAAAATAACACTACTTCTTTATTCCAGTCTCTGCCTCCAAAGCATCCTTGGGTTCCTTCTTTCGCCTGATAGTACCAACTGGTAATACTCCCTTTGTTCATCATTAAAATCATTTGACCTTGGCAGCTCTTCCTCACCTCTCTATCTCTGGAATACAATGCGCTTTTCACTAACTAATGAATGCCTATAGTCTGCACCTGCAAAAGAGAAAAACATGCAGAAGAACAAATTTCATGTTAGTATAAACTGTCTCGACTGTAAGCTTAAGGCCCACAATCAAGCTAACTTAACATTTCCCTTTAAAACATTTTAATTCTTCAACTTACATATAGGGGCTCATTACAATATTGGGTGGAAAGTCTCCTCCCCACAATTGGAATCTTTGCGACCTAGTCGGAGCCCTTCCGACCGACTCGATCGGTTTACAGTCGGTCCGCCCAATTACGATGTTCACGGTCGGAACGTGAACAGGCCGTTCATTCCGACTCGGTTAACTGCACCGTAACCCCCAATGGACGGCGTTTCCTCCGTCGGGATTGCGATGTCATTTTCCAACAGCATTTACGCATTGGCCTTTCTGACACAGAAAAGCTGTCAGAAAGTGACTTTGAGGGCCCCTGGCAGGGCCCCTTACCCCCACAGCCTACAGTGACCTAAGGTACCCCCCTGTAAAACTCTACACTGGTTGGCAGGCACCATTGGGTGCTTGCCACAGCTTGCAAGGTTTTACACATACACATCCCATTTCCCCATAGGAGCCTGTGTTCCGGCCGGTTATCAGGCGTAACATGGGCTCCCATAGGAAACAATGGGAATCCGAACGAACAGTGTTCGGTCTCATCGTAATCCGGCAGTCGGAACCGGCGACCGCAAGTCTGTCGGTCCCGAGTCCGAGACGGTGTCGGGCAGAGGCTTTCCGCCCAACATAGTAATAAGCCGTATAATCCATTAGATGAAATCTTCAATAATGAATCAAGCTATATCATACTGTACTCTTCCTTTGGCACAATAACTGATGCATGTCATTTTAAACAAAAATGACAACAGGTCACCATTTATAAAGAAAGCATTAAACACACATGTGATTCATTCTCACTAATCCCTGGTGAATGCACTGCATTAAATGCATTTTAGGGCACCATTTTACAATCTAATCCTATGGAAGATTAGTATCAGTAATCCAGATGTTTCTGAAAAAGAAAACGTTAACATATACACACCTATTTGTCAAAAACACAATAGATGCACTTTCTATATGTTAGGTGCACCTTATCTTATTAGTATTATTGCGTCACATGAGTACATAAGGTCAAATGTAAATATATATGTGGCCTAGCTAAACGTAAAGGATAGGGCCAAAATTATGCTACTCCACCCCCCCCTCTGATGGCTATCAAGCCATCACAGATTGCAATCAGATCATTATCGGACTAGACCAATCAAAACCAAGTGGTCTTGAGCATCTTTTGTCCAGACTCCTCTAGGCCCTTCATGTCATCATAATATCTGCTCTGAACTTCTTCTAACTCTACATCTGCTCTCTTTCTCTTGACTCCCTGTCTCACATATGCATGCTGATATCCCTTAAAGATCAGATAAAGGAATATATCAAAAGGGGTTTCAAAATGGCGACCAAAATTCAACTTCCCAAGATTCCAAACCATCTGCCTATCGAAGCAAACCCATTTCCAACAGCTTCCCAAGCACCTGTAGTTTCCAACTCTTTCAAATCCTTCGTCAACCCAGATATATTCTTAATATATTTCTCCAGGTCCTTACTTTCATCTGGAATATACGTACAGCATTGCTGAACTTTCAACATTCGGCAGACTCCGCCCTCTTTTGCTAGCAAAAGTTCTAACGCAAGACGGTTCTGCAAAACCATAAACCTTATTGACATTATCTCAGTATTTACAAGTAACAGGGAATTTGGAGTACTAGTAGCCAATTTGTCCACTATTGTAGACAGCTTTCTAATCTTCAAATCATTTAGGATTACTCCCACAGATGGGATTATAGCACCGCCAAAAATATCTCCTACTACTTCCGCTGCACTAACACCTCATTCTGTTCTGGATTTCTCATCCCATACAGGATCAATTGAAATTGTCCACATGATAAATCTTTGGGAAAACTATGCCAAAATAACAGGTACCATGGCATCCATGTGACAATTTGAATTATTCATTTTGTCCACAAATAAAATAGACTCCAGGAATCACAGAATCCAGTCCCTCCAGGAAACGAGAATTTTTACTTCTCGCTTCAAAAGTGTGTTCACATTCACTCTCCCCTAGAAACAATGGATCTATAGAACTGTGGTCAACATGTATACACAGCTTTCCTTTGTGTTTCCAATCTAAAACTAAAGCGGGTAGATTTTCTTTTCCCTGATGTTCAATTTCTTCACTACTCCACTTATGATTTTTAAGATTGTGTTCTGTTTCGGTTTAAGATTTTAGGTTTCTCCATCTATACTTCACCAAATCCTAAAGTGCATTTTCCACATCTGGCATCAAGCAAGTCAAATTATGCTGGTGTGCATACGCAGTGTCTTATGATTTAAGGGATACATAATTTTTGCCTGCAATCTCTGCACCTTTAAAATAAGGATTTGTATTCAAATGCTTGAGGAACATGTTGATGAACTACTTTATAATTCGAAAAATAATATTGGAAACTGCCTTCCCCATAAAAAATTAGCCCACTAATTAGGTATTTTTAACTTTTTGTTTTTCCACTCCACTTTCACTGCACTACACATTTTTCCACAACCTAGTGCTCCTACGTAGTTCCGCAAGTCACAGCACGCCTCAATCCGCAGCGGATTGAGAGGACCCCAATGATGAAGCATGCCACCTAGGGGAAACCCTGGTGGGTGAGGGGACTCTAGAAAAGAATTATTCTTTCTGGAAAGAGGATTTTCATACATGTTCAGTGAAAACCCTGTTCTTCCCCACGGTTAGGTTTTTATTCTGGTATTCTAGATTTCGTGAAACTTCATTCAGACGGAGGGTGAACCTAACCTCAACCTCTATCTCCCCCCATCTTTTGTTTGACTCATGAAAGGGTGCCTCGCTGATAGAAAGAGCTCATAAAAAAAGCTTAGACCTGCAGTTCTCCTCAGAGACCAAAGCCAGTCCACAGCTGGGACAGCTGCAAGGATCTGGCAAAAAGAGCAGTGCCCCCTACTCTGAGGCAGGCTGCAACACAACCCTCCGGGAAATACAGAACAATGAAAGTGAAACCAGTGCAGCACTTGTGAAACGGGCCCAGCGCTGATAAAGTATGTTGATAATTATTAACAAGCAAGGGAGCGGAAGGCATGGCAGGGGAGGTGGCAGTAACACAACTGTGACATTAAGAGGCAATGGGAGGAAGACTGCTATATTTAAATGTAAGCAGCTAGGGCGTTATAGCTAAACACAGACAAACACTAACACAGCAGGAAACCAAGAAAAAAATAGTCCCCCAAAGAACAGATAAAGAACCATAGTGGAATGAGACAGTACTAGGCCCCTGATCTGTGGGAGGAACAGAAGAGAGAAAGGAGGGACAAAGAGGCAGGACTGGCCACTAGCAAACAAGGATTTTTAAAGGACATTGACATAGACAAATGAAAAGCAAAAGCAAGAAAGGGGATGGACTTTAGGCACACAGACTGATCATAGCAGGTCTCGAAGAGACACCGCATGCGCTGTCTAGCTCGACCTAAAAATGAGTCTGACCAGAATGTGTGATAGGCTTACAACTATCACTAGAAGCAATTATTAAAGGCACATCAAAAGGAAAGACATTTTATTGGAAAACGTAAAAATTATTATAAATTATTTCTGGACCACTGGGGAGCGAACCCTGAACAGTGAGATTGTGAGATGTGGAATCAAAGGCTTGTGCTAAAAGATAGTACGAGACAGCTCACCGGTAAGCAGTATTGTGAAGGGTGAACGCCTACATAGATTGAACTCTGAAATGTTCAGGCTTTAGGCAGTGGAACGAGGGTGTTGAAGGGCTAGTATCAATCAAATAAATGGCATGGGTGTGCCATTGCACTGGATTTATTCAGGCTGCAGACATTGGAAGGAGGACGCTGAAGGGCTAGTGTAATTCAATTACATGGCGTGGGTGTGCCATTACAATCATGTCCTTATTTGTGAGTTTTTAATGATTCAATTGCAAGCCGAGTGCTCAAGGGGAAGTGCTGCTTATAGCACCGATACCAGAATGGCAGTAGGATGAGCCCCAAGTTTATTTGGAGGGGATGAAAAGGAGGGCTGGATGTGGATAGATGATACTGAAGTTGCGAGCAAGGTGCTCAAGAGGAAGTGTTAATTATAGCTGAGGTTACAGGGATGCAGTAGGCATGGGCTGAGTGCATTTAGGGGGAGATCCAGATGTGAGCAGAGGATGCGAGTGCTACATTACTAGGGCTTGTATATACCTCTGAGTGGGTTACTCAAAAAGAAACTTGATTAGCCGGCATACCATCATTGCTTCAATGATAAGAGAGGCAACTTGCAAGTTTTGTGAAAAATCAAACATATCTCTATAACAGTACAATACAATACAAGAACAATGCCCATAAACAGAAGAAGCATTTAGACAGTGGGCATATATACATGCCATGCAGGCTGGGTGTGCATGGATCCATTATGTATGTGTGTTTAAAGCCGAACTTGCCACATAAGCAGAGACTGGCGTTCTTTGAGTGCATCCGTGTTTCAGTACATTAGAGCAATACATTTTCACCATTCCTCCATGGAGTTTAGCCCATTTCATATAGAGTCACATTTATCAATTCACTTGCATTCAAGTCTCTGAAGAGTATATCCAATCCGCCCACCTCCCCTCCCCCCAGAGGAGGGCAGGGCTTTCTCAATGATCTACTGCCTTATATCATCAGCTGTGTGTTGCTTTTGCAGATAGCGTGGGACCATGGGTGCTGTTATGGTTGCACATAGAATTCTGCTCCTATGTTGAGTTATTCTGATCTTGAATTGTTGCGATGTTTGCCCTACATAGATCAAGTTGCATGGGCACCAAATACAGTAGATCACATTTGTTGATGAACAATTAGTATGGGTGGTTTGAATACAGCCATGTGTGAAGATTTTCATGTTAGTTGTAAATTGACATGAAACACAGTTTCCACATTTCTAGTGGCCTTTTGAGGGGTTGAAGCCACATGTGGACAAAATGGTGTCTGCCAGTTTAGTCCTGTCAGAGTTAACGTGGATAAGATGGTCTTTTATGTTTTTGCCTTTTTGTAGGAAAAAAGAGGAAGCTCACAGAAGGCTTCCAAGGTGGTCAGAATAGGCCAATGTTTTTTGATGTTCTTCACTATTTTATTCGTGTCAGGGTAAAAAGTTGTTATGCATGAAAAACCGTTTAAGTTGTGTGCTTTGCTTATGTTGACGTATAGACTGCAGCAGTGCATTTTTCTTTTTGCGTTGCTGTCATTTTCCTTTCGACAATCATTTTATTGCATCAACCATGACTTTTGCACGTGCTCAACTGTGCTCAAATTGTTGAATGATTCATAATTGTATTTGTGCCAGACTCATTATAACCAGGTGCTAAGAGAGGGAGGGAGCTGGGGACACGTGGGAAGGTGATGGGGTAGTTTAATTCAAATGACTGACACCCACATTCCATTTTACTCAGTGCCTTAGTAATGTATTGTTGACCCTATTACTCTGCTTCTCAGTTTCCTTCGGATCCTGGTACGAGCACGTGAAGGGTTGGTGGTCAAAAAGGAACGAGCTCCGTCTTCTCTACCTCTTCTACGAGGATATGAAAGAGGTAGGCGTGAAGTGATCGGGCTGTGGACTAGCTCCCTTTGATGCAATCATGGTTAGGGAATCCAATTTTGAAAGGAATTTATTCAGACTGTATTTTAAGATTCCCATTATACTTATCCTAAATTCGATCACTTTATTTTGAGTAAACCCACTTGTAGGATCAAATAAATCGGGGTATGTTATAAAGTATTGCACATGATGGGCACAGATAAAGTACAGTGTAATCGTGATTCTGGCACCTTATCAGTTTAAGCAAGCATTGCTGCTCTGGGTCTAAATATACTTTTATTCTCACAGCTGTTTTCTTCAATTGATATTTACGTAACAATTTCAGAATTAACAGTGGAAATTACACCACTTTCTTCGTTTGATAAATTTAGTTTAATACCGAAACATTTCTAATGATGTGCATTCCCAATAATTCTGAAACTATCACATGCTAATAGAAGTGGGATCATTGTCACTGAGGTTCCCTCTTATGCATTACACTTTACTGTCGTAAGACCATAATTCAAATGAGGTGGACAGAGTAGATTCAGGTTAACTTGTTTACTAGCATTTAAGCACATCCAGGGAATAAACAGAGAGGAGAAGCATAACATATTCCAGTGATGATGGCATAGGAGAACAAAAGGTCATGTGACAATACTTATGAGGGGCGATGAAAACTCTAGAGGCAGTCCTGTTAGGTCTTCAAAAAAACTGTGCTAAGTGTTTGGATGGTGGGTGAGGGAAATAAAAGCAATAACAAATAAATTGTAATGAGGTTTGGAATGGACCAACAAACTCATTATGAAGAAGCAAATATGGATCTGGTCCCAAATTCCATATTTTGGTGTTTCTGCAGGAAGGTAATGTGCAGACTGGTCCTGGTAGTTATTATGTCGGCAATGCATATATTTGCGACTAAATATTAAAACTGTGAAAGGCATTGATGCAAATAGTGCCTCAGTGTGAGTTATGATAGCTACATCATGGCACGTGCATCCCGCTTGAAAAATATCCTCTTAAATTCTTCTGTAGGCATCTTGATAGTTGATCAACACCTTGTATTGCTTTGTCCCATCTATGTGGTTTTACTCATTTACATCTGAAACTCATCTTCTCAGGATCTACAGAGTGAAATCCGAAAGTTGCTGACGTTCCTGGAGAAGGACATTGATGAGGAGGTTCTGAAAAAGATTGTTCATTATGCCTCATTCGAAGTAATGAGAGACAATCCAATGACCAACTATAAGACACTATCAAATGACATCTTGGATCAAAATGTTTCACCCTTCATGCGAAAAGGTATGGAACTGTTATAGCCATTGTAATGTATGCATTGACTTGTGCATGTAATGGAGTGTTGGGAAATGACGCTGTAGTTGTCCCCTAGTCCAACAGAAGCTGGCTTGCCATACTTAGGTTTCCCTCCTGCTGTTGAAAATAATTTTCGCTGAATGTGCGCCAGACAGCTGGTAATGCCCTGAATGTAGTTTACTAAAGACATGGCCTTTGGCATTTGTAAGGTTTTAATATATTGTAGGTTGGAATGTTTTTTTTATGGAGAACCATACTGTTCCTTGACCAAAGTTTTTCATTGAATTTCGTGAATGATGAACTTTGACCCTTGTCTGCAAGACCCACAGGTAATTGGCTATGGCTAGGCCTTTTGGTTATTCGGCTATTGCTGACAGTATCTCTACATCCTGTATTTTATTTAAAGAAGCTGTTTTTGGTCTGCAGAGTGAGAAAACGTAGAACCAATTTTTTTCAAGTACAATAGGGCCAAACATGTTGATATCTGTCCATAAACATCAAGACCAGACATCAACATTTATGTAAATAAGAGGGTGTTTTGGCTTATCTGAATTATCTTTTATTTGGCTCAGGGGCTACGCCTCCTTTGTTTTCTGGCCCACAAAAGAAACAAGCATTGGCATAGCCAATAGTTCTCGCCTTTGGGACCTTATAAGTGTTTAGCTAGAGGTAGGCTGACTCTAGGCTTGACCTAAAAAGCCTGTTCATTAGTGAGACCGCGTATGGCACAGCCAAACAAGACTGCGCATAGGAGTCAGCAGAAAACCTGCCACAGGGTGAGTTTTAAGGGAAAAGACACGGGAGAAGTTCTCTTAAACTACGAAGGACAGAGTGAGCGTGTTTATTTTAAATTAATAATAAAAGATTTTGTTCTACGTCACAGTTTCATCCAACGGGAAGCGGGAGAACCAGTTTTACAACATGCCTGTTTAATTGATCAAACACAGCATTCCTAATGCTCGTGGCCAGGGCTTTAAGTGGGCCGGGTCCTGCAGGTGCTCGGCACCGTCAGTTTTTGAAAGTTGGTGCTGAGATGGGTCCCTATCGGGTTCTTCAATTTTGCCCTCAACTTCAGGGCGAAAAAAATAAAATAACTTACCTGCAGTAGTACCACCTTTCACTGCATTTTATGTAACTTCAATGAGACACTTTTTTTCACTTTTATATAGCACAAACTCTGCCGAAGATATTGGTGCGCTTTACATAAGCACCAGTTACAATACACAATGATATATCCATTTTTTGAATTATGGGCTGTTGAGCCGATGTCAAGCTCGAACCTGCTCTCTCCGCTCCAAGGTCGGCAGCTTTAGCCTTACACCACAACCTCGCCCACAAGAAGAAAGCATTTTCAATATTATATACAATGAAGCCATAGTTGCTCCTTATTTCTGCTATGAAACTTACAACCATTGACAAAGCCAATTATCCTGGCTTGTTGTAGGTGTTGTAATGTATGGACAAAAGCATCAAAATGCCAGGGCGGCCGCTGTGCTAAGTACAGATTTTTAGCTTAAGTGTTTTAAGCCGCACCCTTAATTACATGCGCCTCGCCTCTATGAGAGACCCCCCCCCCAGTTTTTTCATCCCACTTAAAGCCCTGCTCCTGGCTCATTGGAAAACCGTCAGCAAACGGCTGCAGTGTCGTATAAGTCACTGAACCAAGAGAGCCTGGGCATACCCAAGGTAAAGAATATAAAGCACACCCGAGCTCTCTCACATGCCCACTGCACAGCAACAAACACATGCGCAGTTCCGCATTCACCAGGACAGAACCAGCCTATATTAGGACCTAACACACTTCACCAACTCTTCACGAGTTGGTCATTCTCCTACCACAACCAAACGTCAGTCTAACCGAGCACACAGGTTTGCTTGTTATCGGTTCGTACAGCTAAAGTGCCATGATGCCGCACTAGTGCCAATGGCGCGCTATACAAGTGCCTGATAGCATAAAGTGCGGTTGTACGGGTTCACTCAATTAAAAAGAAAATGAAATTGAGGCCTAATGTTGCATTTATCAATCGCTAAAGAGTGACTAAAACGTCAACTTTTTGACAGACAGTTCCGAAAATAAAGGAGGAGGAGTGAAATATTAATTACTGTAGCCGTTAGCTTTGAACCTTATAGCACTGAATCATGAACGTGCCATTAGTGAAATTATACCAATAGCATTTCTGGTGAGGCCAGACGTCATTTCACAAGCTGGTGTCAAACTGTAGAAGGGTAATGTTGCACTACATGCACGCTACTTCAGCCGGCCAAACAACATCAACAGAGGAACATTAGAGTTTAAAGAGCCCACATTATACAAAGCAACATGCCATCCGTAACATCCTTCACTGTGAATACAAGTGACGGCTTCACAAACCATAATGTACTAACAATGGGGGAAGTCGAGACCTGCACAACAGAACAGTAAATCTCTTCAAAAAAAGCATGTACTCACACGTATACGCATGGTTACACCGTAGCACACATAAATGGAAGAAGATGTCAGAGCATACTTAGTTATGAACTCGTGCTGCACTACGCATTTCTGTACACGCATTTCTTCTCTCTTCTTGAGTAGAGAAAGCAGATATGCGAAAGGGGACAGAGAACCACAGGGGGCAAGAGAGGGCAACACGGAAACACAGCATCATGGAAGACGGAGTCACAGAGAAGCCCATTGTGCGAGAGAACAACGGGGGCGGGGGGCGCATGTGCAGAGAAATGCGTTTGCCTAATATTATTTATCTGTAACCGAGCGGGACTCCGATGAGCGGCTCAAATGGGACTGCTGCGGTGAAATTAGAGAAAGTGCCATAGAGTTGCAATAAAGGCTAAAAAAAGGAGTGCACCATAACTACATATATGGCCACCTGTGAAAGGATCCCGGTAGAAGGGCCAGTCGCCAGGGCGTTAGCAAAAACAGCCACAATGTGGGACAAATGTACAATATCCACCAAAGAAAGTCATGTAACTTTTATAGGCAGACTAAGCAACCAATAAAAACGTGGTGGGCGTTTTCAAAAGCCCAGAGGGATTACAGCAAGCCTCTCAGAGCAGCGCACAGACTAAGCAACTAATAAAAACGTGGTGGGCGTTTTCAAAAGCCCAGGGGGATTACAGCCAGCCTTCCAGAGCAGCGCATGCGCACTGACTCTAGGCTCGACCTAAAAATGCGGAGCTCCTTCTGTCCAGCAACAGTCTCTGTCTGAGGGCTGGCACAGGCGCACAAAGGTGGCTGCATCAGCCATAAGCGAGAGAACACCAGGGCTGGAGAAATTCCATCCCTGGGCTTGGGGCCCAGGGACAACTTAGTGCCTCCCCTAGACATACTGAGGCGTCTCAGATAAAGGTAGCCATAGGCGCTGCAGGCTTTAGCCCTGCAGTGCCCGTCGCTACATGACAATCAGCCTGTCACCCCTAACCTTTCCGAAGTATCAGAGTTGGAAAAGGGTGGGGTGAACAAAAGTAGGCTGAAATTCTAGTACCTATGACTGACTGCGCAGGTGAGAGGTTTCACTGTCCCCCAGTGCCGGAAGCAGAAAAAAGCCGATGTGCAAATGGGATCAGCGCTGGAAATAAGGTAAGCAAAAGAAAACTTGTTAAATGTTGTCTGCATATGGGTGAGAGTGTTTGTCTCTGTACGAGTGTGTCTGTGAGACAGAGCGTCTGTATGTGTGATCATGTCTGTTCTTGTGAGTGACAGTGAGGGTCTTCGAAGGCGGAAGTCAGAGTGCGTGAGAATGAATGAATGATAGAGTAAGTATGACTGAGAAATCAAAGCCATTTACTGGGGAGAGGGGTAGGAGACTTACTTAATTAAACCTGACAGGGGGTGAATGCCAGATCTGCGAGGCAGCAGCAGGTAAGAGTGACAGGCAGCAATGCCTTCTGAATTCACATACCAGCTCCACGATAGCTCCTTCTCTGCCCTGGGATGATAGATCAGAGGATAACTCAGTGGACTAATGCCAGTGATGAATGGTGTACCAACTGCAGGACACAAACTTATCATCCTTCTGAAGTTGATGCAATGAGGACCACTGAAGTGGGTGACAGTAAATCTTTTATTTTCTTCACAGCTTTACCAAACTGTGTAATTGTGGCTGCAAGAACTCTACTAAAAGCAGTTAAGCATTATGTATTGCAACAAGATCCAGTTTAAACACAGAGTTGGGGTGAACACTTTGCCCTCAGATGCCTCCTATTGTGAGACTTCCTGTGGGCTTTTTCAAAGCCTCCTAATATTACTGCACTGCTTGCTGTATTCGTTGTTCTTCAGGAGTGGGTGTATATAGTGAGGGTCCCACAGAATTCTAACTCCCAAAGGTTGCCCATTGAGGCCATATCTACCTTTGACCATTACCCTCCCATCTTTATAACTCTTGTGCACCCTTAATGGTTCCCAACAATTGTTAGGCTCATCTCTCAGTGGGTCCAAATAACCTCCCCATTCTCAGTTGTGACGGGGGTGGATCTTTTCACTTTAGCACCCTCACAGTCTTTGACTAGTTGCTACTACCAAAACATTAGACCAGGGTTCGTAGTGTCGATTCTACCCTAACATAATTCACACGATCAGCACTGTAGGGACTATTAGTGTTAATTTATACTACCTTAGGTTACATTAGGTCAGGTTGCATTAAATGTGCTTTGTAGAAAGTGCTCATTCACTGCTTGGGAGTTGTCTGTGACTACATATAGAAGTGACACTCTGCAGAGTGAGTAAATTCACGTCCAGGTCACTAGTGTGTGCATCATTATTAGAAAGGGTGAGTGGATCATGGAGGCATGCCCCCTGTTTGCACTTGTTGACCACGTCCCTGGGGTGCATTTCATTGTTGGAACGGGTGAGTACAGAGTAAGATTGATTAAGTGAGAATGAGTGGGGCAAAGTTGGGCTGATTGAGAATGAGGGAGACGGAGAAAGAATGAGGCTAACTCAGTCAGAGTCAGAACGAAACTGAGTGAGTCAGAGGGACATTGAATGAGTCAAACTGATATTGAATGAGTCTGAGGTAGTGAATGAATTAGATTGAGTATGAGTGAGTGATACTGAGGGATTTGGAATGAAAGGGACCTAGAGGCTTATTTACACAAAGCCCTTGCCTCAGGAGCATCACTTTTTTTACTCTCATGTGGCACAAGCCTCTCTATCACATATATGTGGCAAAGCAAAGCCACCCTGCTGGGATTTGCATGGCCTCTTAGATATGGAGTAAGACAAGGCTTCGCAAAGTAATGCGTTGCCTCACTCCGCATCAAGGAGGCGTTTCATGGGTGCTGCGCTGGGTGTTCCCACGCAACACCCATGGATTATGGCGCTGCCCCAGATTTACAAAATCACCTACAGCCCTAAAACCTTACTTATGTAAATGAAGTAAGGTCCTTGTAGGTAATCAGTCCAGTAGCCAGTAGTGTAGATTATGTAGTTTATTCAGTTACAAGTAAGATGGTAAGGGCCCCACTGGGAGCAGCATCCTGCTGCTCAGCCCCACTCACTCCAACTGACCACTCATCCAAACCATGCACTCATGAACATTCTATTACATCACACTCACACAGGCTGAGCAGCAAGGAACTAGGAGTCACAGGATATAACACGTCTCCTTCCTTCAGAAAACAATAAAAACAACAGGAAGCAAAGTGAAAGAAAATATATATTCACACTTGCTGTAAACGTAAGCAACCAATCCTAAATCACGAGGAAAGATCACATTTCACCCTTAAAATATTAAAATAAAATTAGGTCACATAAGATAATATAGCATGAATCACTGCATTGCTAGATTTGTAAAGGAAGAGAACATAAGATTATCACATACATGAATCATCACATTACATGAATCATTACAATCCTAGAATTGTAAAGGAAGTTCATTGTAAACACCACTAACCCACACCACATCACGCTATGCAAAGGAACGCACATATTCCAGGCAGGATAAGACCTCCACACCCCACCACTGTACGCGCTGCAGAACCACTACAGCGCACCACGTCAAACTAAGCAAAGGAACACACTTGTTCCAGGCAGGATGCAACCTGCACACCCCACCACTGTACGCGCTGCAGAACCACTACAGCGCACCATGTCAAACTAAGCAAAGGAACACACTTGTTCCAGGCAGGATGCAACCTTCACACCCCACCACTGTACGCGCTGCAGAACCACCACAGCGCACCACGTCAAACTAAGCAAAGGAACACACTTGTTCCAGGCAGGATGCAACCTTCACACCCCACCACCAAAGGCTTTAAAACCTAAAAGAACTCATAGCACGCTCAAACGTCGTCCGACCCAACACACGGAACACACCTCTCACTCAGGGTAAAATCCAACCATCAGAAAATGTAATACACAAAAAAAACATATGCATACATCCTAAAGTGCAACCACACTCACTGCTTCCTACAAACATCACTACCACAGTAAACAACAACCTATGAAGTATAGCAACAATCAATACACTGAAACCTTAATGACACACGTATAGGCATAGCACTAGAAATATACATGGTGCACACGAACAGTAGCTACCAATAGCAGTCATGTGATTGGTGAGGAGCCTCTCACCCAAGATCACTACCAAAATAACCCAGAATGAATACACCAATGACTTGGTTAACAGCTCGTGCATGACTTTACCTCAGTAGCATGTTCTTAAGTTCATACTCACCACTTTGGTTAATCTATTGCCGAAAGTTGAGGTACATTATAGCTCCCCTCGCAGTTGAACAGTTCTAGAAAACCACTGTGCCTGTAAAAATCTTTATCCTTTCTTGCCTTAATTAGCAGTCTTCAGCAACGTTTCATCAGGGCTCAATTCACCTAGACAGCCACTGGCAGAGAATACGGCATCACGGCTGAAACAAAACACTCTCCTATAGAAACTTGGGATGAAGAATGAAGGCGTGTGTTTGGTACTAGCTGAGGCGCTCAATCCGCAAACTCGCATCAATCTTGAATACGTGTGATCCCCTGTCAAAGTTCTCGATGTGTCCGACACAAACAGCATTGCTGAGCAATCACGTAATGACCACCTTACGCTGCTTCAACAACAAACGTGCTCTGTCAGAGGAACGCAACGACGTCACAGGTTTCGCCCACAATGCAACTTCCAGCAATTCAGCTCTGCTTCCAGAATGGTTGTTTCTCAGAATCCTGTTGCTGCGACGTTGCTTTGGAAGAACTCGTGAGTGCATTATTCAAATTTTTTAAAAGGTAAACACTGTTTCTCGCGCCGGGTGGTAACTTCCACAAATTTTAATGCATATAGACTCCGTTCAGCATGGCCCAAATAGGTGTCTTACTGATTCTGCGGCGCCCCTCCTCAGTTGCACTGCCGAATAACCGCATTGCTAGCTGTGCGCCGCATACATCGACACAGGTTCACTTCACAAGTCTAATAGCACAATCCAATAGAGTGTATAAGAGCTCCAGCGTTACAAAAAAATTGCAGAAAGTAATTGCTGTGAGCCATGTAAAAGGTGGTCAAAGCAGATCAATGCACCCAAAAGTAATTCCTATACTAGACTGAAGATTGGTCATTAAAATAGATGTTGTGGGTTCTCACCAAATGAATGTTAGAAATCATCACGCAGCATACACGCCTTTAACTGACCTTCCAGTCGGCTGCTCTGCCTTCAAGCTTGTAAGCTGTCTGTAAGCTGCGGGTTTAAAGCATAAGGTCACACAACAAATTTTGTACTGTGTAAGCTGATTGTAGGCTGGCTGTTGTCTGGCTTAATACTGTGTAGGCTGATGTCCAACGCCCAAATATCTAATGTGTAGGCAGTTTGTGGGCTGGCAGGTTTCAAGCCATTCAAGCCACACAATGTCCAACGCCCAAAACATACTTCGGTAGGCTGTCTGTTGTAGAAGACACCGGTGGGGCATCCAAGACGTAGATCAGGCTTATTTTAGAGCTTCTTTTCAGACTCTGGAAATCTTCTTTTTAGCTTCTAGATTAATTTCTTGTCTCTGCACGCGTAGTTCTTTCAAAATCGTCGCCACTTTTGTAAATGAAGAAAGGTCCTTGTAGGTAATCAATCCAGTAGCCAATTACTGTAGATTATGTAGTTTATTCAGTTTCAAGTAAGATGGTAAAGGCCCCACCGGGAGCAGCATCCTGCTGCTCAGCCCCACTTATTCCAACTGACCACTCATCCAAACCATGCACTCATGAACATTCTATTACATCACACTCACACAGGCTGAGCAGCAAGGAACTAGGAGACACAGAATATAACACATACAACTCCCGAGAGCAGGCGTAACGAGGAGAAATGTTCTAATTTCTCCTAGTTTTTTCCTCTTTCCATTTGTGTTGAATAGAATGAGAAAAACACCTCTTGGGATTCTTTTTGTACAGGAAGGAATCCCTCCTGCTTAAAAGCAATCCTACCTTCAACAAAGGCACCCTTGCTCCATGGTGCAAGGGTGCCTATGTTGGCTCTAGGCAGCAAATTATACACCAGCGCAGGGGGAAAGGATAGGAATGCACCGTTTTTCATAAATACGGTGCATTCCTGCCCTTTTACATTGGCGTAGGGCACTGCAGCAAGAAGACCTGGCCTGGCAGTTCGGGCTGGACTGTTCCCATGGGGCGCAGGGTCAAGACTGATTTGCCTATGGCTGGGTCCAAACTGGAATGGCATGGTGAGCAAAAAAACGATGGATTTAGGCCCAGATCTCTGTACTGGGGTGAATGTATGACATTGTTCTGCATTCTGTCCATCAATTGTTATTTTTGCATTTGTCACCCCGAGTGGGACGGGTATGCCCAGACGTGGGTCCTGTGCTCTCCATGCCACTGGAGTCAAGCTATCCTGGCTGATGAGGGCTGAAAGCCCGAAACCAGTCCTAGGATGCTTGTTTCTAGTCCAGGGAGGACCTGGCCTGGCAGTTCGGGCTGGACTGTTCCCATTAGGCGCAGGGTCAAGACTGGTTTGCATATGGCTGGGTCCAAACTGGAATGGCATGGTGAGCAAAAAAACGATGGATTTAGGCCCAGATCTCTGTACTGGGGTGAATGTATGACATTATTCTGCATTCTGTCCATCAATTGTTCTTTTTGCATTTGTCACCCCGAGTGGGACGGGTATGCCCAGACGTGGGTCCTGTGCTCTCCATGCCACTGGAGTCAAGCTATCCTGGCTGATGAGGGCTGAAAGCCGGAAACCGGTCCTAGGATGCTTGTTTCCAGTCCAGGGAGGACCTGGCCTGGCATTTCGGGCTGGACTGTTCCCATTGGGCGCAGGGTCAAGACTGATTTGCATATGGCTGGGACATTAGGTATTGTAGAGTTTGGTCATTTTGCAGAAAGAGGCAAGAGAGGTGCAGAAACCAGCAACAGAGGTGCATAAAGAGGGATGAGGGGTGCAGGAAGAGGGAAGGGGGTGCAGAAAGAAGCGACAGGTGCAGAAAGAGGCAAGGGGGGTACAGAAATAAGCAAGAAAAGTACAGAAAGAAGTAAGGGAAGTGCAGAAAGAAGCAAGCGAGGTGCAGAAAGAGGCAAGAGAAGTGCAGAAAGAAGGAAGAGGCTGCAGAAAGAGGCAAGAGAAGTGCAGAAAGAAGCAACAGAGGTGCGGAAAGAGGCAAGAGATGCTTAAGAAAGAAGCAATAGAGGTGCAGAAAAAAGCAATAAAGGTGCAGAAAGAAGCAAGAGAAGTGCATAAAGAAGCAACAGAGGTGCAGAAAGAGGCAAGAGGGGTGCAGCAAGAGGCACGAGAAGTGCAGAAAGAATCAACAGAAATGTAGGAGGCAAGAGAAGGGCAGAAAGGCAAGAGAAGTACAGAAAGAGGCAGAAGAGTTGCAGAAACAGGCAACAGAGGTGCAGAAAGAGGGAAGGGGTGCAGAAAGAAGCAAGAGAGGTGCAGAAAGAAGCAAGAGAAGTGCAGAAAGGAGCAACAGGTGCAGAAAGAGGCAAGAGGGTTACAGAAATAAGTGCTGAAAGAAGCAAGGGAAGTGCAGAAAGAAGCAAGCGAGGTGCAGAAAGAGGCAAGAAAAGTCAGAAAGAGGCAAGAGAGGCACAGACAGAGTCAAGAGAGGTGCAGAAAGAGGGAAGAGGGTGCAGAACGAGGCAAGAAAAGTGCAGAAAGAGCCAACAGAGGTGCAGAAAGTGGAAGAGATGTGCAGAAAGAGGCAAGAGAATTGCAGAAAGAGGAAGAAAGGTGCAGAAAGAAGTAAGAGAAATGCAGAAAGTGGCAAGAGAGGCGCAGAAAGAAGCAAGAGTGGTTTGTGCACCATTATTACCAATTTAACACCCACATTTAGCAATAAGTAACAGGTGACCATTCCAGCATTGCATAGGGCTTTCCACCAGGCTGTAACACTTGTCGCTGCATTTTTGGTAACATTTGAGCTGTTTGAGCTAGAAACAAGGATTTTTTTGTTCAAATCTGCATGTTATGCTGCAGATGATGGATTATGTGGCAAATGCGGAAAATGTAAAATTATGCGAAAATTGGTGCTGCCGAGTAGTCGCATAATTTCAGTGGTCTTGCGCATACCTCTGACTAGGTCCAGAAGTTCTACTCAGTGGTTCCTTCGTTTTTTTGTGTCTCATTGAGTTTATAGGTTAGCTTCTATGGAAACGAGGAAGACTAAACCTGAGGTTACAACTCCACAACACAGACTAACATACCACATAGTTACTCTCCATAACACATAATCCCACTCTACATAATTCTTATACACTACCATATACTTTCTATCCACATAATTTCACTGCACAACCGGGTCTGGTGGCTTAGTGGACTAATGCATCCACTGCAGGGGCCTGTGTTCGACCTCACGGTCACAGGTTCAAATCCCGGCGGGTCCACTCAGCCTTTCATCCATTTGAGGTCGATAAAATGAGTACCATTGAGTTGGGTAACAATAAACATCTGTTATTCAGCGCCTTGAGACCCATGGGTGATAAGTGCGCTTTACAAATACAAGTGTTATGTTATGTTTAACATACCACATAATTGCACTATACACAACGTACATCTACTCCACTCCCAAAAGCGTTAGTGACATATTTTTACATTTACAACGCCAATAGCTCTAACTCTCTCAAATGTGAGACCTATTGCATTGCAAATGCTTCTTTAACTAGTAGTCGCGTTTGCAGAGTGGTGGAGAAAGGGGGCTAAGCCTCTGACCAGCACTAAGGGATTCCATTGAGTAGGACTTACATAAGGCACCAGGAGGGCTTCTTGGCCCCCAAAGTCCCTTAGCAGTAAAGTGGACTTCATCCCCCAATCTGCAGTGTGCCAGGAGTCGCGTTTGCAGAGTGGTGGACAAAGGGGGGCACAGCCTCCAAAGACCTCCTAGCAATTCCACTGTGTGGGACTTACTGGAGGTAACAGGAGGGGTAGTGTGCCCCCAAGGACGTCCTTGGGGGCCAACTACCCTCCTATTACCTCCAGCAAGTCCCACACAGCAGGGTTGCTGAGCTGTGATACTAGGCCACGCCCCCTTTGTCCACCACTCTGCAAACGCGCCTCCTGGCACGCTCTTAGTTGGGGATGAAGTACCCTTCGCTGCTGGAGGTCCTTATGGGCCAACTAGCCTACCTGTTACCTCCAGTAAGCCCCACAGTGGGATTGCGTAGAGGTAGTCGCAGGCCACGCCCCCTTTCTCCACCACTCTGCAAACACAGCTCCTGGAGCGCTATTGGTTGGGGGATGAAGTACGCTTGCCTCTTGAGGGTCCCTGGGGCCAACTAGCCCTCCTTTTACCTCCAGTAAGCCGCACACAGCTGGATTGCTGAGAGGTAGTCAGATGCCACAACCCCTTTTTACACCACTCTACAAATGCGCCTCCTGGTGCACTGCTGCTTGGGGTAAGAAAGTCCACTTCAGTCCTGAGGTCCATAGGACACAAGGGGACTTCCTCGCCCCACCAGCATTGCGACAAGATCCTCGTTTGCTGAGTGGTATAAAAAGGGGCGTGGCTTCCAACCACCTCTCAGCAATCCCACTGTGTGGGGCTTACTAGAGATACGTGGTGGGCTAGTTGGCCCCTAAGGACCTACAATAGCAACGGGGACTTCATCTCCCAACCAAAAGCACACCAGGAGGTGCATTTGCAGAGTAGTGGAGCAAGGGTGCAGGGCCTTTGGCAAATTGCAGTTCTATGCTTTTATTTTAATTTAGGAAAGAGGGCTGTGTAGCCCTCCTTCCCTGGACCAGTTTTGGCACTGGGTACCCCATCCCCGTGGCCTGCCCTCCATTTTTTTAATACATTTTCAGAGGGGCCTCGCGGCCCCCCTCCTGAGGCCAATTTAGCCCCGGGGACCCCATCCTCTGGGGCATGGCCACACCATTTTTTTTTTTTTTTTTAAATGGGTAGGTGGGCCTGCTCGTCCCCCTCTACCCGGGTCATTTTCGGCATCGGGGACTCCATCCCCCGGGGCATGGCCTCTTTGTGGGGACTGGAGGGGGAGCCCCAATGCCCCCGCGGTCCCTGCCGTCTCCCCGCCTCCTGTGGGAGCTAGCATTGCTTTTGGGCAAAGGGAGCTGCTGACATGCTATGCTATTTTACGCTAAAAGATGTGTCTACCAGCATCAATTCAGCCAACACTAACATTATTATGACTTTTGTATATTACGTACCGCTGACGGCATAACATTCATACCAGGATTTCTGGGGTGCAAAGTAGAATAGAAAATCTCCCCACTGCAGTAATCTCAGGATACCTTCAATGTTCCCATGGTATTTTCAGACTTCTGCGATCTGGCACTTACACAGAAATGCCTGTACTAGAGGCACATAGTAAATTAACACAGTCCAACTAAAAGAGGGACGTGCTTTTCTCACGGAGTGCCAAAGGTGCACAGAAAAATTGAGGCGTGCCGAGGTGTGTGCAGGAGACACTTTTATATAGGAGACCCTGTGCGGAAGCAGCTTTCTCAGTCTACACTGGTACTCTATTGCCGTGTTGTCTAGGGGGTATCTAGCAATAGTGCAGCAGGTGCAGTGGCACCATGGCACATGGGTGTTAGGGAGCCAATTCCTCCCAGGTGGCTACTGTATTTTGCTTCTCAGCCGGGGGGTGGGGGAGGGGGTGTGCACATTTTACTTGCTTGCACCACTGCTCTGTCCCCACTGCTGTCCCACACTGTGGGCCGGACATCTTCCAGAGTACTGTGGGTGTTCGTGACATACATGACCCTCGGCAGCTGGAGGCAGTGAGGCCGTCATCTCTCCGTGCAGTGCGGAAGCAGTGAAGTGGTGTCTGCGCGGGGTTGGCAGGCAGGGGTCACTGATGCGCCGAGTCTGGAGCGTGAGGTTTCAAACCACAAACTCGTGAGCGATCCGGGAGGACTGTGCTCATGTCTTGTAAGGCAGAACGCGAAAATTGGTCAGATTGTATTTACGGTTCCAGAATACACCACAACAGGTTTTGCCAGTCGAGATTTTTCGGAGAAACAGCTGTCACGTGATACATTTGGGTGACACATTAAAACAAACGATCGCTGCAGCGACCAATATCAGTGGATTTCAGCTGCAAGTTGTGGCCACTTGAAATGGCATTCAGAGGGCATTAAACATATAACGCCTCGCCCCACTGTGCTTTTCTACGCAACCCTGAAACCGGTCCCAGGATGCTTGTTTCCGGTCCAGGGAGGACCTGGCCTGGCAGTTCGGTCTGGACTGTTCCCATGGGGCACAGGGTCAAGACTGATTTGCATATGGCTGGGACCAAACTGTGGTGGCGTAGTGGGCAAAAGAACGATGGATTTAACCCAGATCTTTTGACTGGGGGAGAATGTTTGCATTGTCAGCATTCCGTCCATCATTTGTTTGCTGTAACACTTTTCTACGCAACCAGGCAGGTGCTCAGTGCTGCGTATTCTATAACAGGAAGAAAATGCATGTCTTGACACTGCAGGCGCCTGTATCTATGATACACTGGGTACAGTGGTGTGTGCGTGCACCTGTGTGCGTGGGATAGAGCTGTTTCGTAAGCCACCATATGTGTGCTTGTTTTCTGGTGTGTCTGCTTGTTTGTGTGTTTTTGGGTTAGAATGTGTTTTAGGTGTGTGTGAGGGTAACTATGTGAATGTATGTATGTGTGTGTGTGTGCGTGCATGTGTGCCTGTTAGAATGTGTCTGTAATATGCATGGGTACGGTTGCTGAGGTGTGTGCTTGTGTTTTTTGCTTCTGTGTCTCTTTATGCCAATGAAGGTGTTGTAGGTACGGCTGCATGCGTCTATGCGTGGAGTGGATATTTGTTCTGTGCTGTTTGCGTGTCTGTGTGTGCCTCGATGTGTTTGTGTCTTTGTGCGGGTTTGTGTATCGGTGGGTGCGTGTGTCTAAGGGTGGCCATGTCTCTATATGCGTTTAGTGTGCTTCTGTCTGTTTTATACTATATGACGTACGTATGTGTGCTTGTATGTGGCTGGAAGTGTCCAAGTCTCTTTTTTTTTTTTTTGCTCATGTCTGTGTTGCGTTCCGCGCCTGTGTACATCTGTGAGTTTGACAGTGTTCGCTTCTATAGGCGTGCCAGTTTGTATGTGTGTGTTGTTTATGTGTGTGTGGTTTTGTGAGAATATAAATAGAGTTGCTTGATGGGAAGACGCCACTTTATTTATTGTATTGCGATAAGCGCAGTTTTGCAGTTTGTGCTCAGGTCGGTGGTGTTTTCTGTTGCCCCATAAAATGTCCTCCTGGCGCCCAGCGGCCTCCTTTCAGGGTGCATTGACGGCGGCCTGATGAAATGTCGTCGCTCTCCTATAATATAATATAATTCAGAAATTGTTGTGTTTGTGAATGAACATCTGCTCTTCCAACTTCCGTGCGTCTCTGGTTCTTTCTTACAGTCTCTTTTGCTCGATATCTATCTATCTATCTATCTATCTATCTATCTATCTACCTTCGATCTGCCTGTTTGTCTAACATACATTGCTCCCTCATCGTCTGTCTCTCCTCTCCCACCCCCTAAAGTTCTGTATTTCTTCCCTCTCTCTCACTCCACTATCGCTTTTTATCTCTCTATTTTTCTCACCCCTCTCCATGAACGAGCCAGTCCCATCCCCCAATCCCTGTCTCTGCATTCTCTCTCCTCTCAAGCAAATCTTTCTTTCTCTTTCCATAGTTTCCCTGCCCCTCTCCATTTCTGACCCATCACCTCTCAGGCCCTCTCTCTATATCTGCCCTCCCAACCCCTCACTCCTTCTGCCCACCCTCTTCTCCTCCACCTCCTCAATGTCCTTCTCTCAAACTCCATCTATCGGACTATCTTTCAATTCCTGTCTCTTTTCCTCCATCTTCCCTTACTCCCTGTTTTGTCTCTGAACTTCCCTACGCTCTTTCTCTCCCACTCGCTCTCTATCTCCCCACACGCCTCTCGCTCCTGCCTTCTTGCCATTCTGTCTTCCTTCTTTCCATATTCACCTCACTCTGCCGTCTACCTCCCTCTCTCCCGCCTTCCTTTCCTGTCGTCATCTCTCTCCCGCTCTCTCTCTCTTGTGCTCTCTCTCTCTATATCTCTCTCTCCCCGTATTCATTTGCTTTTCTCTCTCGTTTTCTATCGCTCTATCTGTATTTATTTATTTCTCTCTCTCCACCTCTCTCCTACGTCTTCATCTCTGTTTCTTTCACTTTCCTTCTCTCAAGCTCGCTCTCTCTCTCTTTCTTTCTCTCTCTGTGTAATCTCAACAGTCCTTGTCTTGTAAGGCAGAACGCGAAAATTGGTCAGATTGTATTTACGGTTCCAGAATACACCACAACAGGTTTTGCCAGTCGAGATTTTTCGGAGAAACAGCTGTCACGTGATACATTTGGGTGACACATTAAAACAAACGATCGCTGCAGCGACCAATATCAGTGGATTTCAGCTGCAAGTTGTGGCCACTTGAAATGGCATTCAGAGGGCATTAAACATATAACGCCTCGCCCCACTGTGCTTTTCTACGCAACCCTGAAACCGGTCCCAGGATGCTTGTTTCCGGTCCAGGGAGGACCTGGCCTGGCAGTTCGGTCTGGACTGTTCCCATGGGGCACAGGGTCAAGACTGATTTGCATATGGCTGGGACCAAACTGTGGTGGCGTAGTGGGCAAAAGAACGATGGATTTAACCCAGATCTTTTGACTGGGGAGAATGTTTGCATTGTCAGCATTCCGTCCATCATTTGTTTGCTGTAACACTTTTCTACGCAACCAGGCAGGTGCTCAGTGCTGCGTATTCTATAACAGGAAGAAAATGCATGTCTTGACACTGCAGGCGCCTGTATCTATGATACACTGGGTACAGTGGTGTGTGCGTGCACCTGTGTGCGTGGGATAGAGCTGTTTCGTAAGCCACCATATGTGTGCTTGTTTTCTGGTGTGTCTGCTTGTTTGTGTGTTTTTGGGTTAGAATGTGTTTTAGGTGTGTGTGAGGGTAACTATGTGAATGTATGTATGTGTGTGTGTGCGTGCATGTGTGCCTGTTAGAATGTGTCTGTAATATGCATGGGTACGGTTGCTGAGGTGTGTGCTTGTGTTTTTTGCTTCTGTGTCTCTTTATGCCAATGAAGGTGTTGTAGGTACGGCTGCATGCGTCTATGCGTGGAGTGGATATTTGTTCTGTGCTGTTTGCGTGTCTGTGTGTGCCTCGATGTGTTTGTGTCTTTGTGCGGGTTTGTGTATCGGTGGGTGCGTGTGTCTAAGGGTGGCCATGTCTCTATATGCGTTTAGTGTGCTTCTGTCTGTTTTATACTATATGACGTACGTATGTGTGCTTGTATGTGGCTGGAAGTGTCCAAGTCTCTTTTTTTTTTTTTTTGCTCATGTCTGTGTTGCGTTCCCGCGCCTGTGTACATCTGTGAGTTTGACAGTGTTCGCTTCTATAGGCGTGCCAGTTTGTATGTGTGTGTTGTTTATGTGTGTGTGGTTTTGTGAGAATATAAATAGAGTTGCTTGATGGGAAGACGCCACTTTATTTATTGTATTGCGATAAGCGCAGTTTTGCAGTTTGTGCTCAGGTCGGTGGTGTTTTCTGTTGCCCCATAAAATGTCCTCCTGGCGCCCAGCGCGGCCTCCTTTCAGGGTGCATTGACGGCGGCCTGATGAAATGTCGTCGCTCTCCTATAATATAATATAATTCAGAAATTGTTGTGTTTGTGAATGAACATCTGCTCTTCCAACTTCCGTGCGTCTCTGGTTCTTTCTTACAGTCTCTTTTGCTCGATATCTATCTATCTATCTATCTATCTATCTACCTTCGATCTGCCTGTTTGTCTAACATACATTGCTCCCTCATCGTCTGTCTCTCCTCTCCCACCCCCTAAAGTTCTGTATTTCTTCCCTCTCTCTCACTCCACTATCGCTTTTTATCTCTCTATTTTTCTCACCCCTCTCCATGAACGAGCCTGTCCCATCCCCCAATCCCTGTCTCTGCATTCTCTCTCCTCTCAAGCAAATCTTTCTTTCTCTTTCCATAGTTTCCCTGCCCCTCTCCATTTCTGACCCATCACCTCTCAGGCCCTCTCTCTATATCTGCCCTCCCAACCCCTCACTCCTTCTGCCCACCCTCTTCTCCTCCACCTCCTCAATGTCCTTCTCTCAAACTCCATCTATCGGACTATCTTTCAATTCCTGTCTCTTTTCCTCCATCTTCCCTTACTCCCTGTTTTGTCTCTGAACTTCCCTACGCTCTTTCTCTCCCACTCGCTCTCTATCTCCCCACACGCCTCTCGCTCCTGCCTTCTTGCCATTCTGTCTTCCTTCTTTCCATATTCACCTCACTCTGCCGTCTACCTCCCTCTCTCCCGCCTTCCTTTCCTGTCGTCATCTCTCTCCCGCTCTCTCTCTCTTGTGCTCTCTCTCTCTATATCTCTCTCTCCCCGTATTCATTTGCTTTTCTCTCTCGTTTTCTATCGCTCTATCTGTATTTATTTATTTCTCTCTCTCCACCTCTCTCCTACGTCTTCATCTCTGTTTCTTTCACTTTCCTTCTCTCAAGCTCGCTCTCTCTCTCTTTCTTTCTCTCTCTCAGTGTAATCTCAACAGTCCTTGTCTCTGTGGAGCATTCATACCTTGAGTGCTTCTGGCTGAGAGACGGCCGGTGCTCGCCTAGAAGGTTCCAGGCAGGCAGGAGCATCCACTGACTGCCCTGGAGCGGAACTCAACTTCGGCGGACCCTGCTGACTCTCACAACCCAGTGACTAGGAAGCAAGAAGCGGCGGCGCTCACTTTTACCCTCCTGACTGTGCCTCATTAAACTGAACCACCATTTGGTTGTTTGGGTGAGGGGGAGCGCACCTTCGTCGATTCCAGAGTTTTATCTTGTGATATTCTTCCTCATCTGGTACTGTCCCGGTGAGTTAGTTTTAAACTCATCGACAAGCTGTAATGTAGCTGTGGCTGAGAAATGCACTGCCACCTCTCGCCTCAAGGTGATCCGAGCAGGTAAGCAGCCCAGTCCCTGCCGCAGTGTGTGACCCTGGGGCAGCAATACTCGGAGTTAGCGCCTGGACTCGGGCATCAAACAGTGTGTTCCTCTCCTTTACTGACCACAATTCACCAGTAAGTGGCCATGTTTTCCTACCCACTGGTGCAGGGACGCCGTATAATAATTAAATGCCCCGGGGAGGTGGCGGTCCCTGGGGCTGTTGGGGCCCCCACGGGCCCCCACACCATAATTAACAATTGCCCCCGGGACATGGCCCACCCGGGGGCTTGAAACAAACAAAGCATGGGAGACCGCGCTTCGTTTTTTTTTTTTATAATTTCAGCCGGATTCGCGCACCCAGCGCGAATTTGGCTGAAATTATACAAAAATTATGTCAAAAACACTGAGAGAAAAAAGAAAAACTTAAATGAGGGTGACAAGCAGACAGCTCTGAGACTCATACTGACATTCAGTTATGAAAGCACAGAAAGTCAGACAAAGTATCCAAAAATACTGGCCACTACTAAAACAAGATCAAGACCTTGATAAAATCATTGGTGAAAGACCACAAATTACCTTTAGGAAGACATCATCTCTTAAGGATACAATAGTACAGAGTCACTTCCAATCCGAAACAAAAAGAAAAAATTGGCTAGAACAACAACAAACTGGTTTCAAAAGGTGCAACAATTGCAAAGCCTGTAAGATCGGAATCAACAAAAAAGATATAAGAGATCCAGAAGGAAAAATCATCCATATCAACCAAAGAATAACATGTTTATCGCAATACGTGGTCTATGCCATTCAATGCAATTGCGGCCTGATGTATATAGGCAGTACCATCTGCATGTTGAAAAAACGGATTTTGGAACACATCCGGGCAGTTAAAAATAAAGATCAAACATATGCAACTGCCAAACATCTACTTGTCTGCCAAAGTGGTGACTGGCGAAAGATGAATTTCTTTGGTATAGACATGGTGGAAAACAATGAAAGGATGGGCGACAGGAAAAGAAACTTAGACAGCTAGAATCTAAGTATATAATCAGGCTACGCACAAAAATCCGAAAGGGATGAACTTTGATGAAGAACTTTACGTTTATCTATAAACGGATAAGAACTATGAATAATAAATTGGATGAATACTAACAATGATATAGGTCGACAAGAGAAGCAATTGCCAAGAAACAAGAACACATTAACATCGTTCCACAAGCATCAATCTAAACACAAATGAATAGAAAATGGTAAAAAATGTGAAAAAATGATTGTTGATCAATACAGCCTTTAAGATAGGTCTCAAACTAAATGTGGGGTACTATACCCATCAAGTCTCGCTAGTACTATTACATGAAATCATGATTAATATCACTGTGAATGTACTATACACGTTGATATTATTACTGTTTTGATTACAACCCTAGGTTTGGTGTGTGATAGAAGTGAAAAACACCACCATTTCTTAAATTGTGTGAAATGCAAATTGCAAATTATGTGATCACCGGTAAAATGCTGAGCGAAACAAAATGTCTACTAAATGAAAATGATGACTGTCACGAGGTTATCTGTAAATTTTAAAATTGAACTACAAATCCCAGAATTCAATGGGAATGTATACTTACAGGAAATGACAAATGACATAAAACAGATGTAATAGTAGTGCCCCCTACCGTGAGAAAGGTCGTGGTGGCCGAAACGCGTCGGTGTGACAGACTGGCTCTGTGAATAAAGCATAAATTCCAAGATTCCAGAGTGGGGCGTCCTTTGTTGCAAAAAAAAAATATATATATATATATATTTGTTTCTGCGCAGGTGCACCAACAGCCTGTGATCAAGGAGCGAGGCAGCTCCGAAACGTGTTAGGCAACTCACTATCTGGATGCCAGTGCCGGTTTGCCTCAATAAAGAATTCAGTGGAATGACCTTTTTGTGGAGTGTGTCTTCATGCAGTGGATAAAAACTTTGTGAGATGTTTTCCGGCTTGACCTGGGCCGGGAGGGCTACACCACCGTGATTTTAAAGAGGCCGCACAGGTTAAGAAGTGTCGCAACCTGTCATGCGGGACAACTAGTAATAATAAAATTAAGTGGCTCTGGTTACCCGGAAACCCACTGGAGGGTATTTTGAATTTACAAAGTGTGTGTCACGGCGCAGAACCCACTGAAGGGCGAGAATTGTACAAAGGACACTACAGGTCCCAGCCTGCACCAACAATGTAACTTACTAGAAAGGCCCACCAGAGGGCAATAAATTTGAAGTAACACAAGTGTCTTTTGTTTCTGCGCAGGTGCACCAACAGCCTGTGATCAAGGAGCGAGGCAGCTCCGAAACGCGTTAGGCAACTCACTATCTGAATGCCAGTGCCGGTTTGCCTCAATAAAGAATTCAGTGGAATGACCTTGTTGTGGAGTGCGTCTTCATGCAGTGAATAAAAAATGTGTGAGATATATATATATATATATATATATATATATATATATATATATATATATATATATATATATATACATACATATATATATATATATATATATATATATATATATATATATATATATATATATATATATATATATATATATATGGATGGATATAGGTATTGATATTAGGCCTGGGTGTTGAACTCCGCCAGTAGGTAGTTATAGTTAGGACCTTGTTTCTATTCAAAAAGCATTTTTACTTTTGCCAATATCTTTGGCACCGTTTGACGAATCTTCGCGAATATCGATATCTGAGCACTGAGGAGGATTCGCGAACCTCCCGAACACGAGCTTCATTGTGATAGGTTTCCAACACTCCAAACCAGAATGTGTTGTCAGCCATCTTGTGACTCGGTAACGGTTTAAAAAATGATTCAAAAACAGGAAAAGGGGGCAGGGTAGAAACACCCTGACCCCCTAGGCCTTCTATGGGGATCACACAAGGACCCCTAGGGCCCAAAAAAGCATTTTGTTTTAAAACGGACGAAGTCGCGCTGGGTGCGTGAATCCGGCCAAGAAAATTTAAAAAACGAAGCGGGGGCTCCCTCGCTTTGTTTTCTTTAAGCCCCCGGGTGGGCCAGGTCCCGGGGGCAATGCTCAAAAAATTTGCGGGGGCCCACTGGGCCCCCCGTAGCCCCGAGGACCGCAAGCTCCCCGGGGCTTATGTAAATATGGGTGGGGGCCTCACGGGCCCCCCAAGCCCCGGGGACCGCCACCTCCCCGGGGCATTATAGAATTATGAGGGGGCCTTGCAGGCCCCCCCAAGCCCCGGGGACCACCACCTCCTGGGGCTTAAATAAACAAAGTGTGGGGGGGCTCCTGCCCCTCCCTACACTGCCCCGGGGACCACCACCTCCCCAGGGCACACTTTATTTAAATGTGGGGTCTGTAGCGGCCCCCCCTCCCCGGGGACCACCACCTCCCCGGGGCTTCACAACAGTTGGGAAGGGGGCCGCGTAGCCCCCCTCCTGGATCCCTAGATGGCTCCGGGGACTGCCACCCCCCAGGGCCGGCTCCTGCAATGTGCCGGGGTGCCCACCCGCGGGACATTGCCGTTTACTATCACAGAGCGGGAGCTCGGCTCCCGCCCTGCCATAGCAAACACTGCTTCGCTTCATGGAAGCGAGAGCAGAAAACCTGCCGTCGCTTCCATGAAGCGAAGCAGATTGCTTTTGGACAAGGGGAGCTGCATGTCAGCAGCTCCCTTTGCCCAAAATCAATGCCGGCTCCCGCAGGAGGCGGGGAGCCGACTGGGACCATGGGGGCATTGGGGCTCCCCCATGGTCCCCAATTTAAGGCCAGGCCCCGGGGGATGGTGTCCCCGGGGCCATAAATGGCCTCAGGAGGGGGACCAGGAGGTCCCCCTCCCCAAAAAAAAAAGGTCTGTCCAGGCTCCGGGGGATGGGGTTCCCGGGGCTAATAGTGACACAGTGAAGGGGGGCCACGCGGCCCCCCTCCTTTATATACAAAAAAAAAAAAAAAAGTTGGCGAGGCCCCGGCGGATGGGGTCCCCGGGGCAAAAAAAAAGCCCTTGGGGGGGGGGATGTAATTTCTTTTTTTTAAAATAATAAACATTAAATGGCTGTGCCTCGGGGGATAGGGTCCCCAAGGCAGAATTTAAGTATTAAAAATGGGGGACTTTTTTTTTCTCTCGCGTGCTTGGAGTCGCAACTCCATCATGTCCAGTGCGGCCCCCAGTGTAAACGCGATGGGTTCGCTACTCCAAGCTAAATTTAAAAAAAAGAATATGTATTGTTTTTTAAAAGTAAGATTAACTGTTGGGATATAGGGTGGCTCTAAAAAGAGCCCTTGTTTTTATAATGAGTTTGTTGTAACTCCATGTAAGTGCGGATGCACAGCTTTAGGTTGTTGAGGAAAACTGTTTACTTGATCTGTGAAGTGCACTCCACCACTTCTGTAGATGTCGTTCATATCAAAACGTAGATTGTTATTGTATATGGACCCCATTCTATGATCTCTGAGGTATGCAGAAACTGCTTTATTGACATTCTTCCTAGCTTTCTTAAACTGTGGACAGAATTGATTTGACCAGTTCCATTTCTGTCTTTGGCATATGTTAGAGTATACAAAGACAGTTTGAGGCAAAAGCAACATCAACTGTGCAAAGGTGTCCTTCATTAGCATTTCTAGACCTACCCCAGTCAATGTGCCTAGGTCATTGCCACCACAGTGCACAATCATGAGGTCAATGGGGTTGGAGATGCAAAAAGGTTTTAACCAAAGGCATCAATTGGTGCCACTTTAATCCTCTCTGTGCAATCCATTTAATATCCACATTTTGCAAAGCTAGGTCTTTGTCAATACCTCTGCGTTCAGCATACCTTTATCACCAGAGAACATAGCTGTGCCCAACAATCCACACTGTAAGCATCTTGACGGGATGATTAGCTCGAGCTAAGGACAGGGTCCCAGAATGGCACAAAGACAATTCTACGGAGACTGCTGCTCCACTCCACAGCGCACACACAATTATAGCACTAGCCACACCCTTTACACAATACAAGTTCCTCATCAGACAAGTTCCTCATCAGCCAAGTTCCTCATCAGCCTCGGGTGGCGCAATCGTGGCCAGGGAGCATCTGCCTCTGGTTGCACAATGTACATCGGGTCTGACTTCCGTGCCCAGATGGCGTGGTCACAGAGCATCTGTTTCCGATTGCACAATACACACAGCCTCTGACTTCCGTGCCCAGATGGCGTGGTCCCGGGGCACAGTCGTTGGTCGTGGGAGGCTGAATTACCAACAGTGGACAGGATGCGGCTAAGTCTCTGGCGCAACCGGGGGTGGGGTACACAAGCAGCTTCTCAGGCTCAACCACAAGGAGCGGGGAGGGTTAAGCAAGCTCCAACAGAGACGCAGAAAGCAATTCTTTACCAAGTTGCTGAGAGCATGGCAACACAAAATGGAGTCTCGGTGGTCATTTTAAGTACAGTTCAACACCTGGAAGTAATGAGAAGATGTCTGTAGCTGAGGTAGTCAGTTGGTAGAATGAGAGGTATCTAAAATGGTGGACAAGATGTTGTATTTTAAAAAGTTGAGAAGTGATTGGCTGTTTAAGAACATTGTACACTGAAAAATAGGGTGCATGTTACTTTCTTTAAAAAGCATGTTTCTTATTGGTTAGTGAAAAATGTTTGAAAGGTACAGTAGATAGGATAAGGTCATATTTTGCAGACGTCAACCACACCTGCTGTTTGCATTTGTAACCTTGTGTGCTGAACTTGATAATATGGTGAACTTGTGACCTGTCAGTTCAGTTCAATGTTCCATGAACTGTTGCTATGGAAACTGGCATTAGGCAGAATGGGTTTTAAAATGGTTTTAAAATATGGAATTGTAATTTATATATGTGATATGTTATTAAAGTGAGATTTCCCTAGTTAGTACTATCTTTAGAAGTGGTGTGTTCTTAAAAAATAGTGGTATTTGTGATATATTTTTGAACTCCCGTATGGATTCGCGGCTCAATCGCGTTGGTGCACGGTTGAGTCGCGACTCCAAAAAATTCCAGAACCAGTTTGGGCACTTTTAGTAGTCAGTTGGTAAAGGTTAATATGTCTAACCAATAGAAATTTGTTTTACAATTTGAAATTATGTAGGAAGCAATGTGATTTGTTACGTACATTTATTTGTGTGGAGAAAGAAAGGGAAAGTTTGCCATTACTGGTTTTACCTTGTTGAGAGCAGTGCATTACATTGATTGTGCGCATAAGAAAAACTTTTATGAGTTTCTGATATTTCATATTCCACAAATCAATTTGGAAGGTGAGTTATAAATTTGTGAGGTTGTATTATGTGTTAGCTTTATTTTTAAAGTTAAAAAATTAATCAAGAACTGTGATGTTTGAAATATATTGTTAAATGTAAAGATGTGTATTGTAGTTTGTTTTATTTTATTTAAATGCTGTTTGAAAAAGATTTTGTTTAGTAATATATGTATATTGGAAGATGGATTAGTGATTATGGTAGTTTGTTTTAGTGTGTAGATATGTGCATTTGTAGTATAGCACATAATTTTAGGTGTTGCTTTCAAATTGGATGTGCAGTCTGTCAGGTTTTAAGGTGTGCATAGACTTGTGTCTGAAGTATGTCTCTACTTGTATATGTATTTTCATATGTCTTATACATTTGAAGGTGCATTATGTATAACAAAGGTGTGTTGTTGCTTTTTATGTGGTAGGCTTTAAACTGTGAGTAGAATGATAAAGATGCAGTTTTTATAAGTCTCTAGAGATGCACAGTTGAAATATGCCACATATTTTTTGGTGTTTGTTTCAAATTCAAAGTTTGTTCTGTGAATTTTTCACGTGAGCGTAGTGTTGTGGTACAGACATATGCATGCATGTTTTCAGGAATATGATGCGAGTTATACCAGAGACATGTGAAGGGTTCCTGTTTTGTATTTGCCTACCTGTAACATTATAAGTAGTTGTAGAATGGTAAAGCAGTAGGACAAAAGTGAGGTTTGAGATATGTTTGTAGAGATATTATTTATTAGAGTAATTTGTATGAGTTTGTGTAAAGGTACATTTCAATTGTACCGTATAATTTTCACTGTCTGTTTGAAATTTGAAGTGTAGTTTGTGAAGTTTTAAGCTGTGCATGTTGTTGTGACTGAGGTATGTCTCTACTTGCACATATATTATGGTATGTGTTATGTGTGTGAAGATGTTACATGTAGAAAACATAGGTATACATTTATCTGTACATTATTTTATATATGGTGGTACTAGCTAAAGGTACAGGCAAATGCATGCATGCTTTTAGGAATATGGTGAGACTTACAGCAGAGACATCTCCTCCAATTACCCTGTCAGGATGTATGCACTCTTCCAATCACTTAGCCAGTACCGATGCACTTATAAAATCATTCAGGCTCTACCTATGCAGTTATGCAATCAGCCAGGCACTATCCTAGTACTCCTCCAATCATGCAGGCACTACCCTTCTTCTTATGGAATCACCCAGGCACTACCCTTTAACTCGTTCAATCACCCAGCCACTACCCCTAAAAGTCCTTTGATCACCCAGACACTACCTATGCACTTATGAAATCACCCAGGCACTACTTTTGCACTCCTTGAATCACTTAGACACTACAATAGTACTACTCCAATCACCAAGGCAGTATCCATTCACTTATAAAATTATCTAAGCACTTCCTACGTACTCCTGAAATCCCCCAGACATTACCTGTGTACTAATGCAATCACCAGGCATTACATATGTATTCTTGTAATCCGCCAGACATTACTTCTGCAATCATGCAATCATGAATGCATTACCTATACAGTGGTTTAATCACCTAGGCAGTACCCTTGCACTCCTCCAATCACCCTGTGGGGATCTATGCACTCCTCTAATCACTTAACCAGTGCTCATGCACTTATAAAATCACCAGACAGTACCTTTACACTTCTCCAATCACTGACGCACTATGACAGTACTTCTCAAATCAGCCAGGCAGTACTGATGCACTTATAAAATTACCCAGTCACTTCCTATGTACTCTTCTAATCCCTCAGATATTAGTCCTTAACTCATGCAATCAACCAGGCTTTATTTTTGTACTGTTTAATCCCCCAGGCGTTACTCCTGCACTCATGCAATCACCAATGCATTACCTATACAGTGCTTCAATCACCCAGGCACTACCCTTACACTCCTCCAATCACCATGCCAGGATCTATGCACTCCTTCAATCACTTAGACAGTACTGATGCACATATATAATCACTCAGGCACTATCTATGTACTTATACAATTACCCAGGCCTCCAATCATCTAGGCACTATCCTTCTCATGGAATCACCCAGGCACTACCGTTTAACTCATTCAATCACCCAGCCACTACCCCTGAAGTCCTTTGATCACCCAGGTACTACCTATGCACTTATGAAATCACCCAGGCACTACTTTTGCACTCCTTGAATCACTTAGACACTACAATAGTACTACTCCAATCACCAAGGCAGTATCCATGAATTTATAAAAACACCTAAGCACTTCCTATGTACTCCTGAAATCCCTCAGACATTACCTGTGTACTTATGCAATCACCATCATTACATTTGTATTCCTCTAATCCCCAAGATATTACTTCTGTACTCATGCAATCATGAATGCATTAGCTATACAGTGGTTTAATCACCTAGGCAGTACCCTTGCGCTCATCCAATCACCCTGCGAGGGACTATGCTCTCCTCCAATCACTTAACCAGTGCCCATGCACTTATAAAATCACCTAGGCAGTACCTTTACACTTCTCCAATCACTGAGACACTATCACAGTAGTTCTGCAATCACCCATGCAGTACTGATAGACTTATAAAATCACCAAGGGACTTCCTATGTACTCTTGTATTCCCCCAGATATTACCCCTCAACTCATGGAATCACCCAGGCATTACATATGTACTCCTTAATCCCCCAGACATTACCCCTGCAGTCATGGAATCACCAATGCATTAGCTATACACTTATTCAATCACTCAGGCAGTACCCTTGCACTCCTCCAATGACTCACACATTACCTCTGCACTCATACAATCACCCAAGTATTACCCATGCAGTCTTCCAATCATCCAAGCACTACTCCTGCAGTCATGCAATCACCCAGGCACTACCCTTGCACTCCTTCAATTATCCAGCTACTACTCCTACCTATGCACTTTAAAAAAAAAATGTTATTGAGCGTAAAATAGCAGACATGATAACCAAGGTACATAAAACAGACAAATTTACAAAATCTCCAATCTCATGTTAAAATAGACGATAAATAGGACAAATACATAATCCATTTTACACGATAAATATGATAAGCAAGATATACAAAAAAATGATTAATCCTATAAATATCCAGTCGCATATTTAAAAAGTACAATAATAAAAAGCGCAAATTCATAATCTATTTTACCTGGTGTACAAAACCAGCATCCTAGAAAGCAGCTCCGTGATAACATGTAACCCCTAACTTGAAGGGCCTGTAGGATTCCAGGCAACATCTTTAAAGAGGGGTACTTCATAATTAGTTTGATTCTACACCCCAGGCTCTCTCCCACGAACTACCCACATTTTGACTGTTTCGAAAACATACGGAGGTTAACAACCATTGATATTAAATTTATACAAAAAATCACTTGATTTACATAGTATCGTTTGCTTGCGTGGTCCCAGCATAGCCCTCCCAGGTCAGCTCAAATCTCTGCAGCGCCCCTATCCTCTTCGCGTAGGCTTCTTCAAATTTATAGGCCTGATCCAGCTTAAGTAGCCACTGACCCAATGTAGGGATTTTCCGAGATCTCCAATTCTGCAATATTAAAGATCTGGCTACCGCTATGGCTAGAGAAACAAAACATTGCCTATGTATTGAAATCTGGCTAACTGCATGAGAAAAGCCAAATAAAGCCAACGATGTGCATGTTTGGATGTCTATTGACATACATTTACTAATAAACCTAACTACCTCCTCCCAGAAGTATTGTAGTCTCGAACATGTGAAAAATGTATGTGTCCAATCACCCACCTCGGGCAAATTACATCTAAAACAGTCATTCGGGGTTGAAGGAAACCATTTATGGTGTCTGGAGGGAGTGTAATAAGCCACCCATCTAGAAAGAAAGGACATTCTTTTGAAATTGGCTGTCCTCAAAGCCCTATGGCCAATCTCACAGACTCATTGCCATTCCTGGATATTAAACCAGCAGTTAGTTTCCTGAGCAATTTCTGGGAGCATTGTTTCAACGAGGCACTTATTCGTATCCTGTCGCAATAACCTATACCAACTGCCAATACCAGTTAAATTTACCTCAAAGGCTGCTTTTAAAATTATTCTGGCTCTCTCGTTGATTCCTCTATAATTAGTCAAGAGAAAACATGTAATCTGCCTGAACCTTAACCAAAGATCACGACTCTGAGGTTCGAATTGTTTTGCAAAAGCCTCCCAAGTTATCAAATTAATGCTGTTGTAAAAGTCACCTAACTTACGAAAGCCTAGCATATTGTATGTCTGGATCCTCTTTTGCGGGAACTTAAGGCCCCATAACTCACAGTCATAAAGAGAGGAATATGCATGGCATGTTGGTACATTATAGTTTTTATTAAACCGGTGCATGCGGCTTAAGAGTGTATTCACGACCTTATATCTTGTCTTTTTTGGTAACTTTGCAGTGTGCAGGAATGCTGGTAGCCTGATTGCACTCTCTGTTAGCATAAGACTAAGTAGAAAATTATCAAAATTCGAGTTAGGGGCCAGAAGCTGAGTTGTTAAGCTAAGTAGCGAAGCTTGGTAATAAGTAGCTAATTGAGGTAATTCAAGTCCCCTCTGCTCTACATCCAATTGTAAAATGGGTAACTTAAGCCAAGGTTTTTTCTTTGCCCAAACAAACTCTCGAATCATTTTATCTACTTCATTAAAATATGAGATTGGTACTTTTAAAGGAAGATTTAAAAACAAAAATATCAGCAAGGGAAGTAGACATCTTTATCAAAGAGACTCGGCCTATTATCGACAAAGGTAGAAGTGCCCATCTTTCTAGCAGATTTTTTATTTTAACAAGTGTTCTATCAATTCAGATGAAAAAGTTGAAGGAAGTCCACTGTGACGTATAGGCCCAAATATCTAATAGGTTTAAGAGGTAGAAATGTTATCCCTTCCGGAAGCTCAATTCCCGATGCATTAAATAGGAGAAGCTCCATTTTGGACTGATTTACCCTATAACCCCCCAGCTCTGTAAACGCCTGGATTTCTCCCAGCGCCCTCTGAATATTTGACTTCTCTGGGTTCAGGTATAGGATCAAATCATCGGCAAACAGCTTGATTTTTGCCATTCCTACTAGGGGAGCTTGAATTAATACATTGGAGCAAATTTGAATCGCTAATGGCTTGATAAAGAGTGAAAATAAAAGGGGAGAAAGAGGGCATCCCTGCCTAGTACCCCGCCTTATCGCCACTTCTCCCACCTCCTCAGAGTTTATAATAATTTTTGCGATAGCTCCGCTATAAATTCTTTCTAGCATCTCGATCAGGTGGCATGGAAAGCCAAATTTCCTCAAAATAAAGAAGAGGGCCTGCCAGTCCACCAGATCGAATGCCTTTTCTGCGTCCATCATTAAAATGGCCGCTCTATCCTTCCTAGCAGAAAAATAGTCAATGGCCTGGATCAGATAAAAAGTATTTGCAGTCATCAATCTTCCAGGCAGAAACCCTGTTTGGTCCGCATGTATCAGGTATTGCGCACAGCCCGAGATCATATTTGCCCAGATTTTCATAAAGAGCTTGTAGTCTACATTTAGTAGACTTATTGGGCGGTAGGAGCTTGGGTCTTTCGGGTCCTTATCCTTCTTTAAAATAGAGATCATAACTGACTCCTTAAATCTATCTGAAACCGACACTCCGGCCATAATTTGATTATACAGTGATACCAAAAACGGGGAAAGATCGTCTAAAAACAATTTATAAACTTCAATAGGGAACCTATCGTTACCACTTGCCTTCGCGTTTGCCATTTTTTAATGATTTTGCTTAATTCTGCAGTTGTAATCGGTTCACTCAACAACATACAGTCCTCCTCACAGATCATAGGCAGCTGGACTGCCATAAAATAGTCCGCAAGAGCCTGAGGGCTAACTATCTGGACTTCCGTATAAATCTTACTAAAATGAGACACAAAAATTTCGGCAATTTCGTATTTGTCGTTAACCAGGCTCGTGGTACTGTGATCTCTAATTTGTGGAATTGATTGCTTGCTCTGATGCGTTTTTGTAGACCAGGCTAAAAATTTACCAATGTGCTGTCTTTCTTCATAGACTTTTTTTTTAGAAGCTTTACTTCCAGCAATTTCTTAAAGAATAAAAAAACTTTTCAAATCTTCCTTTGTCCTTAGTAATTCCTGCTGGAGACCCTCTTCCTCCGGGTCCCCGGAGGGCCTGGCCAAAAGCTCTCTCCTAACCCGATCCACCGCCTCCTGAAGTCCTGCAATCTTAAGTTTCCTTAATTTGCGGAGATTGGCCCTAAATGCCACCACCGTCCCCTAAAAGTGGCCTTAAAAGCCCCCCACACCATAAAGCCTGATGCCGTATTCACATTTTCCTTAAAAAAACACATTATAAAATCACAGGTTTCGGCAATCCATTTTTGGTCGAGAGCAATGTTTAATCAAAGTACCACCTGTTATTATATTTTCCCTTGGGGACGGGTAAGTGTATTATCAAGGAGACCAGAGAGTGATCTGAGAAAGGGTTAGAGAGAATCAGGGATTCCCCTCTTGTGAGATGATTGCTTATCAGAAAAAATCCAGACGAGATGCTGTTTTAAATCTCACTGAATAACACGTGAACTCAGTACAGCCTGGATGGTCTATCCTCCTTGGGTCTAATAGGGCAAAGTCCTCTTTCATAACTTTTAAAAGTCTATCTGTCTTAGGTTTTAATTGCTTTTTTCTCCTCCCATAATTATAAACCCATGCGCATTTGCCAACAAATCATAAACCTGTTTCAGGGCCGTAGTGTCATCAACAATTGCTCCATAATAATTAAGCAGGACAAAAGCTATCCCATTGACTGAGACTTCTATCCAAATCCACCTTGCTACCTCGTCCCGAATCACCTTACCCAGCTCCCAATCTAACTCTGAAGAAAGAAGAATACCCACTCCATTCACCGCCGCATGAGCCGAAGCGAAGTATGCTTGAGCATACTTCTTGGGGAGTGTGAAGTTAGGGGAGTTGGATTTAAAATGTGTCTCCTGTAAAAATATCACCTGTGGGGAGAAGGATCCTAGCCATTTACACATTGTTCCTCTTTTTTGTACGTTCAAGAAACCATTCACATTACATGAAATTACTTTCAGCAGTTGTACCATTCTTAAATCAAATTATACCACTTTAAAAAAAGTCTGCTATGTTCTCTCCTATGTCGATCTTCAAATTTTAACAGCTCTATTAGTAAGGTTACATACAACCCTTTGGTGATAAAAACACTGCTAAATACCCCTTGACCTCTGAATCTGAACCTAATGCCATTTTGCCTATTAACCCAGGCTTGACCGCTATTTATACGCCCATTTATTTTACTGCTACACCCCACTTTCCCCCCCCCCACTCCTGCCCGCCCCGGACTATCTGTGGAGAGAGGTAGCCCTTACCTCGCCTCCGCAGCCTCCCTCACTCAAGAAGGCGCCTTGTCTTGGCACCTGGGAGCACGTCCAACCCCCCCCTTCACCACTGTGAGCGATACCATTTAGGTAATTAAGCCCCGGGGTATCTCTAATATACCGTGCTTTTTATTTAAAAAGTGCTTGTGGGATAAATAGTACAGCCTTGGGAATAGACCTAACTCAAAAAAAAAAAGCCCTTATGCGATCTATTCCTCAACTAATCCTCAACTACTACATACTTGTGCCAGAAAAAGATTAATATATCTAGTACGAGCTGATAGTAACGACTGTGCCTGATGCATCCTCCCCCCTGGAGAAAAACAAAATAGCTGTGACTGAAATAAATAGAATTAGGATTAGAATAAGCTTAGTGTCTAGATATCTAAAATATCTGGAATATCTTAAACTGCAACAAGCATCAAGCTTTAAATTACATTACTGTATATAAACCATCATACTTTGAGCACTAAAGGAAGGGGGGAACTGCCACAAAAATTTGCACCAATCGACAGAAACAATATCATCCCCCCCTCACATAAGGGGGATAAAGTAAAGTGCAACGGTGCACTAGTGCAAATTTTGGCCGTAAACACATTGCAGAAGTGCAAAAATACATTCCAATATTCAATAAACTAGTGAGTACTCCCATATTGGGAGCAAAAGTTAAGTGCGATAGTGCAATAGTGCAAATTTTAGCCGTAGAGACGAAACAGTAGTTCAATCCAATACATCTTCCCCCAAATACTTAGTATCATTCCCCCCTCACATAGAGGGGAAAAAGGTAAAGTGCGATGGTGCAATTTTCAGCCATACACACATTGCCAAAAGTACATTTCAGTTTTAAAAAAACTGGAGAATACCAACGATCGAATGTCTATGGCCGCAGACAGTGAGACAGTGTCTCAATTCAATACATCTACCCCCCAAAAGGAGAGCGGAGAGCAAAGTGCAAAGTGGCCAAAAGTTCATACAGTTAAAGTGGACTTAGTGTCTAAGTAGTTAAAGTGCCTAAATGCAGAGAGGAAAAAAGGAAACTTAAATATGCATTTCTAACTGTGGGCCAATTGTTATGGACGAGAGTCACTGCTATACTTACATTATTTTACATTTGCTTGAACAATCTTTTGTAGTAAATCTTGGGCCTCTTTGAGAGTGGGACACAGATGGAACCTTCCTTTCCATAAAACTCTCAGCTGGGCAATAGAGACCTGTGCTCCTGCACTCTTAAATTGACTCATCATCCCCACAAAGTCTTTCTGTCTTTGTGCTGCTGCTGCCGACATATCGGAGAACACTCGTACTCTGGCCCCGTTGGATAGAACAATTCCCTTTTTTGGATCGCCTTGGTTAACACAGCCTCTCTAATGCGATAATCAAAGAAGTTTGCAATCATTGTCCTGGGATACTTAGCCCCTGGGATTTTCTGGAGGGGGACTCTATGGGTCCGTATTACAGTAAGATCTTCAGGGGCCTTCTCAAGTATATGATCTCTGTTCATTGACTCTATATAAGCTACCGGATTAGGCTGACCATCAATGCATTCACTGTCTTCCGGAATCCCTGTAAAACGTAGATTCGACCGTCTAGCGTAGTTTTCCATCTCATCCATCTTTATCTGAGAAGCCTGGAGTTTCTTCTGGAGAGAGGCAATATCAGAATCACATAGTACAGAGTGGTCCTCAATATCAGATACCCGTTGCTCTAATTCTTTAAATTGCTCAGGTATTTGCTGAACCATAGTTTCAATTTTGTCTAATCTTTGATGTAATAAAGAGAGCTCCTGAGCTTGCGGGGTCTTACAGTCCCGTATTTCCCCCAGAATAGTCTCAAAGAGCTGTTGCATTTGGTGCAACGGGACAAATGGAGACTGGGCCATAGTAGTAGCCCCCCCAGTGCTAACATGTCTATTGCCAGCTCCCTGCTGAAGGGGCAAGGTCATCTCTTCCGGCCTAGTTTACGACGAAAGACTGTGCTGTGGTAAAAGAGATAGAGACCCCAAGCCCTCTAGAGTCTTAGAATTACGCCTCGATATATCCAGACCTGCCCCTTGAGCAGACCACACCGACTGCATAGATTGAACTTGACCCTCTAGACCTTTTCCAAGGGCAGTCTCCCCTTTCTCCCCTGGGGGAGCAGCAGTAATTGTTTCCAGATTAACAGGGGCAGCTTCTTCAAGCAGTATCTTTTCTGCTGTGGGCGCCTTGTTGACCATTTGGTTGGGCTTACGGTTTTTAGAGAATACAGGGTATTCTTTGAGAGGATTATCTGTCTCTAGGCTCCTATTGCCTGTCTCAACCAATTGTGGAGCTCCCATCTCATTAGTGTCCACATTCACAGCTTGCCGAGTACTGGAATGCCGTGTTGTTACCTCATCTAGCGCTTTGTCCAGGCCTCCCTCTGCTTCCGTGTGTGACCTGGCAGCGCCTGCCGCCTCCACTCTGATAGGGCCTTTACCACCAGTCCCTATTTCTGGGAGGACCCTGGGGAGCCTGGAGACGTTCCAGGGGAAGCAGATGACGTAGGAGAGGACATCTGGGGCGGCAGGTCCACTTGTGAGCTCAAGGTACTCATTGCTGCCCTTACTTTCTGGTTAGTTCTTCCTCTCCTAGCTGCCAAAATACGGGACTGTGCTGCTTGTCTCCTAGCCATCTGAGTCATCGATGTGGGAGTGGGGACCGTGGCTGGAGCTCCTGCTCGTGTTGTTGAACCTCTCAGGACCATCTGCTGCATAGCTCGCAGTCCTGGCCTTTAATTATACTCCCCACTCCTGGGCTACAGGTCTCTATGCCACGTAGGGCACCACGTCGTGGGGACAGGCAGCTGGGTTTGTTTCTAGACATACAAAACAAGCAACAGCTTTAACCACCCGGTGCACAATGAGCATCCGTCTAACCACAGAGTCACTTATAGCCAGCGCACACGAAGGACAACTGGAGGGCAGCTGGCCAGGCAGTAGCAGCAAACACATAGTACTTCACTCTAGTCTGAACCATCAAGATATAATCAAGCGCTGACACTCTTGAAGGGTTATAAATGAGAACAGCTTTAGAACCTGTCCTGGTCGATAAGCCCAGCTCCGCTCTGCTCACAACCTTGCAGCCTTATGGCTCGCGGTTCCCACCATGTCTCTCCTCACCTCACGGGAGTCCCAGCAAGCCATTTCCGCTAGCCCAGAGCTCTACACTAAGCACATCACCGCAGTTCCACGACCCCGCAGCTCCACCGCTCACCGATCACCGCCCTCGCATCTCTCGCCGCGTCTCCGCTGTCGCAGTCCGTCTCCGCATTCATCAAACAGCTTCAGCTGGCTCTGCGTGCTCGTGCCTCTTCACCGCAATCCCTGCAGCTGACGGCTCCCTGCTCGCAGCTTGCGTCTCCGCGTCTTCATCCCAAACAAAAGATCAACAAGCAGCTTTAACTTTTCAGCTGCCCCAGAGCTATTCCGCACTGCTCTTCTCTGTAAGTCCGACGCTGCTGGTGCTGCACATTACTCCTTCACCACGGCCAGCCGTACACTGGCATCACGACCGGGAAGCCAAAGGAGATAGGAAGGGGGAGGGGCGGCGTCCCTCAGCAACAGCAGGACATCGGGCTCGCCTGTCGAGCTCACTACCTATGCACTTATGAAATCACTGAGGCACTACTTTTGCACTCCTTGAATCGCTTAGACACTACAATAGTACTACTCCAATCACCAAGGCAGTATCCGTGCAGTTATAAAATCACCTAGGCACTTCCTATGTACTCATGAAATCCCCCAGACATTACCTGTGCACTCATGCAATCACCAGGCATTACGTATGTATTCCTCTAATCCCCTAGACATTACTTCTGCAATCATGAATGCATTACCCATACAGTGGGTTAATCACCTAGGCAATACCATGGCACTCCTCCAATCACCGTGAGGGGATCTATGCACTTCTTTAGTCACTTAACCAGTGCCCATGCACTTATAAAATCACCCAGGCAGTATATTTACAGTTTTCCAATCACTGAGGCACTATGACAGTACTTCTCAAATCACCCAGGCAGTACTGATGCAGTTATAAAATTACCCAGTCACTTTCTATGTACTCTTCTAGTCTCCCAGATATTACTCCTCAACTCAAGAATCATGCCATGCATTACCTATGTACTCCTTAGCCTCCTAGACATTACCCCTGCGGTCATGCAATCACCAATGCATTAGCTATATAGTGATTCAATCACCCAGGCACTATCCTTGCACTCCTCCAATCACCGTGTCAGGATCTATGCAGTCCTTCAATCACTTAGTTAGTACTGATGCACTTATATAATCACTCAGGAAGTACCTATACACTTATGCAATCACCCAGGCCCTACCCTTAACTCGTTCAATCACCCAGCCACTACCCCTAAAAGTCCTTTGATCACCCAGACACTACCTATGCACTTATGAAATCACCCAGGCACTACTTTTGGACTCCTTGAATCACTTAGACAGTGCAATAGTACTACTCCAATCACCAAGGCAGTATCCATGCACTTTTAAAATTACTAAGCCACTGCCTATGTACTCTTCTAATCCCTCAGATATTAGCCCTTAACTCATGCAATCAACCAGGCATTATCTTTGTACTGCTTAACCCCCCAGGCATTACCTGTGTACTTATGCAATCACCAGGCATTACATATGTATTCTTGTAATCCGCCAGACATTACTTCTGCAATCATGCAATCATGAATGCATTACCTATACAGTGGTTTAATCACCTAGGCAATACCGTTACACTTCTTCAATCACCCTGTGGGGATCTATGCACTCCTCTAATCACTTAACCAGTGTCCATGCACTTATAAAATCACCCAGGCAGTACCTTTACACTTCTCCAATCACTGACGCACTATGACAGTACTTCTCAAATCACCCAGGTAGTACTGATGCACTTATAAAATTACCCAGTCATTTTCTATGTACTCTCCTAATCCCTCAGATATTAGTCCTTAACTCATGCAATCAACCAGGCATTACATTTGTATTCCTATAATCCCCAAGATATTACTTCTGTACTCATGCATTCATGAATGCATTAACTATACACTGGATTAATCACCTAGGCAGTACCCTTGCACTCCTCCAATCACTGTGTGAGGATCTATACACTCCTCCAATCACTTAGCCAGTACCCATGCACTTACAAAATCACTCAGGCAGTACCTTTGCACTTCTCCAATCACTGAGGCACTATTATAGTAGTTCTACAATCACCCAGGCAGTACTGATGCACTTATAAAATCACCCAGGCACTTCGTATATACTCTTGTAATCGTCCAGATATTACCCCTGAACTCATGCAATCACGGAGGCCTTAGCTATGTACTCATTAATCTTCCAGACATTACCATAGCACTCATGCAATCAACAATGCATTAGCTATACACTGATTCAATCACTTAGGCACTACCCTTGCACTCCTTCAATCACCCATCTAGTACCTCTGAAGTCCCTCAGTCACCCAGCCACTACCTATGCACTTATAAAATCACCCAGGCACTACTTTTGCACTCCTTGAATCACTCAGGCACTACAATAGTACTACTCCAATCACCAAGGCACTATCCATTTGCTTATAAAATCATCTAGGCACTTCCTATGTACTTCTGAAATCCCCCAGACATTATCTGTGCACTCATACAATCACCCAGGCATTACCTATGTATTCTTTTAATACCCAAGGCATTACTTCTGCAATCATGCAATCATGAATGCATTAGCTATACACTGGTTTAATCACCTAGGCAGTAGCCTTGTACTCCTCCAATCATCCTGTGAGTATCTATGCACTCCTCTAATCACTTAGCCAGTGCCCATGCACTTATAAAATCACCCAGGCATTACCTTTACAATTGTCCAATCACTGAGGCACTATCACAATACTTCTCCAATTACCCAGGCAGTACTGATGCAATTATAAAATCACCCAGACACTTTCTATGTACTCTTGTAATCCCTCAGATATTAGCTTTTAAGTCTGCAATCACCCAGGAATTACCTATGTACTCCTTAGTCCCCCAGACATTACCCCTGCACTCATGCAATCACCAATGCATTAGCTATACACTGATTCAATCACCTACACACTACCCCTGCACTCCTTTAATCACCTAGCCACTACCCCTGAAGTCCTTTGATCACCCAGCCACTACCTATGCACTTATGATATCACCCAGGCACTACTTTTGCACTCCTTGAATCACTCAGGCTCTACAATAGTACTACTCCAATCACCCAGGCAGTATGCACGCACTTATAAAATCACCAAGGCACTGCCTATCTACTCCTGAAATCCGTCAGACATTACCTGTGCACTCATGCAATCACCCAGGCATTACTTATGAACTCTTGTATTCCCTTAGACATTACCTTTGCACTCATGTAATCACCAATGCATTAGCTATACACTGGTTCAATCACTCAGGCACTACTCTTGCACTACTCCAATAACTCTGGCAGGATCTATGCACTCCTCCAATCACGTATCCAGTACCCAAGCACTTATAAAATCACTCAGGCACTAACTATGTAATCACCCAGGCACTACCCTAGTACTTTTTCAATCACCCAGGCAGTACCTTTGTTCTCATGCAATCACCCAGCTACTACCACTATACTCCTTCAATCATCCAACCAGTACCCCTGTAGTCCCTCGATCAGCTAGTCACTACCCATGCACTTACATAATCACTGAGGCACTACCCTTGCACTCCTCCAATCATAAAAGCACTATCCCTGTAATTATATTACACAGTCAGTAGTCATGCACTTGTAAAATCACTCAGGCACTACCTTTGCACTCCTCCAATCACTCAGGCACTACTTTAGTACTCCTACAATCACATGTATGATATGAATCAAAATGCATATGCAAGTAGAGGTATACCTTAGTTACAAGACATATATCAATCACAATATAATGCAGGCCTTAAAAGTTGACAGACTGCACTTTACATTTTATTTAGGTAGCTGTTCAGAAATCATTTAGTTGTGCTCTATGATTCTGTTGTATAGGTTATGATGTCTTCTAATTGTAAGAATTCTGCAGTGTCTGATATAGCTTTGAATGCAATTAAAAATATTTCTTTCGGGGGTACTAGATCGGCACCCTCCCCGCGAAATCAGGCCTTCTAGTCGATGGTTGCCCAATTTTCTCGAAGCGATGGGGTTGGTGGATGGGTGGAGAACACACAACCCAGATAGGATTCAGCACACCTTTCTGTCGGGGGCCCACCACAGCCTCTCTCGCATTGACAACATTCTGGTCCTAGCGTCACAGGTAGTCAATATTCGCGAGGTCCGGCACCTGGCCAGGGGAATTTCCGACCACTCACCGATATGGGTAAATTTAGTCTTAGGCCAAGCAAGGGTTGGGAGAGTCGCTCCCATCAGTCCCTGGTATCTCCGGGACCCAGGAGTCCGGAGAGAACTAAACCAGGCTACAGACCATTACTTTCAGGAGAATGAGGGTACGGTGGACTCTGCCCAAACATTGTGGGAGGCTTATAAATCAGTGATCCGTGGGCAAACCCTGTCCCTGATCGCTGGTAAAAAAGAAAGACAGGCAGAAAGACATGGTGCAGGCAGAGGACGAGGTCCACAGACTGGAGGAAGAGTTAGAACTAGAAGTAACCCATGAGAAACGTCACACACTACAACTCAAACAAGAAGAGTTTCAAGCTTTAGCCACGGATAGAGCCAGGACCCTGGGGCGAGAAACACAAAGCAGAATATATGAACAGGGGGATAAAGCGGGGAAATTAATCGCATGGCTTGACAAGAAGGAATGGGCCAGCCGTCTGGTACCTGAGTTGAGGGGGGAGGAGGACACTCCAATCACTGACCCACAAGAAATAGCAAACCAATTCGCCGAATATTATCAGACGGTATATCACACTAGAGGACAGTACTCAGAGGAAGACTCCCGGTTGTTAATACATGACATTAGACTCCCCTCCCTGACGGAAGAAAATCGAAACTATTTAGAAGCCGAGTTCACTAATGACGAAACCGCACAAGCAATCAGAGCTCTTCACTCAGGAAAGGCCCTAGGCCCCAATGGAATACCCATCGAGCTATACAAGCTCAGACCCGACAAGATAGCCCCACACCTCCGAGCAATGTTTATAGACAGCAGGGAAAGGGGAAGGCTTCCAGAAGACCAGAGGGTAGCCACCATTGTAGTTATCCACAAGGAAGGTAAACCAAAGACCAGCTGTGCCTCCTATAGGCCGATTTCCCTCCTTAATGCAAAACCTAAAATCCTAGCGAAACTTCTCGCAAATCGGTTAGTGAAAGTAATAGGCAGCCTAGTGCATCCTGATCAGTCAGGATTCATGCCGCACCGAAACACCGCCTTAAATCTACGTAGGGTGCACGGGGTGCTGGGGAGAGCTGCTACCATCCAAGAGGCAGCGATACTGGTATCATTGGACACCACCATGGCTTTCGACATGGTTGAATGGCCGTATCTCTTTGCAGTACTCGCCAAAATGGGGTTTGGGCCTAACTTTACAGACTGGGTTCGGCTACTATAGTCGAATCCGATGGCAAAGGTGGTAGTGAACAACAGAAAGTCGGCAGTGTTCCAACTGAGCCGCGGGACACGCCAAGGGTGTCCCTTGTCCCCTCTCTTGTTCGCTCTCGCCCTGGAGCCTCTGGCAGCGTGGATCCGCAAAGACCCGATCATCCGAGGTCTGCGCTGGTCCCCTGGCTGGGAGGACAGGATCTCCCTTTCTGCAGACGACATTCTGCTATATTTGGCCTCCCCGAAAGCATCCTTGGTGCGCATACTGGATATACTGGCAGTATTCGGCAGATATTCAGGGTTCACGGTAAACTGAAGTAAGTCCCTTATTTATGTCCTTAAGGGAGAGCCGCCTACCCCACCGCGGAATTGTCCAATACAAACAGCAGCAGAGGGCTTTAAATACCTTGGTATTTTCATCTCACTGAGTCATACACTTCGTTTTAACCAGAATCTACTGCCACAAATACAGAGATTGAAACGCGATATAGCTAGCTGGAAAACACTACCTCTCTCATTGCTGGGCAAGGCGGTCCTCTTTAAAATGATGGCGTTACCCCGCTTCCTATACACCCTACAGAACTCATTGGAGCCAGTCCCTAAGTCATACTTCCAAGAAATTGAGGGCCTAAAGAGGGACCTATTGTGGGACGGGAAGCCCAGGATCGCATTGACTAAACTTACCCTAAATTGGTATGACGGGGGCATTAGCCTCCCGGATATCAAAAAGTACTACTGGGCGACCCAGCTCGCAGCCATAAACCAAGGCACCTACGCCGTCCGGATGACCCGGGATACGCCATGGATAGATGGCTTTTGCCGGGAGGGAACTACAATAGAGCACTCTACTCCCGACCACGGAGATACTCCTTAACAGGACCGACTAATCACTCGGTCAGATATGGCATGTAGTGAACAAACACCTGGGCTGGGACCGTAGGCTCATGCTCCGAAAAGCTGGGGAATTTGTGGGGTACGCAGGTATTTGATAAGTGGGACCTCATTGGGATCTTGCGGATCAAGGATTTGTGGGTCAAGGACGAAATTATATCATTTGCCTCCCTCCAACAGCAATATAGCTTGGCAGAAACAGAGCACTTCAGATATTCCCAGATCCGCCATGCTTTACAGACCAAACTTCCCAAGAAGTCCTCCCCCCGGAAGCTTCTCCCTTAGAGGATAGAGTACTGGACGGCCACCTTCCCGAAAAGGCCATCTCCCCGATTTACAAAAAACTAATCAATAACATGGTGGACCCGCTTCAGTCGCTTAAAGACAAATGGATACGGGATGGAATAGAGCTCGATGAGGAAGAGTGGCAAGAGGCGGTGTCTTCCCCGAGGGAGGTGGCGATCGAGGCTAGACTGCGCTTAGTCCAACTCAAAATTCTCCACAGAATCTATATAACAGGACTGTGTCTGGTCCGCATGGGTAGAGCAGAGAGTGGGGAGTGTAGGCGCAAATGTGGGAAAGAGGGCACCTTCATGCACATCATATGGGAGTGTGACCAAATACAAGCCTACTGGCGCGCAATACATCTCATCATAAGTGAGGTACTTACACTTGAACTCCATCCAGAGGCTCGTAGGTGCCTCCTAAACATATGGGAGCCTACGGACCTTACTTCTTACAACAAACTCTGGGCAACCCTGGCTGTGATGATAGCGAAGAGAAATATCGCACAAAACTGGGGAGCCCTGCAGCCGCCCAGAGTAGAGACCTGGAAAGATGATCTAGACTGGTGCATGTTTAAAGAGAAGTCAGTCTACATAGCTAGAGGTTGTCCGGGGAAGTGGGACTGGGTTTGGGGCCCTTGGAACACCTACCGAGGTCATATTTGTACCCCGCCGCTGCGCACTAACAATGAAGATCCCCCAACCCCCTAATTTGTCCGCACAGTGTATTGTTGTATGAATCTATGTAATAATATATCCAAAGGTATCGAAATGTACTATGTCTCCTCTGCATAATATGCATGTTATGTCGATGATAAGTTAATAAAAAGAAAGTAAAAAAAAAAAATCTTTAATTATACATGATAATATTTGAATATAATTATTTTAATAATAAACTATTTAACAAAATTATTTAAAATTCTTTTTGTTTTCAGATATTCACCATTATTAGTAATAAAGATTGAGTATGGCAAGAAAATATCAAAAGAAAAGAGAGAAAATACTATTTAAAGAAAAGAGAAAAGCAGAAGTTAGATGAAGTACAATATGTGAAATTGAAGAGAAAGACTTCTGATAAGAGAACTAAACAATTAGTTAAAAAACTTTTAAAGAACGTAATGATTTTTGAAAATGGATTAAAGAGAAAGAAAAGTAGTACGACGAATCAGAAAGAAACAAAAAAGGACAAAATAATGGAAAATCAGGTTATGGGAAAACAATCTATGTTGAAAGAAGGATGAAACAATTTAAAGACATTAGAAAGAGAAAGTATAAAAGTAGAGTACTACAAAATTTGTTGAAAGATTGCAAAAAATATAAAAGAAGATCAGCATTTTACAAGAGAAAAGAACAGATTGAAAGTGTAGTTGAAAAGGCTTTTGAATTGAAAAGAAAATTGTTTATATTAGCATTCAACAGAATGAAAACATTAAATAAAATAATGCACTTTATGAAGTAGAAAAGTAAAAGAAAAAGACTTGTTAATAGAACTAACTTTTGGAAAATATTTTCTGGGGAATGGAATCACACTTCTAGTACGGACATTTTTTTTAACGAAGAAAGCTTTTTTCAACAAAATACATTAGTTCACGCAGTTGATACCAGTGGTCGTTGCTATGAAGTTAAAAACGGTTGTCCAATTGAAAAAGAAAAGATGGTTCCTAGAAATGTGGAAGAAGTAATAGCTGAAGAAGTTCAAGGGAGACGTACACAGGCTCCTGTGTTTAAGTGGGATTGTAGTAGTATTTGTAGTGTACGACAGGAATCTATTGATATATTACAAAATTTCTTACGAGATTATGAAAAAAAGAATTGTTAAACAGAAGATTAAGATGTTGCAAGGACTAAATCCTTGTAAAGTGAGAAAATATACTAACTTGCAGGGTCATTCTCTGGCTTGTCTTTCTAGAAAAGTGTGTCAAAGTACTTTTCATCATTTAAGCATGTTAGCAGTACATCATTCAGAAATGCGGAAGTTAGTAAGAAGATTATACTATGTAAAAAGTCCTGCATTATGTCTAAATGAAATTAACACAGCTCTTTTGCATGGTTCAGTGTTGGATGTAAAAAACAATTCTGATATACAGTTTCATTTCTTTGGTTCACAAGAGTGTAGAGAAAGTGAGAGTTTGATAAGTGTAGGTGTTGAAGAAGAGATGGAAGATACTACTACTGTGAAGTTTGCAGAAGAAATTACAAAGTTTAAGGTAGTTTCCTGTGAAAATCCAAACTATGTTTGTATTTGTTGTCGACGTACTCACTATAGAAGTCAAACTAGGAATGTAGCTCTGTATTTAAAAAGTGAAAAGGAAAAGAATGATAAATGGGGGCAATTTGCTGCTTATTTGTTTGTGGAAGGTCGTTTTGAGTTGGGTAGTGATCAATGTATTTGTAAATTTTGTTACAACAAATTAGAAGAGAACAAAATGCCAGCCAGAGCTGTACATAACAACCTAGAGTTGGTAGCTATACCTCCGGAACTGGTAGATTTAAATGCATATAAGTCCATTCTTATTCAATCTGTGCACCCGTTTCAGGCTATAGTTCGTATGGAGCCTAGAACAGGTAAGCTGCCTCCAACAGATCTACAAAGAGGTTTAAAAGGAAGAGTTGTGTATTTACCTTTAGATTTTAAGAAAAATATTGAAACTCTTGGTGTAGAGAGAGAGGAAAGTAAACCTGTAGTAATTCTAGTTAATGGTGTACCAACAAAGAGTCGGAAAATATGGCAAGAGTTAGTAGATGTCACCAAACTTCAAAAGGCTACATTATATCTTGTTCAAAACAATATTTACTATAAAATGTGGAAGAACAAGAAATATGTTTAGAAGATGAAACAGAAATTTCTAGTGGCCAAATAGAAAAAGTGGACAGCTCCAGAAGAGAAGAAACTTACGAACATTACAGTATACATCCTCTACATTCAAAAGAAGTGATAGGAAACACTATTGAATTATTCCAAATGAAGAAAGCAAAGGGAACTCCCATGAGTGTATGGGAAAAAAGTTTGGAAGCTCGTTGTTTTCCACAGCTATTCCCCACTGGAAAAGGTGGATGATATGATGAACGACCAGTTTAAATTCCAGCTTCATAATATCGTACATTAATATTGTACTCAGAAGATCCAAGATTTCGACAGTGTATTCCATATTTATTTCATCTTCTGTTTGAAAGTGACTTGTCTGGACTTTCATATGCAGTGAACCACATATTAAAAACAGGAGTTCATCTTACACATGTTTCTGCAAAGGAATTCATGGACAAAGTTCAACAAAAAGACGATCATTTAGAATCTCAGTTAATAAATTTGATGGCGTGTCAACGTGGTACTAATGAGTATTGGTATGATCGTCACGGAGAACTTAAATGTATTTTAAGGAACTTAGGAACCCCTACGTAGTTTGTTACGCTTAGCTGTGCTGAATACGCAATGGACGATTTACTTGAATTTCTACGAGAAGCAAATTCAAATATTAAAAACATTGAATTGAAGACAGATGGAGAACTGTGTTCCTTGGATTCTGTAAATGTGTGCAGATATTTTAATCATAGGTTTTAAGCTTGATGTCTTTTATCTGCAATATAAATAATCCACCTCTTGGAGAAGTTATTGATTTCTTTTGGAGAAAGGAGTACAAAGTAGTGGTGGGCGGAATTTGCGTAGTTGTGTTCCGCAAAGTTCCCCAAAGATGAAAAAAATCTCAGCGAGCTACGCAGAATTCCGCGAGCACGTGGAATTGCTTGTTCTGCCCGTTTGCGATGCGTTTTTCCTGTTCGGGGACGCTGTTTGCGTGCTCGGGGGGAAATATCTCGCGAACCTGCCCATGCGGTCGCCAATTGGCGTGGCCATCTTGTTTCACTTGTCCCGCCCATTCGCGATCCGTGTTTCCTGTTCGCGAACGCGGATGTCCGATGGCGCGTCCGAATGACGTGTTTGCGATCACACACTCTCGCGGGATCGCGCGGCCGGATAGGAAAACTCGTCGGTGTACGCAGGGATCCCGGTAAGTCGCTACCGCGTGCGCGAACACGCATTTTGAAAGCGCAAACAAGGAAAAAATTCCACTACGCCACAGATCGCGGAATTTTCGGCAATTCTGCGTTCTCCGCGGAACGCGGAATTGCCAAAATTCCGCAAATTCCGCGAGCGGAGCGGATTTTACAGCCCAGGCCTAGTACCAAGCCAGAGGTGCACCTCATATTCATATGCTGTTTTGGATCAAGGATGCACCAACATTTGGAACTGATACTGATGAAAGTGTTTTGTCTTTCATTGAAAAATATGTTACCTGTGCCATTCTAAAAGAAGGAGGAGAAAACAACTTGACAAGTTTTACGGTTTCAAAGTCATCGATGTGGGAAATATTGTCGACCGAAATACAAATCAAAGGGAATATTTTATACAAAATGTCGTTTTGGATTCCCACGTCCAGTAATTTCAAAAGGAAGAGTGAACAGTTTCATGTCAGCAATAAAGCATACTATAAGTCAAAAATCTCCAAAGAATACTTACAACATAAAAAGAACTGAAGATTCAAAGTATATTAATGACTACAATCCAGTGATTTTGACAATGTGGAATACAAATATGGATATCCATTATGCTGCAGATAATTCGATTGCTGTTGCTCGCTATGTTACGTCATATATAACCAAATCTGAAAAGACAGAGTTGAAAGAAATGTGGGAAGAAAGTTCACAAGAGAAGACCCAAGAGAGATTGGATCCTACGAATGTTCGGATCGGTTGAGCTCTGCAAGTTTATATTCAAAGTCCAGAGGAATCATTTGGGTAAGTCTAGGTCTTGCTGCAACACAAAATTGAGTATTGAAATCTGTACAAGAAATTGAATACTTAGCATTGAATGAACAAGAAAGTACAGATATTGTTAAAACTAATATGTTGGATACGTACTATCCTAAAAGAAGTCCACATCTTGAAAACATATGTCTCTATGAAGTACTGCAACATTACAGCTTTAAGAGAAATGTTTCAGAAAATATAAATGAAGAAAAATATGCAGTAATTGGATGTGAAGGATGTTTGGTAAAACATTCCAAAGGAAATCTTATTTACCACAGGAAACTCAGTTGCGAAACTTCAGATAAAAGGGAATTTTTCTATTTAGCACTTCTGCAACTTTTCCAGCCTTGGCGTAGTGAAGCGTAATAACTTGGAGATTTCGACTGCTATGAAGATTCTTTTAATGCATGTAAGGATAACATTCAATGCACAATTTTCCCTACTTATCTACAAATGTCAAATGAAGAGTTTGAACAAGAAACTACTATTGCAGCTGAAATAGCTAGAGACAGTTCTCAAGATAGTCAGAGTTCTGCTCCACTAAGTCAAGATCCACTAGGACAACCAATTATTGAAAATGAAGCAGCAATAGCCATGAATGAAGCAGAAACGACAATGCAACAAGCACAACAGGATATTATTGATTTGAGAAAGTTGGAAGAACAACTAAATATTGAACAAAAAGAAATATATCAGCAAGTGACACTACAGATACAGCATGGTTTGCTACATGAAAAAAAGAATGCCAATGCACATCATTTAAAAAAAATATATTTTTATTGAATAAGAAAAACAAACTTATGACAGCGTATAATAAAGTGACATCGTACATCAGTACCTTAACCATTGCCAATTCGTCAGTGCATTCCAACATTACCATTACATTACATATCGTCAAGTTACATTATGACCAATAATGTCACGGAGTTGTACCTTCCTGCATAGAGGGATCAAGAAACGGTGCACATAGCGCCAATGCACATCATTTAAACCTATTCGAATGTACATTAGTGGTCAAGGTGGAACAGGAAAAAGTTTCTTAATTAAAGTTTTCACCAGTCATCTACACAAAACTACTGGATGCCATTTATCTTGTGTTGTAACAGCTCCAACTGGATTAGCAGCACACAACATTAAAGGGATTACTTTACATCGATTACTCATGCTACCAGTTGAACATGAAAATAAATTGGAATATCACAAGCTATCTGGAGAAGCTTGTTATGAAGTGTCAAGAGTACTGAAGAAAATGAAACTGCTAATCATTGATGAGGTGAGCGTGGTCTCAAACTTAATGCTTGCCTTTGTACATTTAAGAATGCAACAGATTTTAAAAACAGATTATGATGTTCTATTTGGAGGAAAACAAGTAATTGTATTCGGTGACCTACTACAACTTACTCCTGTGAAAGGGCAACCTGTTTTTAAAACACTTGTCCATGAAGACACTAGGAAATCTTTGGGAAGTATTGGAAATGTCAACATTTGGTCTCATTTTGAATATAAAGAACTTGTTAAGAATATGCGACAAGCAAGCAATGAACATTATGGAAAAATTCTTCAAGATATAAGAATTGGTGTTTTGACAAAACATGGCAAGGAAGCTTAACAAAGTCGGCTTTTAACGAACTTGTTTGCAAACAAAAAACATAGCACCTGAAATAATATACAAGAAAATTGGAGAAAAGAAGTCCATAAGTTGCATAATGCCTACACTGGACGAATGTTCAACAGTCAATCCAGAACTTTTGAAATTTGAAAAACAACCAATAGTGAAAATGGAAGCTATTGATAAAATGGAACATGAAGGAGTTACTATTCTTCTCTCAGAGAAATTGCAGTCAAAATTGGATTCTTTGGAAAAGTCGGTGTCTAAGACTGCAGGTTTAGAAAAGACTTTATATGTATGTGTAAACTGTCGGGTAATTTTACGGCGTAATTTAAATGTAGAAGAAGGTTTAGTAAATGAAGCAATGGGAAAAGTTGTTGAGTTTGTAAATTTTCAGAACAGAGATGGAATTGAATTTTTGAAGATTAAATTTGATCAGATTGAAGAGGTAAAACAGATTGGACGTTGTGCTGTTCGTTTTTTGCTTGTAAAAGAATTGTATGTTCGTAGAAAACAGTTTCCTCTTTCTTTAGCATATGCAGTGACCATTCATAAATCTCAAGGTTTAAGTGTAGACAATGCTTTGGTAAATATTGGAAGTACAGTGTTTAAAGAGGGTATGGCATACGTTGCATTGTCTCGAGTAAGAACATTATCTGGTTTGTATTTGATTAATTTTGATGAGAAAAAGATTAGTGCTGATGGAAATTGTGTAAGAGAGTATAATCGGTTAAGAAGACTTTATGCTCCTAACTTAGTTGAATATCCCATATATGAGAAACGTGTACTATGTCCAAAACGGAAATATGACAAATATTCCACTGAGATTCAAAAAAGAAAACAATTCAAGAGAATGATGAAGCTGCAAAGAAAATAAAAATGGACACTGTTGATGATATTGTAGGATACCAGTTAGAAAATAGTTCAGGTATCAACTGCTATGCTAATGTAATTGTAAATGTTGTCTTTCATCTAGAAGATCTTCATCATGAACTTATGGAAAATCGAGAAAAAAGATTCTGTTCTTTACTATATTATATTTTTCAAAAGTTGGTAACTGATAAAACTAAAATCCATACTGCTTCTGGCATTTGACATCTTTTGTATATATGTAATCGTTCTTCACAATTTACACTCAATGTACAACAAGATGCACAAGAATTTCTTATGTTTATGCTTGCAGTATTGGAAGATGAAGGAATAGAAATTGAAAATTTGTTTAGACTAAGTTACAGATGGGATCATAAATGTGAAGAGTGTTCATTTTCTTCTACAACTGAAATAGACACTGAACGATTCATATACTTGACGATACTAGATTGCAAATCAGTGTCTTTTATCAAATTAGTAAAATCAGCTAATCAAGATAAGAAATGCTCTCATTGTAAATCACAAATGTTGTCAACATTATATATGGAAAGATTTGGAAAATATGTCATTTTAATGCTACAACGTTGTAGAGCAAATGGAAGAAAATTGAAAACCAAAATTAACAATTTTTTGGCAAGTCAACTATCAATTTCAGGAAGAACTTTTAAAGCAGTGGCTATTATTTTCCATGATGGACCTACTACAACATCTGGACACTATACTGTGTATTTAAAGTGCAATAAAGGATGGACACATTGCAATGATGCCCATTTGGAATTCAAATGTAGGTTGCCTTACGAATTGCCAAATTCATATTTGATATTTTTGATGCCAAAGTTTTGAAAACATCATTCGGCCTATTGGGAAGATTTAAACACAAATTAAAGAGTTTATTTTTGATATTTTCAATGCAATTTGATTTGGAAACATTATTCGGCCTATTGGGAAGATGTGAAGAAGTACTGTTTGGATTATTGTTTTTCCTAATTCTTATTGCATTTTTAAAATTGTGTTTGAAAGAAATAGTTTATATATTTGATCTTTATATTATACGCGATGTAAATGAGAAAATATATTTCACGAATGTACTTCAGAGAAATAAATTATTTATTGTAGTTGAAGATTGTAATTTAGAAACTGTAGATAGGTGAAGAGGTAGTTGAACTTGTAAATATTTTCAACGCAGATTTGTTTGTTTTTTTACAATCTCATTGATTGCATTTTTTTCCCCGCTGTTATATGATGATCTGCATTGAAATCACTGTGTATGGTGAAATTCATTAGAATCTGAGAACAGCAAAAAAGGGAAACTGAATATGTTATGTAATTCTAAAATTATGTTGTATTCTTAAAACTATAATATTATATGCAAGAAAGTTTAATTTTCTTTTTTTACAGAAAGTAATACTAAAGCTTAAAGATTTTAAATTTAGCTTACAATAAAAGAACTGTAAAATAGTTTCAATGAGTTTGGTATCTACTTTAATAAAGAAGGTAAGATGAAATAATGTAATAAGCATAATAATATGAAGTAATGTTTATAGTCGCTTTTACTGCACTCATCCATTTTTTCAAACACTACCCATGCACTGATCTATAGCATTAGGCACAATTTCCACAGTCCTGCAATCACCCATGCACTATCAATGCATTTCTCCAATCACGTAGTCTGTATTCATACAGTTATAAGATCACCCAGACACTACCTATACACTAATGCAATAACCAAGGCACTACCCATGCACTCCTTCAATCACCCAGGCACTACTCATGCAATCACTCAGGCACTGCCCATGCACTCATCCAATCACCCACACATTACCCCTGCACTCATGCAATCACCCAGGTATTACCTATGCACTCCTCCAATCACCCAGCCAATACCCATACACTTATAAAATCACCTAGGCACTACCTATGCACTCATGCAATCACCCAGGCAGTACCCCTACACTCATTCAATCACCCAGGCACTACCTAGGCACTCATGCAATAACCCAAGCACTACCCTTGCACTCCTCCAATCACCCAAGCACTATCAATGCACTCCTCCAATCACCCAGACATTACCCCTGCACTCATGCAATCACCCATGCATTAGCTATGCACTCCTCCAATCACCCAGATACTATCCTTGCACGTCTACAATCACCCAGGCAGTATCCATGCAGTTCTCCAATCACCCAAGCAGTACCCATGCACTTATAAAATCACCCAGGCACTACCTATGCACTCATGCAATCACCCAGGCACTACCCATATACTCCTCCATGCACCACCTATGCACTCCTCTAATCACCCAGGCATTACCCATGCACTCCTCCAATCACCCAGCCAGTACCCATATACTTATAAAACCACTGAGGCACTACCTATGCACTCATGCAATCACCCAGGCACTACCCCTACACTCTTGCAATCACCCAGGCACTACCTATGCACTCATGCAATAACCCAAGCACTACCCTTGCACTCTTTCAATCACTTTGGCATCACCCCTGCAGGCATGCAGTCACACAGGCACTACCTATGCACTTATGGAATAATCCAACACTACCTTTCCACTCTTTCAGTCATCCAGGCACTACCCTGACCCTCCTTCAATCACCCAGACAGTACCCATGCACTCCTGAAATCACCCAGACACTACCTATGCAATCGTCTAATCACTCAGGCACTACCCATGCACTCCTCTATTCACCCAGACATTATCCCTGCATTCATGCAATCACCCCGGCATTACCCATGCACTCCTTCAATCACTCAGGCAGTGCCCATGCAGTCATGCATGCACTCAGGCACTTCTGTGGCACTCATGCAATCACCCAAGCACTACCCATGCAGTATTCCAATCATCCAGGCACTACTGCTGCACTCATGCAATCACCCTGGTACTACTCATGCACTCCTCCAATCACCCAGGAACTACCCATGCAGTCCTACATGCATCCAGGCACTACCCATGCACTCTTCCATGCACCCAGGTATTACCCATGCAGTCCTTCAATCACCCAGACATTACCCCTGGACTCATGCAATCACACAGGCATTACCCATGCACTCGTTCAATCACCCAGCCAGTACCCATATACTTATAAAACCACCGAGGCACTACCTATGCACTCATGCAATCACCCAGGCACTACCCCTGCAGTCATGTAATCACCCAGGCACTACCTATGCACTCATGGAATAACCTAGGCACTACCCTTGCACTCGTCCAATCACCCAGGCAGTATCCTTGCTCTCCTTCAATCTCCCAGACACTACCTATGCACCCATCTAATCACTAAGGTACTACCCATGCACTCCTCCATTCACGGAGACATTAGCGCTGCATTCATGCAATCACCCACGCACTACTCATGGAGTCTTTCAATCATCCAGGCAGTACTCCTGCACTCATGCAATCACTCAGGTAAAACTCATGCATTCCTCCAATCACCCAGGCACTACCCATGCACTCATGCAATCACCCAGGCATTACCCATGCACTCCTTCATACAACACATACAAATTTGTCTTTTTTAACCAAATAGGCGGTTCTAACAAGAACCATTTTTTTGCTTCTTTTTGTTTTATAATTTTTTTGTTTTTTGAAACTTTTTTGGTGTTTTAAAAAAAAAATGAACAAACAGAGAAAACTGAGAAAACTTTTCTGTAAGCTTTTGCAATTAAAAAATCATTGCAAAAAAAAATTAACAATGGTGGCTTCTTGCAGCGAAAACAATTGCCTCAACAGACTGTTCACCATAACAAAGAACTTTTTTGCACTTTGTTCTAGACCAGCACACTCTGGCCTAATATCAGGTCCTCTGCTAGAAGTTGAGGTACCAGCTGAGGTGCTAGGTCCTGCATCTTGATCACCTTGCTGGGCTTGTTGTTCCAGCTCTCGTCGATGTTGCTCCCGTGCTAGCCGACGAGGGTGCATCGTTTGGAGGTGCTTGAGCATGGACGAAGTACCTCACAAGTATTTTTCTCGGAGCCCCGAGATATTATTCTTTCGCAAATAGTGCAGGAGACCTTCCTCACGTTCACCTTTTTGTCCAGCTGGAAACGTAAACAACGCCCAGACGATGCTCTCCTTTCTTGTTTTTGTGGGTTCCTCCAAGTCCTCTTCTTCACCAAGGATGTCATCTTGTGGATTTGAAGATGCCATTCTTCTAGTTTTTCTTTTTAAAAAACACCAAAAAAAATGCTAGAAGAGCACTAAACACAAAAGGTGTGTCTCCTGGCAATGTTGTTGGAGGAATGAGAAATTTGGGTGGGGTGCTGTAATTTCTAGTATAAAAAGCTTCTTAACCAATTAAACACTTTCTTTTGAAGTCACATGGGTTTGCATACACGGCGCGCACCCGGAGCGATTCCAGGAAAATATATTTAACAATAATCTATCTTTATTCCAGTTACAAATATATGATATTTACAATTTTGTTAAATAATCTCTTGGTATAATATATATAATAAAGTTATATATATATATACTTTTAAAGCTTAAAGATTTGCGATGGGTTCGCGCACCCGGCACGCCCCCGAAAATACGTACGTGACGTTACGCGGGCCCGAGAACCGCACACCCATCGCATGCCGAACACGCATCGTACACGTCTTAACCAATATGGCGGCAAAATTCTTGGATTCGCGCAACCACCGTGACTGGTACACGATCAGTACGCAAATCCAGATTTCTTTAAAAAAAAAGATAAAGCATATTTTAGAAAGCAGAAATATCACCTTATTTCTATAAAAGTTTAACATTTTAGAAAAAGTATTTTTGGACATAATTGGAAATTAGCATTTAAAAAACCTTTGAAATTAAATGAAAAAACCACAGGTTTCATGGACGTTATAGTTAGAACTTAGCATTTAAAAAACCTTAGAAATTAAATGAAAAAACCACAGGTTTCATGGACGTTATAGTTAGAAATTAGCATTTAAAAAACCTTTGAAATTCACTGAAAAAACCATAGGTTTCAGGCACGTTATAGTTAGAAATTAGCATTTAAAAAACCTTTGAAATTCACTGAAAAAACCAGAGGTTTCAGGGACGTTATAGTTAGAAATTTTTATTTAAAAAACCTTAGAAATTCACAGAAAAAAACCGTAGGTTTCAGGGACATTATAGTTAGAAATTAGCATTTAAAAAACCTTAGAAATTCACTGAAAAAACCACAGGTTTCAGGGACATTATAGTTAGTTGGACATTTCACTCGTACAAAACCAGAGAAATTCGGCCGTTATAGTTAGTTGAGGTAACTATAACTCGCGGCCCCGCAATGCAGTGCTGATGACGTAACATGTACATCACTCATGACATGGTCAGTGACATCACTGATGACATCTCAAATGACATCACTGATGACATCACTGATTACATCATCCATTTGATAATCTGATGCACCTACTCACACCCTGATATAACCTTTGATACACCCACTCTAAAATACAGACTACCATTTTCGAAACCAAAGACTCACCAATACCAGTTACTACATACCCACTCACTGATTCCTAGGTCTACACACACATCTACTCATTCACCCATTCAGTTACTCATCAATACAGCACTATCATATACATTCACACACCTATACAGACACTCACACACCGCCACTCACCCATAGAGTTACTGTTGGCAGCGATTTTTTGACTCGGTAGAACCGAGTTATATCAGAAAGGTAGAAAAAGGTTGGTCCCACAGGGACCCCCAGGCCCAAAGATATGTAATTTTTGTTTTGTTTTTTAAGCGGAAGTCGCGCAAGGTGCGCAAATCCCGCCGAGAATTTTTTAAAAAAATGAAGCACTCTAGAATCTCGCCCCATAATGCTTTGCTGGGCCTTTGGTTGGCATTGTATTTTTGCCCATAACTTTGCTTGGGGTGGTCCTAGGAGGATGGGACCACCACCGAATCGTTCAGCATGATATGCTCTTTGTGTTCAAGGCATCTGCTTGGTCCTCCCCTAGGTTAGGGGGACCCCAAAATCATTACCTCTCTCATTGCCTAATATTTTTCAAAGCTCACTTTTGTGAATTGGTTATATGCTTTTTAGAATGTAAAGGTAAAGTTGTTTTATCAAAGGGTAGTGGGTGCAGTAGCTAACTCCGCTAAGTGGCGGAGTCTGAGTTTTTGCATGAATTCCGGGTTTTCAGTGTAATGCGTAGTTAGCAAATCTCCGCAACCTCCGTTAGCGGAGCAGAGTTCATTGTCCACGGTTACTCTGTTTCCTTGATCTGTGAAGTGTACCCCATCACTTCTGTAGATGTGATCCATATCAAAACGTAGATTGTTGTTATATATGGAGCCCATCCTATGGTCTCTGAGGTAAGCAGAAACAGCTTTATTGACATTTTTTCTAGCTTTCTCAATCTGTGGACAGAATTGATTTGACCACTTCCATTTCTGTCTTTGGCATATATTAGAGTATACAAAGAAAGTTTGAGGTAAAAGCAACATCAATTGTGCAAAGGTGTCCTTCATTAGCATTTCTAGACCTACCCCAGTCAATGTGCCTAGGTCATTGCCACCACAGTGCACAATCATGAGGTCAGGGGTTTGGAGATGCAAAAAGGTTTTAACCAAAGGCATCAATTGGTGCCACTTTTATCCTCTCTCTGCAATCCATTTAATATCCACATTTTGCAAAGCTAGGTCTGTGTCAATACCTCTGCGTTCAGCATACCTTTTGCACCAGAAAACATAGCTGTGTCCAACAATCCACACTGTAGGCATCTTGAAAGGATGTCTGGAAGTAATGAAAAGTTGTCTGTAGCTGAGGTAGTCAGTTGGTAGAATGAGAGGTATCTAAAATGGTGGACAACATGCTGTTTTAAAAAAAGTAGAGAATTAATTGGCTGTTTAAGAAGGTTGTACACTCAAAAATAGGGTACATGTTACTTTCTTTAAAAAGCATGTTCTTTATTGGTTAGTAGAAAATGTTTGAAAGGTACAGTAGATAGGATAAGGAGATAATTTGCAAACGTCAACCACACCTGCTGTTTGCATTTGTAACCTTTTGTGTTGGATTTGAAAATATGGTGAACTTGTGACCTGTCAGTTCAGTTGAATGTTCCATGAACTGTTACTATGGAAACTGGCATTACGCAGAATGGGGGAAGGGTTGAAACTTAACTGTGTACTTAAAATGTGAAATTTTAATTTATATATAGGTGATATGTTATTAAAGTATAATTTCCCAAGTCAGTAGTATCTTTAGAAGTGGTGTGTTGTTAGAAAATAGTGGTATTTTTATTTGTAATATATTTTTGAACTCCCGTATGGATTCGTGGCTCCATCCCGTTGGTGCACGGTGGAATCGCGACTCCAAAAAATTCCAGAACCAGTTTGGGCACTTTTAGAAGTCTGTTGGTAAGGGTTAATATGTCTAACCAATAGAAATGTGTTTTATAATTTGAAATAATGTAGGAAGCAATGTGATTTGTTACTTATATGTATTTGTGTGGGGAAAGAGAGGGAAAGTTTGCCATTACTGGTTTTACCTTGCTGAGAGTGGTGCATTACATTGATTGTGTGCATAAGAAAATCTTTACGAGTTTGTGATATTTTAAATTCTACAAATCAATTTGGAAGGTGAGTTATAAATTTGTGAGGTGTATTATGTATTAGGTATATTTTTAATCTTTAAAAATGATTGATGAACTGTGATGTTTGAAATATATTATTTAATGTAGAGATGTGTATTGTAGTTTGTTTTATTGTAGTTAAATGTTGTTTGAAATAGATTTTGTATAGTAATATGTGTATATTGGAAGATGGATTAGTGATTATGGTAGTTTGTTTTAGTGTGTGGATATTTACATTTGTAGTATACCGCATAATTTTAGGTGTTGCTTTAAAATTGGAGGTGGAGTCTGTCAAGTTTTGAGGTGTGCATGGACTTCTGTCTCAAGTGTGTCTCTACTTGTATATGTATTTTCATATGTCTTATACATTTGAAGGTGCATGATGTATTACAAAGAGGTGTTGTTGCTTTTTATGTGGTAGGCTCAAGACTGAGTAGTAGTGGAATGGTGAAGATGCAGCATAATAGTGTGGTTTAAAAGATGTTGACATAAGGTATTATTGATTAGGCTTCTTTTTTTAAGTTTCTAGAAAGGTACAGTTGAAATATGCCACATAATCTTTGGTGTTTGCTTGAAATTGGAAGTTTGTTCTGTGAATTTTTAAGGTTTGGATAGTGTTATGGTACAGACATATTCATGTATGCTTTTAGGAATATAGTGAGACTTTTAGTAAAGACATGTGAAGGGTTCCTGCTTTGTATTTGGGTAGGTGTAACATTATAAGTAGTTGTTGAATGGTAAAGCAGCAGCCCGAAAGGGAGGTTTGAGATGTTTGTAGAGATGTTATTTATTAGAGTAATTTGTATGATGTGTGTAAAGTTATATTTCATATATACCACATAATTTTCAGTGTCTGTTTGAAAATTGAAGTGTAGTGTGTGAAGCTATGCGCTGTGGATGATGTTGTGACTGAGATATGTGTCTACTTGCACATATATTATGGTATGTGTTATGCGAAGATGATAAATGTATAAAACAGAGGTATATATTTATCTGTGTATTACTTTTATATATGATGCTGCTAGCAAAAGGTACAGACATATGCATACATGGTTTTAGAAATATGGGGAGACTTTCATGAAAGATAAGTGAAGTGTTGCTTTGCTGTTAGCTATGCTCTATACTTGATTACTACTAGAATAGTGAAGCAGTAGTACTAGAAAAGTGATGTTTAAGATATGTTGGGAGAGAAATGATTGATTATGGTACTTTATAAGACTCTGTGTTAAAGTTCACTCGGAATTTGCCGCATAAATCTAGGTGTGTTTAAAATGTTAAGTGTAGTCTGTCAAGTTTTAAGGCCTTTATGGTCTTGCGAGTGTGGATGTTTCTTCTTGCACATGTATTCTAATATGTGTAATGCTTTTGGCAATAGGTATAGATAGAAGCATGCATGCTTTTAGGAATATGGTTAGAGTTATGGAAGAGACATGTGATAGGTTGCTGCTTTATGTTTGACTAGGCCCAATATTCGTAGAATGGTGAAGCTGCAGCCCAAAAGTGAGTTTTAAGACATGTTAGCAGAAGGGATTACTGATTAGTCTACTTTCTATGAGTCTGGTGAAAGGTACACTTGAAATACACTGCAGAAATGTAGGTGTGTCTTTGAAATGTAAAGTTCAGTTTACTTGTTTATTTCTGTTATATATAATGATGATTTCAAAAGATAGACATACATGCATGTATAGTTTCAGGAATATGGTGAGATTTATAACAGACTCCTGTTTAGCTTTTATGGTTTATTTTGAATACGCCCAACACCCTGAGTAGTTACAGAATTTTGAAGCTGCAGTACAAAAGTGTAAACCATGTCATAGACCTGACTTTTGTGTTGCAGTTTCAGTATTCTGCTACTACTCAGGATGTTGCACCCCTCCAATCACTCAGGTACTACTGCAGTACTACTCCAATCACCCAGGTAGTATACATGCACTTATAAAATCACCCAGGCACTTTCTATGTACTCCTGTAATCTCCCAGAAATTACTCCTGCAATCATGGAATCACCAGGCATTACCTATGTACTCCTCTAATCCCCCAGACATAACTCCTGCAATCATGCAATCATCGTGCCTAACAAAAATGAATGTGTCCTCATGTAATGCAACTGGTGCTATGTAAAGCGCTCTGATACCCGATTCGGGTCAAGTTCGCGCTATATAAAACTCTGTAAAATAAAAAATAAAAAATCAATGCGTTAGCTATACACTGGTTTAATCACGCAGGCGCTACCCTTGCACTCCTTCAATCACCCTGTCAGGATCTATGCACTCCTCCAATCACTTAGCCAGTACCTATACACTTATAAAATCACCCAGGCACTTCCTTTACACTTTTGCAATCACTGAGGCACTACTACAGTAGTACTCTAATCACCCAGGCAGTACTGATGCACTTATAAAATCACCCAGGCACTTTCTATATACTCCTGTACTCCCCCAGATATTACCTCTGAACTCATGCAATCACCAATGTATTAGCTATACACAGGTTTAATCACCCAGGCAATACCCTTGCACTCCTCCCATTACATTTTCAGGATCTATGAACTCCTCCAATCACTTAGCCAGTACGAATGCACTTATAAAATCACCCACTCACTTGCTATATACTCCAGAAATCCCCCGATATTACCCCTGTAGTCATGGTATCACCCAGGCGCTAGTTATGTACTACCCCTGCAGTCATAGAATCATGCAGTGTCTACCTATGCAGTTATGTATTAACCCACACACTACCCTTACAGTCATAGAATCACCCAGGCCCTACTGTTGCACTCATCTATTCACCTAGGCACTTCTTAGTGAGTCATCTAGGCCTTCGGGTGCTATTTATACACTTATCCATGCACTGAACCTTTATGTGTGCACTCATGCAATTAGACAGTCACTATCCATCTTCTCCTGCAATTACCCAGCGACTACCTTTGGAGTCCTACAATCACCCAAGCACTACCCATGGAGTTTTGCAATCACTCAGGCAGATCTATTAGATGTCTCAGTTTCTAGGTTTCACTATATTTCAGAAATATTGTATACATATTTCTTTTAGATATGATGATGATTTGAAAATGTAGAGACATATGTATGCAAGCTATTAACAATATGGAGAGACATATACTCGAGTCATGTAATAGTCTGCTGTTTTATATTTGGCTAGGCCCATCACTCATGCAGATATAAAAACACACAAGTACTACCCATGCAGTCTTCCAATGATTCAGTCACTACATATGCAGTGCTGTAATCACTCAGGCATTACTCCTGCACTCATGCAAATGTCCAGGCACTAGCTATGCACTCATGCAATCACCAAGATATTACCCATGCACTCTTTGAGTCATGTAGCCACTACTCATGTACTTATATAATCACTCAGGCACTAACGTTGTACTCTTTCAATCACAGAGGCACTAGCCTTGTACTTATGCAGTCACTCACCCAGTAGTCATGGTGTTATGAAATCACCCAGGCACTACCTTTGCACTCATTTATTCACTCAGGCGTTGCCTCCGTAGTCCTGAAATCACCCAAGAAGTACCTCTGTACTGATGCAATCACCAATGCATTAGCTATACAGTTCTTCAATCACCCAGGCACTATCCTTGCACTCTTTCAGTCATGGAGGCAGTACACTTGTACTTATGTAGTTACTCAGGCAATACTCATGCACTTATAAAATCACCCAGGCACTACCTTTGCACTCCTGTAATCAGTGAGACAGTACCTTAGTACTTCTGTAATCACCCAGGCAGTACTGATGGACTTATAAAATCACCCACTCACTTACTATGTACTCCAGTAATTCCCCAGATATTACCCCTGCAGTTATGCAATCACCCAGGCACTTGTTATGTACTACCCCTGCAGTTATAGAATCATGCAGTTTCTACCTATGCACTCCTGTAATAACCCAGGCACTACCCTTGCAGTCATAGAATCACCCAGGCTCTACTGTTGCACTAATCTATTCACTTAGGCACTTCTTAGTGACTCATCTATGCCTTCAGGTGGTATTTATACACTTATCCATGCACTGAACCTTTATGTGTGCTCTCATGTAATTATCAAGCCACTATCCATCTTCTCCTGCAATTACCCAGCGACTACCTTTAGAGTCATACAATCACCCAAGCACTACCCATGGAGTTTTGCAATCACTCAGGCAGATCTTTTACATGTCTCAGTTTCTAGGTTTCACTATATTTCAGAAATATTGTATATATATTTCTTTTAGATATGATGATGATTTGAAAAGGTAGAGACATATGTATGCATGCTTTTAACGATATGGAGAGACTTATGGTTGAGTCATGTAATAGTCTGCTGTTTTATATTTGCCTAGGCCCAACACTCCTGCAGTTATACAAACACCCAAGTACTACCCATGCAGCCTTCCAATGATCCAGACAGTACATATGCACTGATGCAATCACCCAGGCATTACTCCTGCACTCATGCAAACATCCAGACACCAGTTATGCACTCATGCAATCACCAAGGTATTACCCATGCACTCTTTGAATCATGTAGCCACTACTCATGCACTTATGTAATCAGTCAGGCACTAACGTTGCACTCTTTCAATCACAGAGGCACTAGCCTTGTACTTATGTAATCACTCAGCCAGTAGTCATGGTATTATTAAATTACCCAGGCACTACCTTTGCACTCATTTATTCACTCAGGCGTTATCTCAGTAATCCTGAAATCACCCAAGAAGTACCCATGCTCTTATAAAATCACCCAGTCACTTTCTATGTAGTCATGCAAATCACCAGATATTACTCCTGTAGTTATGCAGTCACCCAGGCGTTACCTATGTACTCCTTTAATCCCCCAGACATTACCTCTGTACTCATGCAATCACCAATGCATTAGCTATACAGTGCTTCAATCACCCAGGTACTATCCTTGCACTCTTTCAATCACGGAGGCACTACTCTTGTACTTATGTAATCACTCAGGCAATAACCATGCACTTATAAAATCACCCAGGCACTACCTTTGCACTCCTGTAATCAGTCAGGAAGTACCTTAGTACATCTGTAATCACCCAGGGCAGCATTCATGGACTTATAAAATCACCCACTCACTTCCTTTGTACTCCAGTAATCCCCCAGATATTACCCCTGCAGTCATGCAATCACCGCACTACCCCTGCAGTCATAGAATGAATGAATGGATTTTTATATAGCGCATTGCTACCCGTCGGCATCCTAGCGCTGTAGCAGGACTGAGGAGGAAGGGGAAGGTCCCTATGGGAAAAGCCAGGTCTTCAGTTGTTTCCGGAAGGCCAGGTGGTTGGGTTCCTTACGAATGGAAAGAGGTAGGGAATTCCAAAGCTTGGATGAGTTATATGAAAAGAGGCGACCGCCTGATATGGACCTCATAATTCTTGGAACCTCAGCCAGATGGGGCTCGTTGGAGCGGAGACTTCTGGGGGCCTTATAAGGTCTGACTAGGGCCTTGGTGAGGGGTGGGCCATTCCCCTTCAGAGATTTATGAGTGATACATAGGGCCTTGAAGTGGATTCTCTCCTGAACCGGGAGACAGTGGAGGGAGCGAAGGGCGGGTTTGGCTGAGGAGCGGTTGTTGGTTCCTGTGAGCAGTCTAGCTGCCGAATTCTGAATAACCTGCAACTTGGTGGTTACTGACTTCGGGGCACCCAGATAGAGAGAGTTGCCAAGATCTAATCTGGACAGGATCAAGGCCTGGATCAGGAGCTTTCTAGATAGACCGGGGAGCAAGGGAAGAACTTTCCGGATTGTTCTGAGAAGGCCATAGCATACGGCGGCAGTCTTTCTCGCTTGGGTCTTGAAAGAGAGTTCCTGGTCCAGCCAGATTCCTAGGCTCTTTATTTCAGGTTTTGGGATGGGAGCCGGGCCCATACTGGCTGGCCACATGGTGTTAGATTTGAAACTAAGCTGGTTGCCGAGAACCATCAGCTCGGTTTTATCACCATTGAGCTTTAGGTGTGATAAGATCATCCAGTTGGTGACTTCCTTAAGGCAGGAGTGGAGATCTGTAGGTGACTGCTCGGCCTGGTTCATGCAGTCTCTACCTATGCACTCAAGTAATAACCCAGGTACTACCCTTGCAGTCATAGAATCACCCAGGCCCTACTGTTGCACTCATCTATTCACCTAGGAACTTCTAAGTGAGTCATCTATGCCTTCAGGTGCTATTTATACACTTATCCATGCACTCAGCCTTTATGTGTGTACTCATGCAATTAGCCAGTCACTATCCATCTTCTCCTGCAATTACCCAGCGACTACCTTTGGAGTCATACAATCACTCAAGAACTACCCATGGAGTTTTGCAACCACTCAGGCAGATCTATTACATGTCTCAGTTTTTAGGTTTCACTATATTTCAGAAATATTGTATACATATTTCTTTTAGATATGATGATGATTTGAAAATGTAGGGACATATGTATGCAAGCTTTTAACAATATGGAGAGACTTATAGTTGAGTCATGTATTAGTCTGCTGTTTTATATTTGGCTAGATGCAACACTCATGTAGTTATAAAAACACCCAAGTACTATCCATGCAGTCTTCCAATGATCTAGTCACTACATATACAGTGCTGTAATCACTCAGGCATTACTCCTGCACTCATGCAAACATCCAGACACTAGCTATGCACTCATGCAATCACCAAGGTATTACCCATGCACTCTTTGAATCATGTAGCCACTACTCATGCCCTTATATAATCAGTCAGGCACTAACGTTGTACTCTTTCAATCACAGAGGCACTAGCCTTGTACTTATGTAATCACTCAGCCAGTAGTCATGGTATTATTAAATTACACAGGAACTACCTTTGCACTCATTTATTAACTCAGGCTTTATCTCAGTAGTCCTGAAATCAACCAAGAAATACCCATGCTCTTATAAAATCACCCAGTCACTTTCTATGTAGTCATGTAAATCACCAGATATTACTCCTGTAGTCATGCAGTCACCCAGGCGTTACCTATGTACTCCTTTAATCCCCCAGACGTTACCTCTGTACTCATGCAATCACCAATGCATTATCTATACAGTGCTTCAATCACCAAGGCACTATCCTTTCACTCTTTCAATCATGGAGGCACTACTCTTGTACTTATGTAATCACTCAGGCAATATTCATGCACTTATAAAATCACCCAGGCACTACCTTTGCACTCCTGTAATCAGTCAGGCAGTACCTTAGTACTTCTGTAATCACCCAGGCAGTATTCATGGACTTATAAAATCACCCACTCACTTCCTATGTTCTCCAGTAATCCCCCAGATATTACCCCTGCAGTCATGCAATCACTAGCACTAGTTTTGTACTACCCCTGCAGTCATAAAATCATGCAGTCTCTACCTATGCACTCATCTAATAACCCAGGCACTACCCTTGCAGTCATAGAATCACCCAGGCCCTACTGTTGCACTCATCTATTCACCTAGGAACTTCTAAGTGAGTCAACTATGCCTTCAGGTGCTATTTATGCACTTATCCATGCACTCAGCCTTTATGTGTGCACTCATGCAATTAGTCAGCCACTATCCATCTTCTCCTGCAATTACCCAACGACTACCTTTGGAGTCATACAATCACTCAAGCACTACCCATGGAGTTTTGCAACCACTCAGGCAGATCTATTACATGTCTCAGTTTTTAGGTTTCACTATATTTCAGAAATATTGTATACATATTTCTTTTAGATATGATGATGATTTGAAAATGTAGGGACATATGTATGCAAGCTTTTAACAATATGGAGAGACTTATAGTTGAGTCATGTAATAGTCTGCTGTTTTATATTTGGCTAGACGCAACACTCATGTAGTTATAAAAACACCCAAGTACTACCCATGCAGTATTCCAATGATCTAGTCACTACATATGCAGTGCTGTAATCACTCAGGCATTACTTATACTGCACTCATGCAAACATCCAGACACTAGCTATGCACTCATGCAATTACCAAGGTATTACCCATGCACTCTTTGAATCATGTAGCCACTACTCATGCACTTATATAATCAGTCAGGCACTAACGTTGCACTCTTTCAATCACAGAGGCACTAGCCTTGTACTTATGTAATCACTCAGCCAGTAGTCATGGTATTATAAAATCACCCAGGCACTATCTTTGCACTCATTTATTTACTCAGGCGTTATCTCAGTAGTCCTGAAATCACCCAAGAAGATATTTCAGAAATATTGTATACATATTTCTTTTAGATATGATGATGATTTGAAAAGGTAGAGATGTATGTATGCATGCTTTTAACAATATGGAGAGAGTTTTGGTTGAGTCATGTAATAGTGTGCTGCTTTGTATTTGGCTAGGCCCAACACTCATGCAGTTATAAAAACACCCAAGTACTACCTATGCAGTCTTCCAATGATCCAGGCACTACATATGCACTGCTGCAATTACCCAGGTTATTACCCATGCACTCATGAAATCACCCAGGCACTACCTATGCACTCATGCAAACACCCAGGTATTACCCATGCACTCTTTCAATCACCCAGCCACTATCCGTGAACTTATATAATCTCTCAGGTACTACCCTTGCACTCCTTCTATAATGCAGGTATTACCCTTGTTCTTATGTAATCACTCAGTCAGTACTCATGCACTTATTAAATCACCCAGGCACTACCTTTGCACTCCTCCAATCACTCAGGCATTCCCTCAGTACTCCTCCAATCACCCAAGCAGTACTCATGCAGTTATAAAATCACGCACTGATTTGCTATGTACTCCAGTAATCCTCCAGATATTACCCCTTTAGTCATACAATCACCCAGGCACTAGTTATGTACTACTCTTGCAGTTGTAGAATCATCCAGGTCCTACTGTTGCACTTATCTATCCATCTAGGCACTACTCAATGTATTTCTTTAATTATAGATGACAATATTTGTATGTAATTATTTTAATAATAAATATTTTTAGAAAGATAATAAACTTTTTTTTTTAATTCTCCATAATTATTAAGAAATATTCAGTATGACAAGAAAAGTTCTAAAGAAAAGACAACAAAGAAAACATAAGTATTTAAAGGATGGAGAAAAGCAGAAAGTAGATGAAGTACAATATGTGACGTTGAAGAAAAAGTCTTCTGGTAAGAGAACAAAAGAATTTGTTAAAAGTCTTTTAAAAATGTAATCTATTTTCAAAATGGGGGAAAGAGAAAGAAAAGTACTACAAGCAATCAGAAGCAAAAGAAAAAAGGAGAAATTAATGCAAAATCAGGTTATACGAAAACAATCCATGTTGAAAAAAGGATGAAAGAATATAAAGACATTAGGAAGAGAATGTATAAAAGTAGAGTACTACAAAATTTATTGAAAGATTGCAAAAAATATAAAAAAGACCAGCATTTTACAAGAAGAAAGAACAGATTGAAAGTGTAGTCGAAATGGCTTTTGAATTGAAAAGAAAATTGTTTATATTAGTATTGAAGAGAATGAAAACATTGAATAAAACAATGCACTTTATGAAGGAGAAAAGTAAAAGGAAAAGACTGGTTAATAGAACTAACTTTTGTAAATAAAAAAAACATTCGGGTGAATGGAAGCACACTTCTACTACTGAACCTTTTTTCAACGAAGAAAGCTATTTACAACAAAGTACATTAGTTCATGCAGTTGATACCAGGGGTCGTTGTTAAGAGGTTAAAAACGGCTGTTCAATTGAAAAAGAAAAGATGGTTCCTAGAAATGTGGAAGAAGTAATAGCTGAAGAAGTTCAAGGGAGACGTACACAAGCTCCAGTGTATAAGTGGGATTGTAGTAGTATTTGTAGTATACGACAGGAATCTATTGATATATTACGATTTTTTTTTACGATATTATGGAAAAAAGTGTTAAACAGAAGATTAAGATGTTGCAAGGACTAGATCCTTGTAAAGTGAGAAAATATAGTAACTTGCAGGGTCATTCTCTGGCTTGTCTTTCTAGAAAAGTGTGTTGAAGTACTTTTCATTATTTAAGAATGTTAGCAGTACATCACTCAGAAATGCGGAAATTAGTAAGAAGATTGTACTATGTAAAAAGTCCTGCATTATCTTTAAGTTAAATAAACACTGCTCTTTTGCATGGTTCAGTATTGGATGTAAAAAAGTTTCTGATGATATACAGTTACGTTTCTTTGGTCCTGAAGGGGAGTGTAGAGAAAGTGAGAGTTTGATAAGTGTAGGTGTTGAAGAAGAGGTAGAAGATAGTACTACTGAAAAATGTGCAGAAGAAATTACAAAGTTTAAGGTACTTTCTTGTGAAAAACCAAACTATGTTTGTATTTGTTGTCGACGTACTCACTAGAGAAGTCAAACTAGGACTGTTGATGTGTATTTAAAAAGTGAAAAGTAAAACAATGATAATGGGAGCAATTTGGTGCTTATTTGTTGGTGGAAGGTCGTTTTGAGTTGGGTAGTGATCAACGTATTTGTAAATATTTACGGCAAATTAGAAGAGAACAAAATGCCAGCTAGAGCTGTACATAATAACCTAGAGTTGGTAGCTCTTCCTCCGGAACTGGTAGATTTAAATACGTATGAAGCCATTCTTATTCAATCTGTGCACCCATTTCAGGCTACAGTTCGTATGGATCCTAAAACAGGTAAGCTGCCTCCAACAGTTTTACAAAGAGGTTTAAAGGAAGAGTTTTGAATTTACCTTTAGATTTTAAGAAAAATATTGAAAATGTTGGTGTAGAGAGAGAGGAAAGTGAACCTGTAGTTATTCTAGTTAATGGTGTATCAACAAAGAGTCGGAAAATATGTCAAGAGTTCCTTTTCATAATCTCTCTAATCAAGAACATGTAGCGATTAGATCATTGACTGAGGACAAAAGCATTACAATAAAGCAAGCTGACAAAGGGGGCGCCACGGTCATACAATCCACTTCGGATTACAACACCGAGTGCCAACGCCAACTACGGAATAGTAAATTCTATACTCCGATAACAACAAACCCTACGACTCGATTAACGACCGAGATAACCACCATGGTCTATGAGGCAGAGAGTAATGGGTGGATCAGTGGTAAAGAAGCTGATTTCTTGATTACCAAACATCCCAAAACACCCTATTTTTACACTCTGCCGAAAATACATAAGGGGACCACCCCTGTTCCGGGCAGACCTATAGTTTCAGGAATCGGCTCACTCTTAGAGCCGCTCTCAAAATTCTGCGACCATTACCTACAACCTTTGGTCAAACAGACACCATCATACATCAGGGACACAACAGATATCCTCTGTGTTATAGGTGAACTAGAAAACACAGGCGATATTGACCTCCTGGTCACCTTGGATGTGGAACAACTGTATACCAATATCCCACAGAGAGAGACATTGGCATTAATAGAATCTGCACTAAGTGGGAGTGAATGGACAGCAGCAACACCCATTTCGTTCATCATGCAATGTGCCACCCTGGCCTTAACAGAAAACTTTTTTGAGTTTGACAGCCAACTCTTCCACCAGTCTCAGGGTACTTCGATGGGGAGTACCTTTGCCCCCAGTGTGGCATGTTTGTATATGGCGGCGTTTGAACAAGAGACCATCCAACATGCGAGTAACCCCTTCGGAGCTAACCTGAGACTGTGGAAGAGGTACATAGATGACATCCTCATCTTTTGGCAGGGTGACATACAGAGATGCGCTGAATTTTGCGAGTGGATTAACACAAAAAACCAGTACTTGAAATTCACCCACACTATATCTGCCACGAACATTGCCTTCCTAGATCTCACCATCAGATTACAAGAGGGTAGAATAACGACATCCCTATACAAAAAGCCTACCGACAGAAACAGCTTGCTACTGTACAGCAGCTATCATCCTGCTACACTGAGAAATAACCTTCCCTTCAGCCAATTTCTAAGAATTAGAAGAAATTGTAGTTCTACAGAGGGCTACAAAATTGAAGCAGAGATACTGGCTGACAATCTGCTGAAGAGACAATACCCTAAGAAACAGGTTCACTGTTGCATGAAACGAGCAAGAAATAATAATCGTGAAAGCCTCCTAGAGGTACATGAGAAAGAACCCACTGACATTTTGACCTGTGTGACCACGTACACACCTAGATCCAATCTAATAAAGAAGGCAGTGAACAAACACTGGGCAATTCTGAACACGGGTACTCTGTCAATACCCAAACCAAGGTTTGCGTTTAAACGTACCAACAATTTGAAAGATATGTTGGTGCACACTAGACCCAAGAAGAGCAACATCCCTAACCAGAGGCAACTGTGGGATCTCCCACCCGTGACAGGACACTATCCCTGCGGCTCTTGTATCGTGTGCCCACAGACCAGACACACCAAACAATTGGTTCTATCAGACACATTTACATGGACGCTAATCAAACACACTAACTGTAACACCCCACGTTGTGTGTACATGCTGACCTGCCCTTGTGACAAGAGGTATGTTGGCATGACCATGAGGCCCGTTAAGGTCAGAATCACTGAGCATAAGAGCAATATTCGTTGCCATAAAACTACCACCAAACTATACACCCACTTCTCTGAACTCGGACACCCCCAGAGAGTCTACGCTGGGTCATCCTAGAATCCCACCAACAAATAACACAGACTGCTTTGTACAGGATTGAACAAAGGTGGGTGTTCCGTCTTGACTTAGCAAATGACGGCCTGAACGATGCCATACCCTGGAGCACCCTTAATTAATCTGATATATACAACCATTATCTGCAACTTTAACAAATTAATATATCAGCTTAAGACTCCACGCTAGTCTCTCACCTCTTTATATATCTCTGCCACATGATATCGACATCAGGCTAGTCAGATATGGAGATTAGGCTATGTTAGGACGATATATCTAACAACTAACAATAGAGTACAATACTACACTCTAAGATGGCCGACATACGAATCACCCAATCGGCAGTCGCCAGCAACTTATGCACAAATTTGGCGCAGTGACGTGAGCACTTTTGCACTGTATAAATTCTTGTTCACATTGTTGATAAAACCGCTCCACTCAATGCCAAATTTGAAGCCCTTGATGCGCGTCCACATCAAGGTAATAGCCAGAACTATAGACCTTCACCACATTCAAAGATGGCCTCCATGGTTACACTGTAGATGATGTCATGCCGACACCATCACACCACACACCAGGTGCGGCTGATTTACCATGCTTAATGGCACCAGGAGAGGGTATTTAAGACAGGAACCGACAACATGTCTTTTCCTTCCTGATGCAGCAGAGCGGGTAGGTGAGCTGGACTGCTCTGAGCGGGAGCAGGTGAGTATGGATTACACGTTGAGACTATGCCTGGTCACAAGCTTTTAAGAGAGGTAAGAGGTGCTGGGAATTGCTGACAAGTTACCGCTGGTCTTTGGGAAGGGTACGCTGACTCTGATGTTCTGTAGAGCTCTGCACTAAGACATAGCTTGGGCGCTGTAGGCGCTCTTAACACACCGCACGATTGGCATAATGTCGGAGCGCATGGTGAAGGCGCCAGCAGCTACGCAGGCAGGTCTGGGGCACTTTTGAGTCTGTTTAATAACCTTGTCAATGATACCAATTTCACGACTATGGGCTTACTTTAACCTGAACCATGCCCACTTTCACTTTTAATGCTCTAGAGTCATGGCCTTAGCAACTAAACGTTGTGCCTACAAGCCCACACCCAACATATTTTGTTGTTTGTTTTTTCCTTTTAATAAACAGCGACACTACGTTGAGTGTCCATATACTCCGCTGCGGTCTGATGAAGCAGCACTTGAATCCTTAAGAGGTGAGCTGATACTCACTCACCATGTTGTTCAATTACTCTAACTGGTTACACAGAGGTTTTATATTCTAAATACAAATGAAGGCACACGTAGAATGTGATATGCATGAAATCACGTTGTTTTTATCACTTGTATAGATTCAAAGAGGTTGTGTACGGTGAAACACACCCACTTGAATCAATAGGACCATGTACCAATATTTCCTTTTGGTTTTTTGATCCTTTTTGTTTGTACTCTAGGTTGGCTGCTTTTCTCCGGGGCAACGTCCTACCGAGAGAAGAAGTGGTATGTAGAACCACACCACACACTGTAGATAGTTTTCATTTAGTCACTAGGTCCTGAGGAATCGCCAACTGATCTATTAGAGACATTTTATAGGCGAGAAACATGTTGACCACTAAGGGGTAGAGCGTAATTTGTCAGATTAAAACAAAATAGTCGCCCTCCTTCTTTTTACTTTTTATTCAGGTTGTGACCTCTCCAGAATAAAAATAATTATAGAGGATTCCCTTACCTGTTTTAACCCACACACCACATCTACATCTTACCAGGCCCCTCACACCCACGGCACCTATACGGCAAGGAACAAAAGATCTCCGATAAAGAGCCCCTTTATGGGTGCCCGTCGAGCATTGCAGCGCCGGCTCGACGAGGAGCAGACCCATATGATGAAGCATGACACCTAGCTTGCTGGGTGTGTGAGGGTCCTAGTTCCGAAAGGAGGTATTCCCCACCTCCCCACCACTCTGAGTACTAACCAGGTGGCCAACTTGCCACCCAGGAACACCGTACCTCTTTTGTCTTCAAGAGTTAGTAGATGTCACCAAACTTCAAAAGGCTACATTATATCTTATACAAAACAATATTTATTATAAACATTTATATGTGGAAGAACCAGAAATATCTTTAGATGATGATAGAGAAATTTCAACTGGCCAAATCGAAAAAGTGGACAAGTACAGGAGTGAAGAAATTTACGAACATTACAGTATACATCCTCTACATTCAAAAGAAGTGATTGGAAACACTATTGAATTATTCCAAATGAAGAATGCGAAGGGAACTCCCATGAGTGTTTGGGAAAAAAGTTTAGAAGCTCGTTGTTTTCCACAGCTCTTCCCCACTGGAAATGGTGGACGATATGATGAACGACCAGTACAGATTCCAGCTTCAGAATATCGTACGACAAGATTGTACTCAGAAGATCCAAGATTTCGACAGTGTGTTCCATATTTATTTCATCTTCTGTTTGAAAGTGACTTGTTTGGACTTTCATATGCAGTGAACCACATATTAAAAACAGGAGTTCATCTTACACATGTTTCTGCAAAGGAATTCTTGGACAAAGTTCAACAAAGAGATGATCATTTAGAATCTCAGTTGATTAATTTGATGGCGTGTCAACATGGTACTAATGAGTATTGGTATCGTCGTCACGGAGAACTTAAATGTAAGTTAAGAAACTTAGGAACCCCTATATGGTTTGTTACGCTTAGCTGTGCTAAATACGCATGGGATGATTTACTTGAATTTCTACGAGAAGCAAATTCAATGTAAAAAACATTGAATTGAAGACAGCTGGAGAACTGTGTTCGTTGGCTCCTGTAAATGTGTGCAGATATTTTAATGATAGGTTTGAAGCTATGATGTCTTTTATCTGTAATAAAAACCTTTTAGAGAAGTAACTGATTTCTTTTGGAGAAAGGAGTACCAAGCCAGAGGTGCTCCTCATATACACATGTTATTATGGATCAAGAATGCACCTCAATTTGGAACCGATTCTGATGAAACTGTTTTGTCTTTCATTGAAGACTGTTACCTGTGCCATTCCAAAAAATGGAGGAGAAAACAGCTTGAGACAACAAGTTTTATGGTTTCAAAGTCATCGACGTGGGAAATATTGCAGATGGAAATACAGATCAAAGGGAAAATTTCATACAAAATGTCGTTTTGGATTCCCACATCCAGTAATTTCAAAAGTAAGAGTCAACAGTTTCATGTCAGCAGTAAGACATACTATAACTCGAAAATCTCAGAAGAATACTTACAACATAAAAAGAAGTGAAGATTCAAAGTATATTAATGACTACAATCCAGTGATTTTGACGATGTGGAATGCAAACATGGATATCCAGTATGTTGCAGATAATTCGATTGCTGTTGCTCGTTATGTTACATCATATATAACCAAATCTGAAAAGACGGAGTTAAAAGAAATGTGGGAAGAAATTTCACAAGAGAAGACTCTTAGTAATAAATTGTACAGCTTTAGTTTGAAGATGCTTTCCCATCGAGAGTTTGGATCCTACGAATGTTCGGATCGGTTGACAACTTTATATTCAAAGTCAAGAGGAATCATTTGGGTAAGTCTAGGTCTTGCTGCAACACGAAATCGAGTTTTGAAATCTCTACAAGAAATTGAATACTTAGCTTTGAATGAGCCGGAAAGTACAGATATTGTTAAAACAAATATCTTGGATACGTCCTATCCCAAAAGGAGTCCACATCGGGAAAACATATTACTCTATGAAGTACTGCAACATTATAGTTTTAAGCGAAATGTTACAGAAAGTATAAATGAAGAAAAATATGCCGTAATTGGATGTGATAGATGTTTGGTAGAACATGCCAAAGGAAATCTTATTAATCACAGGAAACTCAGTTGTGATACTCCAGATAAAAGGGAATTTTTCTATTTAGCACTTCTGCAACTCTTCAAGCCTTGGCGTACAGAAATGGAATTACTTGGAGATTTTGACTGCTATGAAGATTCTTTTAATGCATGTAAAGATAGCATTGAATATACAATTTTTCCAAATTATCTACAAATGTTGAATGAAGAGATTGAACAAGAAACTACTATTGCAGCTGAAATAGCTAAAGACAGTTCTCAAGATAGTCAAAGTTCTGCTCCACTAAGTCAAGATCCACTAGGACAACCAATTCTTAAAAATGAAGCAGCAATAGCCATGAGTGAAGTAGAAATGGCAATGCAACAAGCACTACAGGATATTATTGAGTTGGAAAAGTTAGAAGAACAGCTAAATATTGAACAGAAAGAAATATATCTACAAGTGACACAACAGATACAGCATGGTTTACTGCATTAAAAAAAGAATGCCAATGCACATCATTTAAACCTATTCGAATGTATATCAGTGGGCAAGCTGGAACAGGAAAAAGTTTCTTAATTAAAGTTTTGACCAGTTATCTACACAAAACCACTGAATCACATTTATCTTGTGTTGTAACCGCTCCAACTGGGTTAGCAGCACATAACATTAAAGGAATTACATTGCATCGATTACTCATGCTACCAGTTGAACATGAAAATAAGTTGGAATATCACAAGCTATCTGGAGAAGCTTGTTATGAAGTTTCAAGAGTACTCAAGAAAATGAAACTTCTTATTATTGATGAGGTGAGCATGGTGTCAAACTTAATGCTTGCCTTTGTACATTTAAGAATGCAACAGATTTTAAAAACAGATTATGATGTTCTATTTGGAGGAAAACATGTAATTGTATTCGGCAACCTACTACAACTTACTCCTGTAAAAGGGCAACCTGTTTTTAAAACACTTGTCCATGAAGACACTAGGAAATCTTTGGGAAGTATTGGAAATGTCAACATTTGGTCTCATTTTGAATATAAAGAACTTGTTAAGAATATGCGACAAGCAAGTGATGAACATTATGGAAACATTCTTCAAGATATAAGAATTGGTGTTTTGACTAAAGATGGTAAAGAAGCTTTACAAAGTCGGCTTTTAACACACTTGTTTGCTAATGAAAACATAGCAGCTGAAATAATGTACAAAAAAATTGGAGAAAATAAGTCTATAATTTGCCTAATGCCTACACTCCAAGAGTGTTCCACATTCAATCAACAACTTTTGAAAATGGAAAAACAACCAATAGTGAAAATGGAAGCTATTGATAAAATGGAACACGAAGGAGTTACTATTCTTCTCTCAGAGAAATTACAGTCAAAATTGGATTCTTTGGAAAAGTTGGTGTCTAAGACTGCAGGTTTAGAAAAGACTTTATATGTATGTGTAAATTGTTGGGCAATTTTACGGCGTAATTTGAATGTAGAAGAAGGTTTAGTAAATGGAGCAATGGGAAAAGTTGTTGATTTTCAAAATTTTCAGAACAGAGATGGAATTGAATTTTTAAAGATTACATTTGATCAGATTGAAGAGGTAAAACAGATTGGACATTGTGCTGTTCGTTTTTTCTTGTAAAAGACTTGTATGTTTGTAGAAAACAGTTTCCTCTTTCTTTAGCATATGCTGTAACCATTCATAAATCTCAAGGTTTAAGTGTAGACAATGCTTTGGTAAATATTGGAAGTACAGTGTTTAAAGAGGGCATGGCATACGTTGCATTGTCTCGAGTAAGAACAATATCTGGTTTGTATTTGATTGATTTTGATGAGAAAAAGGTTAGTGCTGATTTAAATTGCCTAAGAGAGTATAATCGGTTAAGAAGACTGTATGCTCCTAACTTAGGTGAATATCCCATATATGAGAAAAGTGTACTATGCCCAAAACGGAAATATGACAAATATTCCACTGAGATTCAAAAAAGAAAACAATTCAAGAGAATGATGAAGCTGCAAAGAAAATGAAAATGGACACTGTTGATGATATTGTAGGATAGCCAGTTAGAAAATAGTTCAGGTACCAACTGCTATGATAATGTAATTGTGAATGTTGTGTTTTATCTAGAAGATCTTCATCATAAAATTATGGAAAATCGAGACAAAAGATTCTGTTCTTTATTACATTATATTTTTCAAAAGTTGGTAACTGATAGAACTGAAATCCATACTGCTTCTGGCATACGGCATCTTTTGGATATATGTACTGGTTCTTCACAATTTACACTTAATGTACAACAAGATGCACAAGAATTTCTTATAAACGAGTTTATTTTGGATATTTTCAAAGCAAATGTTTTTGGAAACATTATTCGGCCTATTAGGAAGATGTAAACAATTAGTGTTTGGATTATTGTTTGTTCTAATTCTTATTGCATTTGCAAAATTGTGTTTGAAAGAAGTAGTTTATATATTTGATCTTTATATTATACGCGATGTAAATGAGAGTGTATATTTTATAAAATGTACTTGAGAGAAGTAAAAGATTTAATGTAGTTGAAGAATGTAATTTACAAACTGTAGATAGGTAAACACATAGTTCCACTTGTAAATATTTTCAAACCAGATTTTTTTTTTTTTTTACAATCTTATTGATTGTGTTTTTTTCCCCGCTGTTATATGATGATCTACATTGAAATCACTGTGTATGGTGAAATTCAGTAGAATCTGTGAACAGCAAAAAAGGGAAACTGAATATGTTATGTAATTCTAAAATTATGTTGTATTCTTAAAACTATAATATTATATGCAAGAAAGTTTAATTTTCTTTTTTTACAGAAAGTAATACTAAAGCTTAAAGATTTTAAATTTAGCTTACAATAAAAGGACTGTAAAATAGTTTCAATGAGTTTGGTATCTACTTTAATAAAGAAGGTAAGATGAAATAATGTAATGAGCATAATAATATGAAGTAATGTTTATAGTCGCTTTTACTGCACTCATCCATTTTTTCAAACACTACCCATGCACTGATCTATAGCATTAGGCACAATTTCCACAGTCCTGCAATCACCCATGCACTATCAATGCATTTCTCCAATCACGTAGTCTGTATTCATACAGTTATAAGATCACCCAGACACTACCTATACACTAATGCAATAACCAAGGCACTACCCATGCACTCCTTCAATCACCCAGGCACTACTCATGCAATCACTCAGGCACTGCCCATGCACTCATCCAATCACCCACACATTACCCCTGCACTCATGCAATCACCCAGGTATTACCTATGCACTCCTCCAATCACCCAGCCAATACCCATACACTTATAAAATCACCTAGGCACTACCTATGCACTCATGCAATCACCCAGGCAGTACCCCTACACTCATTCAATCACCCAGGCACTACCTAGGCACTCATGCAATAACCCAAGCACTACCCTTGCACTCCTCCAATCACCCAAGCACTATCAATGCACTCCTCCAATCACCCAGACATTACCCCTGCACTCATGCAATCACCCATGCATTAGCTATGCACTCCTCCAATCACCCAGATACTATCCTTGCACGTCTACAATCACCCAGGCAGTATCCATGCAGTTCTCCAATCACCCAAGCAGTACCCATGCACTTATAAAATCACCCAGGCACTACCTATGCACTCATGCAATCACCCAGGCACTACCCATATACTCCTCCATGCACCACCTATGCACTCCTCTAATCACCCAGGCATTACCCATGCACTCCTCCAATCACCCAGCCAGTACCCATATACTTATAAAACCACTGAGGCACTACCTATGCACTCATGCAATCACCCAGGCACTACCCCTACACTCTTGCAATCACCCAGGCACTACCTATGCACTCATGCAATAACCCAAGCACTACCCTTGCACTCTTTCAATCACTTTGGCATCACCCCTGCAGGCATGCAGTCACACAGGCACTACCTATGCACTTATGGAATAATCCAACACTACCTTTCCACTCTTTCAGTCATCCAGGCACTACCCTGACCCTCCTTCAATCACCCAGACAGTACCCATGCACTCCTGAAATCACCCAGACACTACCTATGCAATCGTCTAATCACTCAGGCACTACCCATGCACTCCTCTATTCACCCAGACATTATCCCTGCATTCATGCAATCACCCCGGCATTACCCATGCACTCCTTCAATCACTCAGGCAGTGCCCATGCAGTCATGCATGCACTCAGGCACTTCTGTGGCACTCATGCAATCACCCAAGCACTACCCATGCAGTATTCCAATCATCCAGGCACTACTGCTGCACTCATGCAATCACCCTGGTACTACTCATGCACTCCTCCAATCACCCAGGAACTACCCATGCAGTCCTACATGCATCCAGGCACTACCCATGCACTCTTCCATGCACCCAGGTATTACCCATGCAGTCCTTCAATCACCCAGACATTACCCCTGGACTCATGCAATCACACAGGCATTACCCATGCACTCGTTCAATCACCCAGCCATTACCCATGCACTCGTTCAATCACCCAGCCAGTACCCATATACTTATAAAACCACCGAGGCACTACCTATGCACTCATGCAATCACCCAGGCACTACCCCTGCAGTCATGCAATCACCCAGGCACTACCTATGCACTCATGGAATAACCTAGGCACTACCCTTGCACTCGTCCAATCACCCAGGCAGTATCCTTGCTCTCCTTCAATCTCCCAGACACTACCTATGCACCCATCTAATCACTAAGGTACTACCCATGCACTCCTCCATTCACGGAGACATTAGCGCTGCATTCATGCAATCACCCACGCACTACTCATGGAGTCTTTCAATCATCCAGGCAGTACTCCTGCACTCATGCAATCACTCAGGTAAAACTCATGCATTCCTCCAATCACCCAGGCACTACCCATGCACTCATGCAATCACCCAGGCATTACCCATGCACTCCTTCATACAACACATACAAATTTGTCTTTTTTTAACCAAATAGGCGGTTCTAACAAGAACCATTTTTTTGCTTCTTTTTTGTTTTATAATTTTTTTGTTTTTTGAAACTTTTTTTGGTGTTTTTAAAAAAAAATGAACAAACAGAGAAAACTGAGAAAACTTTTCTGTAAGCTTTTGCAATTAAAAAATCATTGCAAAAAAAAATTAACAATGGTGGCTTCTTGCAGCGAAAACAATTGCCTCAACAGACTGTTCACCATAACAAAGAACTTTTTTGCACTTTATACATCTTTGTTCTAGACCAGCACACTCTGGCCTAATATCAGGTCCTCTGCTAGAAGTTGAGGTACCAGCTGAGGTGCTAGGTCCTGCATCTTGATCACCTTGCTGGGCTTGTTGTTCCAGCTCTCGTCGATGTTGCTCCCGTGCTAGCCGACGAGGGTGCATCGTTTGGAGGTGCTTGAGCATGGACGAAGTACCTCACAAGTATTTTTTCTCGGAGCCCCGAGATATTATTCTTTCGCAAATAGTGCAGGAGACCTTCCTCACGTTCACCTTTTTTGTCCAGCTGGAAACGTAAACAACGCCCAGACGATGCTCTCCTTTCTTGTTTTTGTGGGTTCCTCCAAGTCCTCTTCTTCACCAAGGATGTCATCTTGTGGATTTGAAGATGCCATTCTTCTAGTTTTTCTTTTTAAAAAACACCAAAAAAAATGCTAGAAGAGCACTAAACACAAAAGGTGTGTCTCCTGGCAATGTTGTTGGAGGAATGAGAAATTTGGGTGGGGTGCTGTAATTTCTAGTATAAAAAGCTTCTTAACCAATTAAACACTTTCTTTTGAAGTCACATGGGTTTGCATACACGGCGCGCACCCGGAGCGATTCCAGGAAAATATATTTAACAATAATCTATCTTTATTCCAGTTACAAATATATGATATTTACAATTTTGTTAAATAATCTCTTGGTATAATATATATAATAAAGTTATATATATATATACTTTTAAAGCTTAAAGATTTGCGATGGGTTCGCGCACCCGGCACGCCCCGAAAATACGTACGTGACGTTACGCGGGCCCGAGAACCGCACACCCATCGCATGCCGAACACGCATCGTACACGTCTTAACCAATATGGCGGCAAAATTCTTGGATTCGCGCAACCACCGTGACTGGTACACGATCAGTACGCGAATCCAGTTTTCTTTTTTAAAAAAGATAAAAGCATATTTTAGAAAGCAGAAATATCACCTTATTTCTATAAAAGTTTAACATTTTAGAAAAAGTATTTTTTGGACATAATTGGAAATTAGTATTTAAAAAACCTTTGAAATTAAATGAAAAAACCACAGGTTTCATGGACGTTATAGTTAGAACTTAGCATTTAAAAAACCTTAGAAATTAAATGAAAAAACCACAGGTTTCATGGACGTTATAGTTAGAAATTAGCATTTAAAAAACCTTTGAAATTCACTGAAAAAACCAGAGGTTTCAGGGACGTTATAGTTAGAAATTTTTATTTAAAAAACCTTAGAAATTCACAGAAAAAAACCGTAGGTTTCAGGGACATTATAGTTAGAAATTAGCATTTAAAAAACCTTAGAAATTCACTGAAAAAACCACAGGTTTCAGGGACATTATAGTTAGTTGGACATTTCACTCGTACAAAACCAGAGAAATTCGGCCGTTATAGTCAGTTGAGGTAACTATAACTCGCGGCCCCGCAATGCAGTGCTGATGACGTCACATGTACATCACTCATCACATGGTCAGTGACATCACTGATGACATCTCAAATGACATCACTGATGACATCACTGATTACATCATCCACGTGATAATCTGATGCACCTACTCACACCCTGATATAACCTTTGATACACCCACTCTAAAATACAGACTACCATTTTCGAAACCAAAGACTCACCAATACCAGTTACTACATACCCACTCACTGATTCCTAGGTCTACACACACATCTACTCATTCACCCATTCAGTCACTCATCAATACAGCACTATCATATACATTCACACACCTATACAGACACTCACACACCGCCACTCACCCATAGAGTTACTGTTGGCAGCGATTTTTTGACTCGGTAGAACCGAGTTATATCAGAAAGGTAGAAAAAGGTTGGTCCCACAGGGACCCCCAGGCCCAAAGATATGTAATTTTTGTTTTGTTTTTTAAGCGGAAGTCGCGCAAGGTGCGCAAATCCCGCCGAGAATTTTTTTTTAAAATGAAGCACTCTAGAATCTCGCCCCATAATGCTTTGCTGGGCCTTTGGTTGGCATTGTATTTTTGCCCATAACTTTGCTTGGGGTGGTCCTAGGAGGATGGGACCACCACCGAATCGTTCAGCATGATATGCTCTTTGTGTTCAAGGCATCTGCTTGGTCCTCCCCCTAGGTTAGGGGGACCCCAAAATCATTACCTCTCTCATTGCCTAATATTTTTCAAAGCTCACTTTTGTGAATTGGTTATATGCTTTTTAGAATGTAAAGGTAAAGTTGTTTTATCAAAGGGTAGTGGGTGCAGTAGCTAACTCCGCTAAGTGGCGGAGTCTGAGTTTTTGCATGAATTCCGGGTTTTCAGTGTAATGCGTAGTTAGCAAATCTCCGCAACCTCCGTTAGCGGAGCAGAGTTCATTGTCCACGGTTACTCTGTTTCCTTGATCTGTGAAGTGTACCCCATCACTTCTGTAGATGTGATCCATATCAAAACGTAGATTGTTGTTATATATGGAGCCCATCCTATGGTCTCTGAGGTAAGCAGAAACAGCTTTATTGACATTTTTTCTAGCTTTCTCAATCTGTGGACAGAATTGATTTGACCACTTCCATTTCTGTCTTTGGCATATATTAGAGTATACAAAGAAAGTTTGAGGTAAAAGCAACATCAATTGTGCAAAGGTGTCCTTCATTAGCATTTCTAGACCTACCCCAGTCAATGTGCCTAGGTCATTGCCACCACAGTGCACAATCATGAGGTCAGGGGTTTGGAGATGCAAAAAGGTTTTAACCAAAGGCATCAATTGGTGCCACTTTTATCCTCTCTCTGCAATCCATTTAATATCCACATTTTGCAAAGCTAGGTCTGTGTCAATACCTCTGCGTTCAGCATACCTTTTGCACCAGAAAACATAGCTGTGTCCAACAATCCACACTGTAGGCATCTTGAAAGGATGTCTGGAAGTAATGAAAAGTTGTCTGTAGCTGAGGTAGTCAGTTGGTAGAATGAGAGGTATCTAAAATGGTGGACAACATGCTGTTTTAAAAAAGTAGAGAATTAATTGGCTGTTTAAGAAGATTGTACACTCAAAAATAGGGTACATGTTACTTTCTTTAAAAAGCATGTTCTTTATTGGTTAGTAGAAAATGTTTGAAAGGTACAGTAGATAGGATAAGGAGATAATTTGCAAACGTCAACCACACCTGCTGTTTGCATTTGTAACCTTTTGTGTTGGATTTGAAAATATGGTGAACTTGTGACCTGTCAGTTCAGTTGAATGTTCCATGAACTGTTACTATGGAAACTGGCATTACGCAGAATGGGGGAAGGGTTGAAACTTAACTGTGTACTTAAAATGTGAAATTTTAATTTATATATAGGTGATATGTTATTAAAGTATAATTTCCCAAGTCAGTAGTATCTTTAGAAGTGGTGTGTTGTTAGAAAATAGTGGTATTTTTATTTGTAATATATTTTTGAACTCCCGTATGGATTCGTGGCTCCATCCCGTTGGTGCACGGTGGAATCGCGACTCCAAAAAATTCCAGAACCAGTTTGGGCACTTTTAGAAGTCCGTTGGTAAGGGTTAATATGTCTAACCAATAGAAATGTGTTTTATAATTTGAAATAATGTAGGAAGCAATGTGATTTGTTACTTATATGTATTTGTGTGGGGAAAGAGAGGGAAAGTTTGCCATTACTGGTTTTACCTTGCTGAGAGTGGTGCATTACATTGATTGTGTGCATAAGAAAATCTTTTACGAGTTTGTGATATTTTAAATTCTACAAATCAATTTGGAAGGTGAGTTATAAATTTGTGAGGTGTATTATGTATTAGGTATATTTTTAATCTTTAAAAATGATTGATGAACTGTGATGTTTGAAATATATTATTTAATGTAGAGATGTGTATTGTAGTTTGTTTTATTGTAGTTAAATGTTGTTTGAAATAGATTTTGTATAGTAATATGTGTATATTGGAAGATGGATTAGTGATTATGGTAGTTTGTTTTAGTGTGTGGATATTTACATTTGTAGTATACCGCATAATTTTAGGTGTTGCTTTAAAATTGGAGGTGGAGTCTGTCAAGTTTTGAGGTGTGCATGGACTTCTGTCTCAAGTGTGTCTCTACTTGTATATGTATTTTCATATGTCTTATACATTTGAAGGTGCATGATGTATTACAAAGAGGTGTTGTTGCTTTTTATGTGGTAGGCTCAAGACTGAGTAGTAGTGGAATGGTGAAGATGCAGCATAATAGTGTGGTTTAAAAGATGTTGACATAAGGTATTATTGATTAGGCTTCTTTTTTTAAGTTTCTAGAAAGGTACAGTTGAAATATGCCACATAATCTTTGGTGTTTGCTTGAAATTGGAAGTTTGTTCTGTGAATTTTTAAGGTTTGGATAGTGTTATGGTACAGACATATTCATGTATGCTTTTAGGAATATAGTGAGACTTTTAGTAAAGACATGTGAAGGGTTCCTGCTTTGTATTTGGGTAGGTGTAACATTATAAGTAGTTGTTGAATGGTAAAGCAGCAGCCCGAAAGGGAGGTTTGAGATGTTTGTAGAGATGTTATTTATTAGAGTAATTTGTATGATGTGTGTAAAGTTATATTTCATATATACCACATAATTTTCAGTGTCTGTTTGAAAATTGAAGTGTAGTGTGTGAAGCTATGCGCTGTGGATGATGTTGTGACTGAGATATGTGTCTACTTGCACATATATTATGGTATGTGTTATGCGAAGATGATAAATGTATAAAACAGAGGTATATATTTATCTGTGTATTACTTTTATATATGATGCTGCTAGCAAAAGGTACAGACATATGCATACATGGTTTTAGAAATATGGGGAGACTTTCATGAAAGATAAGTGAAGTGTTGCTTTGCTGTTAGCTATGCTCTATACTTGATTACTACTAGAATAGTGAAGCAGTAGTACTAGAAAAGTGATGTTTAAGATATGTTGGGAGAGAAATGATTGATTATGGTACTTTATAAGACTCTGTGTTAAAGTTCACTCGGAATTTGCCGCATAAATCTAGGTGTGTTTAAAATGTTAAGTGTAGTCTGTCAAGTTTTAAGGCCTTTATGGTCTTGCGAGTGTGGATGTTTCTTCTTGCACATGTATTCTAATATGTGTAATGCTTTTGGCAATAGGTATAGATAGAAGCATGCATGCTTTTAGGAATATGGTTAGAGTTATGGAAGAGACATGTGATAGGTTGCTGCTTTATGTTTGACTAGGCCCAATATTCGTAGAATGGTGAAGCTGCAGCCCAAAAGTGAGTTTTAAGACATGTTAGCAGAAGGGATTACTGATTAGTCTACTTTCTATGAGTCTGGTGAAAGGTACACTTGAAATACACTGCAGAAATGTAGGTGTGTCTTTGAAATGTAAAGTTCAGTTTACTTGTTTATTTCTGTTATATATAATGATGATTTCAAAAGATAGACATACATGCATGTATAGTTTCAGGAATATGGTGAGATTTATAACAGACTCCTGTTTAGCTTTTATGGTTTATTTTGAATACGCTCAACACCCTGAGTAGTTACAGAATTTTGAAGCTGCAGTACAAAAGTGTAAACCATGTCATAGACCTGACTTTTGTGTTGCAGTTTCAGTATTCTGCTACTACTCAGGATGTTGCACCCTCCAATCACTCAGGTACTACTGCAGTACTACTCCAATCACCCAGGTAGTATACATGCACTTATAAAATCACCCAGGCACTTTCTATGTACTCCTGTAATCTCCCAGAAATTACTCCTGCAATCATGGAATCACCAGGCATTACCTATGTACTCCTCTAATCCCCCAGACATAACTCCTGCAATCATGCAATCATCGTGCCTAACAAAAATGAATGTGTCCTCATGTAATGCAACTGGTGCTATGTAAAGCGCTCTGATACCCGATTCGGGTCAAGTTCGCGCTATATAAAACTCTGTAAAATAAAAAAATAAAAAATCAATGCGTTAGCTATACACTGGTTTAATCACGCAGGCGCTACCCTTGCACTCCTTCAATCACCCTGTCAGGATCTATGCACTCCTCCAATCACTTAGCCAGTACCTATACACTTATAAAATCACCCAGGCACTTCCTTTACACTTTTGCAATCACTGAGGCACTACTACAGTAGTACTCTAATCACCCAGGCAGTACTGATGCACTTATAAAATCACCCAGGCACTTTCTATATACTCCTGTACTCCCCAGATATTACCTCTGAACTCATGCAATCACCAATGTATTAGCTATACACAGGTTTAATCACCCAGGCAATACCCTTGCACTCCTCCCATTACATTTTCAGGATCTATGAACTCCTCCAATCACTTAGCCAGTACGAATGCACTTATAAAATCACCCACTCACTTGCTATATACTCCAGAAATCCCCCGATATTACCCCTGTAGTCATGGTATCACCCAGGCGCTAGTTATGTACTACCCCTGCAGTCATAGAATCATGCAGTGTCTACCTATGCAGTTATGTATTAACCCACACACTACCCTTACAGTCATAGAATCACCCAGGCCCTACTGTTGCACTCATCTATTCACCTAGGCACTTCTTAGTGAGTCATCTAGGCCTTCGGGTGCTATTTATACACTTATCCATGCACTGAACCTTTATGTGTGCACTCATGCAATTAGACAGTCACTATCCATCTTCTCCTGCAATTACCCAGCGACTACCTTTGGAGTCCTACAATCACCCAAGCACTACCCATGGAGTTTTGCAATCACTCAGGCAGATCTATTAGATGTCTCAGTTTCTAGGTTTCACTATATTTCAGAAATATTGTATACATATTTCTTTTAGATATGATGATGATTTGAAAATGTAGAGACATATGTATGCAAGCTATTAACAATATGGAGAGACATATACTCGAGTCATGTAATAGTCTGCTGTTTTATATTTGGCTAGGCCCATCACTCATGCAGATATAAAAACACACAAGTACTACCCATGCAGTCTTCCAATGATTCAGTCACTACATATGCAGTGCTGTAATCACTCAGGCATTACTCCTGCACTCATGCAAATGTCCAGGCACTAGCTATGCACTCATGCAATCACCAAGATATTACCCATGCACTCTTTGAGTCATGTAGCCACTACTCATGTACTTATATAATCACTCAGGCACTAACGTTGTACTCTTTCAATCACAGAGGCACTAGCCTTGTACTTATGCAGTCACTCACCCAGTAGTCATGGTGTTATGAAATCACCCAGGCACTACCTTTGCACTCATTTATTCACTCAGGCGTTGCCTCCGTAGTCCTGAAATCACCCAAGAAGTACCTCTGTACTGATGCAATCACCAATGCATTAGCTATACAGTTCTTCAATCACCCAGGCACTATCCTTGCACTCTTTCAGTCATGGAGGCAGTACACTTGTACTTATGTAGTTACTCAGGCAATACTCATGCACTTATAAAATCACCCAGGCACTACCTTTGCACTCCTGTAATCAGTGAGACAGTACCTTAGTACTTCTGTAATCACCCAGGCAGTACTGATGGACTTATAAAATCACCCACTCACTTACTATGTACTCCAGTAATTCCCCAGATATTACCCCTGCAGTTATGCAATCACCCAGGCACTTGTTATGTACTACCCCTGCAGTTATAGAATCATGCAGTTTCTACCTATGCACTCCTGTAATAACCCAGGCACTACCCTTGCAGTCATAGAATCACCCAGGCTCTACTGTTGCACTAATCTATTCACTTAGGCACTTCTTAGTGACTCATCTATGCCTTCAGGTGGTATTTATACACTTATCCATGCACTGAACCTTTATGTGTGCTCTCATGTAATTATCAAGCCACTATCCATCTTCTCCTGCAATTACCCAGCGACTACCTTTAGAGTCATACAATCACCCAAGCACTACCCATGGAGTTTTGCAATCACTCAGGCAGATCTTTTACATGTCTCAGTTTCTAGGTTTCACTATATTTCAGAAATATTGTATATATATTTCTTTTAGATATGATGATGATTTGAAAAGGTAGAGACATATGTATGCATGCTTTTAACGATATGGAGAGACTTATGGTTGAGTCATGTAATAGTCTGCTGTTTTATATTTGCCTAGGCCCAACACTCCTGCAGTTATACAAACACCCAAGTACTAGCCATGCAGCCTTCCAATGATCCAGACAGTACATATGCACTGATGCAATCACCCAGGCATTACTCCTGCACTCATGCAAACATCCAGACACCAGTTATGCACTCATGCAATCACCAAGGTATTACCCATGCACTCTTTGAATCATGTAGCCACTACTCATGCACTTATGTAATCAGTCAGGCACTAACGTTGCACTCTTTCAATCACAGAGGCACTAGCCTTGTACTTATGTAATCACTCAGCCAGTAGTCATGGTATTATTAAATTACCCAGGCACTACCTTTGCACTCATTTATTCACTCAGGCGTTATCTCAGTAATCCTGAAATCACCCAAGAAGTACCCATGCTCTTATAAAATCACCCAGTCACTTTCTATGTAGTCATGCAAATCACCAGATATTACTCCTGTAGTTATGCAGTCACCCAGGCGTTACCTATGTACTCCTTTAATCCCCCAGACATTACCTCTGTACTCATGCAATCACCAATGCATTAGCTATACAGTGCTTCAATCACCCAGGTACTATCCTTGCACTCTTTCAATCACGGAGGCACTACTCTTGTACTTATGTAATCACTCAGGCAATAACCATGCACTTATAAAATCACCCAGGCACTACCTTTGCACTCCTGTAATCAGTCAGGAAGTACCTTAGTACATCTGTAATCACCCAGGGCAGCATTCATGGACTTATAAAATCACCCACTCACTTCCTTTGTACTCCAGTAATCCCCCAGATATTACCCCTGCAGTCATGCAATCACCGCACTACCCCTGCAGTCATAGAATGAATGAATGGATTTTTATATAGCGCATGGCTACCCGTCGGCATCCTAGCGCTGTAGCAGGACTGAGGAGGAAGGGGAAGGTCCCTATGGGAAAAGCCAGGTCTTCAGTTGTTTCCGGAAGGCCAGGTGGTTGGGTTCCTTACGAATGGAAAGAGGTAGGGAATTCCAAAGCTTGGATGAGTTATATGAAAAGAGGCGACCGCCTGATATGGACCTCATAATTCTTGGAACCTCAGCCAGATGGGGCTCGTTGGAGCGGAGACTTCTGGGGGCCTTATAAGGTCTGACTAGGGCCTTGGTGAGGGGTGGGCCATTCCCCTTCAGAGATTTATGAGTGATACATAGGGCCTTGAAGTGGATTCTCTCCTGAACCGGGAGACAGTGGAGGGAGCGAAGGGCGGGTTTGGCTGAGGAGCGGTTGTTGGTTCCTGTGAGCAGTCTAGCTGCCGAATTCTGAATAACCTGCAACTTGGTGGTTACTGACTTCGGGGCACCCAGATAGAGAGAGTTGCCAAGATCTAATCTGGACAGGATCAAGGCCTGGATCAGGAGCTTTCTAGATAGACCGGGGAGCAAGGGAAGAACTTTCCGGATTGTTCTGAGAAGGCCATAGCATACGGCGGCAGTCTTTCTCGCTTGGGTCTTGGAAGAGAGTTCCTGGTCCAGCCAGATTCCTAGGCTCTTTATTTCAGGTTTTGGGATGGGAGCCGGGCCCATACTGGCTGGCCACATGGTGTTAGATTTGAAACTAAGCTGGTTGCCGAGAACCATCAGCTCGGTTTTATCACCATTGAGCTTTAGGTGTGATAAGATCATCCAGTTGGTGACTTCCTTAAGGCAGGAGTGGAGATCTGTAGGTGACTGCTCGGCCTGGTTCATGCAGTCTCTACCTATGCACTCAAGTAATAACCCAGGTACTACCCTTGCAGTCATAGAATCACCCAGGCCCTACTGTTGCACTCATCTATTCACCTAGGAACTTCTAAGTGAGTCATCTATGCCTTCAGGTGCTATTTATACACTTATCCATGCACTCAGCCTTTATGTGTGTACTCATGCAATTAGCCAGTCACTATCCATCTTCTCCTGCAATTACCCAGCGACTACCTTTGGAGTCATACAATCACTCAAGAACTACCCATGGAGTTTTGCAACCACTCAGGCAGATCTATTACATGTCTCAGTTTTTAGGTTTCACTATATTTCAGAAATATTGTATACATATTTCTTTTAGATATGATGATGATTTGAAAATGTAGGGACATATGTATGCAAGCTTTTAACAATATGGAGAGACTTATAGTTGAGTCATGTAATAGTCTGCTGTTTTATATTTGGCTAGATGCAACACTCATGTAGTTATAAAAACACCCAAGTACTATCCATGCAGTCTTCCAATGATCTAGTCACTACATATACAGTGCTGTAATCACTCAGGCATTACTCCTGCACTCATGCAAACATCCAGACACTAGCTATGCACTCATGCAATCACCAAGGTATTACCCATGCACTCTTTGAATCATGTAGCCACTACTCATGCCCTTATATAATCAGTCAGGCACTAACGTTGTACTCTTTCAATCACAGAGGCACTAGCCTTGTACTTATGTAATCACTCAGCCAGTAGTCATGGTATTATTAAATTACACAGGAACTACCTTTGCACTCATTTATTAACTCAGGCTTTATCTCAGTAGTCCTGAAATCAACCAAGAAATACCCATGCTCTTATAAAATCACCCAGTCACTTTCTATGTAGTCATGTAAATCACCAGATATTACTCCTGTAGTCATGCAGTCACCCAGGCGTTACCTATGTACTCCTTTAATCCCCCAGACGTTACCTCTGTACTCATGCAATCACCAATGCATTATCTATACAGTGCTTCAATCACCAAGGCACTATCCTTTCACTCTTTCAATCATGGAGGCACTACTCTTGTACTTATGTAATCACTCAGGCAATATTCATGCACTTATAAAATCACCCAGGCACTACCTTTGCACTCCTGTAATCAGTCAGGCAGTACCTTAGTACTTCTGTAATCACCCAGGCAGTATTCATGGACTTATAAAATCACCCACTCACTTCCTATGTTCTCCAGTAATCCCCCAGATATTACCCCTGCAGTCATGCAATCACTAGCACTAGTTTTGTACTACCCCTGCAGTCATAAAATCATGCAGTCTCTACCTATGCACTCATCTAATAACCCAGGCACTACCCTTGCAGTCATAGAATCACCCAGGCCCTACTGTTGCACTCATCTATTCACCTAGGAACTTCTAAGTGAGTCAACTATGCCTTCAGGTGCTATTTATGCACTTATCCATGCACTCAGCCTTTATGTGTGCACTCATGCAATTAGTCAGCCACTATCCATCTTCTCCTGCAATTACCCAACGACTACCTTTGGAGTCATACAATCACTCAAGCACTACCCATGGAGTTTTGCAACCACTCAGGCAGATCTATTACATGTCTCAGTTTTTAGGTTTCACTATATTTCAGAAATATTGTATACATATTTCTTTTAGATATGATGATGATTTGAAAATGTAGGGACATATGTATGCAAGCTTTTAACAATATGGAGAGACTTATAGTTGAGTCATGTAATAGTCTGCTGTTTTATATTTGGCTAGACGCAACACTCATGTAGTTATAAAAACACCCAAGTACTACCCATGCAGTATTCCAATGATCTAGTCACTACATATGCAGTGCTGTAATCACTCAGGCATTACTTATACTGCACTCATGCAAACATCCAGACACTAGCTATGCACTCATGCAATTACCAAGGTATTACCCATGCACTCTTTGAATCATGTAGCCACTACTCATGCACTTATATAATCAGTCAGGCACTAACGTTGCACTCTTTCAATCACAGAGGCACTAGCCTTGTACTTATGTAATCACTCAGCCAGTAGTCATGGTATTATAAAATCACCCAGGCACTATCTTTGCACTCATTTATTTACTCAGGCGTTATCTCAGTAGTCCTGAAATCACCCAAGAAGATATTTCAGAAATATTGTATACATATTTCTTTTAGATATGATGATGATTTGAAAAGGTAGAGATGTATGTATGCATGCTTTTAACAATATGGAGAGAGTTTTGGTTGAGTCATGTAATAGTGTGCTGCTTTGTATTTGGCTAGACCCAACACTCATGCAGTTATAAAAACACCCAAGTACTACCTATGCAGTCTTCCAATGATCCAGGCACTACATATGCACTGCTGCAATTACCCAGGTTATTACCCATGCACTCATGAAATCACCCAGGCACTACCTATGCACTCATGCAAACACCCAGGTATTACCCATGCACTCTTTCAATCACCCAGCCACTATCCGTGAACTTATATAATCTCTCAGGTACTACCCTTGCACTCCTTCTATAATGCAGGTATTACCCTTGTTCTTATGTAATCACTCAGTCAGTACTCATGCACTTATTAAATCACCCAGGCACTACCTTTGCACTCCTCCAATCACTCAGGCATTCCCTCAGTACTCCTCCAATCACCCAAGCAGTACTCATGCAGTTATAAAATCACGCACTGATTTGCTATGTACTCCAGTAATCCTCCAGATATTACCCCTTTAGTCATACAATCACCCAGGCACTAGTTATGTACTACTCTTGCAGTTGTAGAATCATCCAGGTCCTACTGTTGCACTTATCTATCCATCTAGGCACTACTCAATGTATTTCTTTAATTATAGATGACAATATTTGTATGTAATTATTTTAATAATAAATATTTTTAGAAAGATAATAAACTTTTTTTTTAATTCTCCATAATTATTAAGAAATATTCAGTATGACAAGAAAAGTTCTAAAGAAAAGACAACAAAGAAAACATAACTATTTAAAGGATGGAGAAAAGCAGAAAGTAGATGAAGTACAATATGTGACGTTGAAGAAAAAGTCTTCTGGTAAGAGAACAAAAGAATTTGTTAAAAGTCTTTTAAAAAATGTAATCTATTTTCAAAATGGGGGAAAGAGAAAGAAAAGTACTACAAGCAATCAGAAGCAAAAGAAAAAAGGAGAAATTAATGCAAAATCAGGTTATACGAAAACAATCCATGTTGAAAAAAGGATGAAAGAATATAAAGACATTAGGAAGAGAATGTATAAAAGTAGAGTACTACAAAATTTATTGAAAGATTGCAAAAAATATAAAAAAGACCAGCATTTTACAAGAAGAAAGAACAGATTGAAAGTGTAGTCGAAATGGCTTTTGAATTGAAAAGAAAATTGTTTATATTAGTATTGAAGAGAATGAAAACATTGAATAAAACAATGCACTTTATGAAGGAGAAAAGTAAAAGGAAAAGACTGGTTAATAGAACTAACTTTTGTAAATAAAAAAAACATTCGGGTGAATGGAAGCACACTTCTACTACTGAACCTTTTTTCAACGAAGAAAGCTATTTACAACAAAGTACATTAGTTCATGCAGTTGATACCAGGGTCGTTGTTAAGAGGTTAAAAACGGCTGTTCAATTGAAAAAGAAAAGATGGTTCCTAGAAATGTGGAAGAAGTAATAGCTGAAGAAGTTCAAGGGAGACGTACACAAGCTCCAGTGTATAAGTGGGATTGTAGTAGTATTTGTAGTATACGACAGGAATCTATTGATATATTACGATTTTTTTTTACGATATTATGGAAAAAAGTGTTAAACAGAAGATTAAGATGTTGCAAGGACTAGATCCTTGTAAAGTGAGAAAATATAGTAACTTGCAGGGTCATTCTCTGGCTTGTCTTTCTAGAAAAGTGTGTTGAAGTACTTTTCATTATTTAAGAATGTTAGCAGTACATCACTCAGAAATGCGGAAATTAGTAAGAAGATTGTACTATGTAAAAAGTCCTGCATTATCTTTAAGTTAAATAAACACTGCTCTTTTGCATGGTTCAGTATTGGATGTAAAAAAGTTTCTGATGATATACAGTTACGTTTCTTTGGTCCTGAAGGGGAGTGTAGAGAAAGTGAGAGTTTGATAAGTGTAGGTGTTGAAGAAGAGGTAGAAGATAGTACTACTGAAAAATGTGCAGAAGAAATTACAAAGTTTAAGGTACTTTCTTGTGAAAAACCAAACTATGTTTGTATTTGTTGTCGACGTACTCACTAGAGAAGTCAAACTAGGACTGTTGATGTGTATTTAAAAAGTGAAAAGTAAAACAATGATAATGGGAGCAATTTGGTGCTTATTTGTTGGTGGAAGGTCGTTTTGAGTTGGGTAGTGATCAACGTATTTGTAAATATTTACGGCAAATTAGAAGAGAACAAAATGCCAGCTAGAGCTGTACATAATAACCTAGAGTTGGTAGCTCTTCCTCCGGAACTGGTAGATTTAAATACGTATGAAGCCATTCTTATTCAATCTGTGCACCCATTTCAGGCTACAGTTCGTATGGATCCTAAAACAGGTAAGCTGCCTCCAACAGTTTTACAAAGAGGTTTAAAGGAAGAGTTTTGAATTTACCTTTAGATTTTAAGAAAAATATTGAAAATGTTGGTGTAGAGAGAGAGGAAAGTGAACCTGTAGTTATTCTAGTTAATGGTGTATCAACAAAGAGTCGGAAAATATGTCAAGAGTTCCTTTTCATAATCTCTCTAATCAAGAACATGTAGCGATTAGATCATTGACTGAGGACAAAAGCATTACAATAAAGCAAGCTGACAAAGGGGGCGCCACGGTCATACAATCCACTTCGGATTACAACACCGAGTGCCAACGCCAACTACGGAATAGTAAATTCTATACTCCGATAACAACAAACCCTACGACTCGATTAACGACCGAGATAACCACCATGGTCTATGAGGCAGAGAGTAATGGGTGGATCAGTGGTAAAGAAGCTGATTTCTTGATTACCAAACATCCCAAAACACCCTATTTTTACACTCTGCCGAAAATACATAAGGGGACCACCCCTGTTCCGGGCAGACCTATAGTTTCAGGAATCGGCTCACTCTTAGAGCCGCTCTCAAAATTCTGCGACCATTACCTACAACCTTTGGTCAAACAGACACCATCATACATCAGGGACACAACAGATATCCTCTGTGTTATAGGTGAACTAGAAAACACAGGCGATATTGACCTCCTGGTCACCTTGGATGTGGAACAACTGTATACCAATATCCCACAGAGAGAGACATTGGCATTAATAGAATCTGCACTAAGTGGGAGTGAATGGACAGCAGCAACACCCATTTCGTTCATCATGCAATGTGCCACCCTGGCCTTAACAGAAAACTTTTTTGAGTTTGACAGCCAACTCTTCCACCAGTCTCAGGGTACTTCGATGGGGAGTACCTTTGCCCCCAGTGTGGCATGTTTGTATATGGCGGCGTTTGAACAAGAGACCATCCAACATGCGAGTAACCCCTTCGGAGCTAACCTGAGACTGTGGAAGAGGTACATAGATGACATCCTCATCTTTTGGCAGGATGACATACAGAGATGCGCTGAATTTTGCGAGTGGATTAACACAAAAAACCAGTACTTGAAATTCACCCACACTATATCTGCCACGAACATTGCCTTCCTAGATCTCACCATCAGATTACAAGAGGGTAGAATAACGACATCCCTATACAAAAAGCCTACCGACAGAAACAGCTTGCTACTGTACAGCAGCTATCATCCTGCTACACTGAGAAATAACCTTCCCTTCAGCCAATTTCTAAGAATTAGAAGAAATTGTAGTTCTACAGAGGGCTACAAAATTGAAGCAGAGATACTGGCTGACAATCTGCTGAAGAGACAATACCCTAAGAAACAGGTTCACTCTTGCATGAAACGAGCAAGAAATAATAATCGTGAAAGCCTCCTAGAGGTACATGAGAAAGAACCCACTGACATTTTGACCTGTGTGACCACGTACACACCTAGATCCAATCTAATAAAGAAGGCAGTGAACAAACACTGGGCAATTCTGAACACGGGTACTCTGTCAATACCCAAACCAAGGTTTGCGTTTAAACGTACCAACAATTTGAAAGATATGTTGGTGCACACTAGACCCAAGAAGAGCAACATCCCTAACCAGAGGCAACTGTGGGATCTCCCACCCGTGACAGGACACTATCCCTGCGGCTCTTGTATCGTGTGCCCACAGACCAGACACACCAAACAATTGGTTCTATCAGACACATTTACATGGATGCTAATCAAACACACTAACTGTAACACCCCACGTTGTGTGTACATGCTGACCTGCCCTTGTGACAAGAGGTATGTTGGCATGACCATGAGGCCCGTTAAGGTCAGAATCACTGAGCATAAGAGCAATATTCGTTGCCATAAAACTACCACCAAACTATACACCCACTTCTCTGAACTCGGACACCCCCAGAGAGTCTACGCTGGGTCATCCTAGAATCCCACCAACAAATAACACAGACTGCTTTGTACAGGATTGAACAAAGGTGGGTGTTCCGTCTTGACTTAGCAAATGACGGCCTGAACGATGCCATACCCTGGAGCACCCTTAATTAATCTGATATATACAACCATTATCTGCAACTTTAACAAATTAATATATCAGCTTAAGACTCCACGCTAGTCTCTCACCTCTTTATACATCTCTGCCACATGATATCGACATCAGGCTAGTCAGATATGGAGATTAGGCTATGTTAGGACGATATATCTAACAACTAACAATAGAGTACAATACTACACTCTAAGATGGCCGACATACGAATCACCCAATCGGCAGTCGCCAGCAACTTATGCACAAATTTGGCGCAGTGACGTGAGCACTTTTGCACTGTATAAATTCTTGTTCACATTGTTGATAAAACCGCTCCACTCAATGCCAAATTTGAAGCCCTTGATGCGCGTCCACATCAAGGTAATAGCCAGAACTATAGACCTTCACCACATTCAAAGATGGCCTCCATGGTTACACTGTAGATGATGTCATGCCGACACCATCACACCACACACCAGGTGCGGCTGATTTACCATGCTTAATGGCACCAGGAGAGGGTATTTAAGACAGGAACCGACAACATGTCTTTTCCTTCCTGATGCAGCAGAGCGGGTAGGTGAGCTGGACTGCTCTGAGCGGGAGCAGGTGAGTATGGATTACACGTTGAGACTATGCCTGGTCACAAGCTTTTAAGAGAGGTAAGAGGTGCTGGGAATTGCTGACAAGTTACCGCTGGTCTTTGGGAAGGGTACGCTGACTCTGATGTTCTGTAGAGCTCTGCACTAAGACATAGCTTGGGCGCTGTAGGCGCTCTTAACACACCGCACGATTGGCATAATGTCGGAGCGCATGGTGAAGGCGCCAGCAGCTACGCAGGCAGGTCTGGGGCACTTTTGAGTCTGTTGAATAACCTTGTCAATGATACCAATTTCACGACTATGGGCTTACTTTAACCTGAACCATGCCCACTTTCACTTTTAATGCTCTAGAGTCATGGCCTTAGCAACTAAACGTTGTGCCTACAAGCCCACACCCAACATATTTTGTTGTTTGTTTTTTCCTTTTAATAAACAGCGACACTACGTTGAGTGTCCATATACTCCGCTGCGGTCTGATGAAGCAGCACTTGAATCCTTAAGAGGTGAGCTGATACTCACTCACCATGTTGTTCAATTACTCTAACTGGTTACACAGAGGTTTTATATTCTAAATACAAATGAAGGCACACGTAGAATGTGATATGCATGAAATCACGTTGTTTTTATCACTTGTATAGATTCAAAGAGGTTGTGTACGGTGAAACACACCCACTTGAATCAATAGGACCATGTACCAATATTTCCTTTTGGTTTTTTGATCCTTTTTGTTTGTACTCTAGGTTGGCTGCTTTTCTCCGGGGCAACGTCCTACCGAGAGAAGAAGTGGTATGTAGAACCACACCACACACTGTAGATAGTTTTCATTTAGTCACTAGGTCCTGAGGAATCGCCAACTGATCTATTAGAGACATTTTATAGGCGAGAAACATGTTGACCACTAAGGGGTAGAGCGTAATTTGTCAGATTAAAACAAAATAGTCGCCCTCCTTCTTTTTACTTTTTATTCAGGTTGTGACCTCTCCAGAATAAAAATAATTATAGAGGATTCCCTTACCTGTTTTAACCCACACACCACATCTACATCTTACCAGGCCCCTCACACCCACGGCACCTATACGGCAAGGAACAAAAGATCTCCGATAAAGAGCCCCTTTATGGGTGCCCGTCGAGCATTGCAGCGCCGGCTCGACGAGGAGCAGACCCATATGATGAAGCATGACACCTAGCTTGCTGGGTGTGAGAGGGTCCTAGTTCCGAAAGGAGGTATTCCCCACCTCCCCACCACTCTGAGTACTAACCAGGTGGCCAACTTGCCACCCAGGAACACCATACCTCTTTTGTCTTCAAGAGTTAGTAGATGTCACCAAACTTCAAAAGGCTACATTATATCTTATACAAAACAATATTTATTATAAACATTTATATGTGGAAGAACCAGAAATATCTTTAGATGATGATAGAGAAATTTCAACTGGCCAAATCGAAAAAGTGGACAAGTACAGGAGTGAAGAAATTTACGAACATTACAGTATACATCCTCTACATTCAAAAGAAGTGATTGGAAACACTATTGAATTATTCCAAATGAAGAATGCGAAGGGAACTCCCATGAGTGTTTGGGAAAAAAGTTTAGAAGCTCGTTGTTTTCCACAGCTCTTCCCCACTGGAAATGGTGGACGATATGATGAACGACCAGTACAGATTCCAGCTTCAGAATATCGTACGACAAGATTGTACTCAGAAGATCCAAGATTTCGACAGTGTGTTCCATATTTATTTCATCTTCTGTTTGAAAGTGACTTGTTTGGACTTTCATATGCAGTGAACCACATATTAAAAACAGGAGTTCATCTTACACATGTTTCTGCAAAGGAATTCTTGGACAAAGTTCAACAAAGAGATGATCATTTAGAATCTCAGTTGATTAATTTGATGGCGTGTCAACATGGTACTAATGAGTATTGGTATCGTCGTCACGGAGAACTTAAATGTAAGTTAAGAAACTTAGGAACCCCTATATGGTTTGTTACGCTTAGCTGTGCTAAATACGCATGGGATGATTTACTTGAATTTCTACGTAGAAGCAAATTCAATGTAAAAAACATTGAATTGAAGACAGCTGGAGAACTGTGTTCGTTGGCTCCTGTAAATGTGTGCAGATATTTTAATGATAGGTTTGAAGCTATGATGTCTTTTATCTGTAATAAAAACCTTTTAGAGAAGTAACTGATTTCTTTTGGAGAAAGGAGTACCAAGCCAGAGGTGCTCCTCATATACACATGTTATTATGGATCAAGAATGCACCTCAATTTGGAACCGATTCTGATGAAACTGTTTTGTCTTTCATTGAAGACTGTTACCTGTGCCATTCCAAAAATGGAGGAGAAAACAGCTTGAGACAACAAGTTTTATGGTTTCAAAGTCATCGACGTGGGAAGTATTGCAGATGGAAATACAGATCAAAGTGAAAATTTCATACAAAATGTCGTTTTGGATTCCCACATCCAGTAATTTCAAAAGTAAGAGTCAACAGTTTCATGTCAGCAGTAAGACATACTATAACTCGAAAATCTCAGAAGAATACTTACAACATAAAAAGAAGTGAAGATTCAAAGTATATTAATGACTACAATCCAGTGATTTTGACGATGTGGAATGCAAACATGGATATCCAGTATGTTGCAGATAATTCGATTGCTGTTGCTCGTTATGTTACATCATATATAACCAAATCTGAAAAGACGGAGTTAAAAGAAATGTGGGAAGAAATTTCACAAGAGAAGACTCTTAGTAATAAATTGTACAGCTTTAGTTTGAAGATGCTTTCCCATCGAGAGTTTGGATCCTACGAATGTTCGGATCGGTTGACAACTTTATATTCAAAGTCAAGAGGAATCATTTGGGTAAGTCTAGGTCTTGCTGCAACACGAAATCGAGTTTTGAAATCTCTACAAGAAATTGAATACTTAGCTTTGAATGAGCCGGAAAGTACAGATATTGTTAAAACAAATATCTTGGATACGTCCTATCCCAAAAGGAGTCCACATCGGGAAAACATATTACTCTATGAAGTACTGCAACATTATAGTTTTAAGCGAAATGTTACAGAAAGTATAAATGAAGAAAAATATGCCGTAATTGGATGTGATAGATGTTTGGTAGAACATGCCAAAGGAAATCTTATTAATCACAGGAAACTCAGTTGTGATACTCCAGATAAAAGGGAATTTTTCTATTTAGCACTTCTGCAACTCTTCAAGCCTTGGCGTACAGAAATGGAATTACTTGGAGATTTTGACTGCTATGAAGATTCTTTTAATGCATGTAAAGATAGCATTGAATATACAATTTTTCCAAATTATCTACAAATGTTGAATGAAGAGATTGAACAAGAAACTACTATTGCAGCTGAAATAGCTAAAGACAGTTCTCAAGATAGTCAAAGTTCTGCTCCACTAAGTCAAGATCCACTAGGACAACCAATTCTTAAAAATGAAGCAGCAATAGCCATGAGTGAAGTAGAAATGGCAATGCAACAAGCACTACAGGATATTATTGAGTTGGAAAAGTTAGAAGAACAGCTAAATATTGAACAGAAAGAAATATATCTACAAGTGACACAACAGATACAGCATGGTTTACTGCATTAAAAAAAAGAATGCCAATGCACATCATTTAAACCTATTCGAATGTATATCAGTGGGCAAGCTGGAACAGGAAAAAGTTTCTTAATTAAAGTTTTGACCAGTTATCTACACAAAACCACTGAATCACATTTATCTTGTGTTGTAACCGCTCCAACTGGGTTAGCAGCACATAACATTAAAGGAATTACATTGCATCGATTACTCATGCTACCAGTTGAACATGAAAATAAGTTGGAATATCACAAGCTATCTGGAGAAGCTTGTTATGAAGTTTCAAGAGTACTCAAGAAAATGAAACTTCTTATTATTGATGAGGTGAGCATGGTGTCAAACTTAATGCTTGCCTTTGTACATTTAAGAATGCAACAGATTTTAAAAACAGATTATGATGTTCTATTTGGAGGAAAACATGTAATTGTATTCGGCAACCTACTACAACTTACTCCTGTAAAAGGGCAACCTGTTTTTAAAACACTTGTCCATGAAGACACTAGGAAATCTTTGGGAAGTATTGGAAATGTCAACATTTGGTCTCATTTTGAATATAAAGAACTTGTTAAGAATATGCGACAAGCAAGTGATGAACATTATGGAAACATTCTTCAAGATATAAGAATTGGTGTTTTGACTAAAGATGGTAAAGAAGCTTTACAAAGTCGGCTTTTAACACACTTGTTTGCTAATGAAAACATAGCAGCTGAAATAATGTACAAAAAAATTGGAGAAAATAAGTCTATAATTTGCCTAATGCCTACACTCCAAGAGTGTTCCACATTCAATCAACAACTTTTGAAAATGGAAAAACAACCAATAGTGAAAATGGAAGCTATTGATAAAATGGAACACGAAGGAGTTACTATTCTTCTCTCAGAGAAATTACAGTCAAAATTGGATTCTTTGGAAAAGTTGGTGTCTAAGACTGCAGGTTTAGAAAAGACTTTATATGTATGTGTAAATTGTTGGGCAATTTTACGGCGTAATTTGAATGTAGAAGAAGGTTTAGTAAATGGAGCAATGGGAAAAGTTGTTGATTTTCAAAATTTTCAGAACAGAGATGGAATTGAATTTTTAAAGATTACATTTGATCAGATTGAAGAGGTAAAACAGATTGGACATTCTGCTGTTCGTTTTTTGCTTGTAAAAGACTTGTATGTTTGTAGAAAACAGTTTCCTCTTTCTTTAGCATATGCTGTAACCATTCATAAATCTCAAGGTTTAAGTGTAGACAATGCTTTGGTAAATATTGGAAGTACAGTGTTTAAAGAGGGCATGGCATACGTTGCATTGTCTCGAGTAAGAACAATATCTGGTTTGTATTTGATTGATTTTGATGAGAAAAAGGTTAGTGCTGATTTAAATTGCCTAAGAGAGTATAATCGGTTAAGAAGACTGTATGCTCCTAACTTAGGTGAATATCCCATATATGAGAAAAGTGTACTATGCCCAAAACGGAAATATGACAAATATTCCACTGAGATTCAAAAAAAGAAAACAATTCAAGAGAATGATGAAGCTGCAAAGAAAATGAAAATGGACACTGTTGATGATATTGTAGGATAGCCAGTTAGAAAATAGTTCAGGTACCAACTGCTATGATAATGTAATTGTGAATGTTGTGTTTTATCTAGAAGATCTTCATCATAAAATTATGGAAAATCGAGACAAAAGATTCTGTTCTTTATTACATTATATTTTTCAAAAGTTGGTAACTGATAGAACTGAAATCCATACTGCTTCTGGCATACGGCATCTTTTGGATATATGTACTGGTTCTTCACAATTTACACTTAATGTACAACAAGATGCACAAGAATTTCTTATAAACGAGTTTATTTTGGATATTTTCAAAGCAAATGTTTTTGGAAACATTATTCGGCCTATTAGGAAGATGTAAACAATTAGTGTTTGGATTATTGTTTGTTCTAATTCTTATTGCATTTGCAAAATTGTGTTTGAAAGAAGTAGTTTATATATTTGATCTTTATATTATACGCGATGTAAATGAGTGTATATTTTATAAAATGTACTTGAGAGAAGTAAAAGATTTAATGTAGTTGAAGAATGTAATTTACAAACTGTAGATAGGTAAACACATAGTTCCACTTGTAAATATTTTCAAACCAGATTATTATTTTTTTTTACAATCTTATTGATTGTGTTTTTTTCCCCGCTGTTATATGATGATCTACATTGAAATCACTGTGTATGGTGAAATTCAGTAGAATCTGTGAACAGCAAAAAGGGAAACTGAATATGTTATGTAATTCTAAAATTATGTTGTGTTCTTAAAACTATAATATTATATGCAATAACACTTTTTCTTCTTTTTTTACAGAAGGTAATACTAAAGTTTGAAAAGATTTTAAATTCAGTTTACAACAAAACTACTGTAAAATAGATCCACTGAGTTTTGTATCTTTTTAATAAAAAAGGTAAGATGAAATAATGTAATAAGCATGATAATATGAACTAATGTTTACAGTGACTTTTACTGCACTCATCCATTTTTTCAAACACTACCCATGCAGTCATCTATACAGTTAGGCACTGTTCCCATACTCCTCCAATCACCCATGCACTATCTATGCACTTCTGCAATCACGTTGCCAGTACCCACACACCTATAATATCACCCAGACACTACCTATGTTCTCTTTCAATCATTGAGGCACTATCTGTATACTCATGCAATCAGCTAGACATTACCGATACACTCTTCCAATAACCCAAGTATTACCTATATACTTCTCCAATCCTCTACACATTACCCCTACACTCATACAATTACCCAGGCATTACCTATGCATTCCTCTAATCCTCAAACATTACACTTGCACTCTTTCAATCACTGAGGCAGTACCCATGCACTCCTCTTATCATGCAGACATTACTCCTGCACTCATGGAATCACCCAGGCACTACCCATACACGCATGCAATCCCCCAGGCAGTAGCCATGCACTATTCTAATTACCCAGGCACTACCGATGCACTTATGGAATCACCCACGCATTACCCATGTACTCCTTCAATCACTTAGGCAGTACCCATGCACTCCTCCAATCACCCAGACATTACCCCTGCACTCATGGAATCACCCAGGCATTACCCATGCACTCCTGCAATCACTCAGACAGTACCCCCACAGTCATGCAATCACCCAGGCACTACCTATGCACTCATGCAATCACCCAAGCACTACCCATGCAGTTTTCCAATCATCCAGGCAGTACTCCTGCACTCATGCAATCACCCAGGTAAAACTCATGCACTCCTCCAATCACCCAAGAACTACCCATGAGTCCTACATGCACCCATGCACTACCCATGCTCTCTTGCAATCACCCAGGCAGTACCCATGCACTATTCCAATTACCCAGGCACTACCCATGCACATATGGAATCATCCAGGCATTACCCATGTACTCCTCCAATCACTCAGGCACTACTCCTGCAGTCATGCAACCACCCAGGCACTACCTATGCACTCATGGAATAACCCAGCACTACCTTTCCACTCTTTCACTCATCCAGGCACTACCCTTGCCCTCCTTCAATCACCCAGCTACTACCCATACACTTATAAAATCACCCAGACACTACCTATGCACTCGTCTAATCACTCAGGCACTACCTATGCACTCCTCTATTCACCCAGACATTACCCCTGCATTCATGCAATCACCCATGTACTATCCATGCACTCCTTCAATCACTCAGACACTACCCTTGCAGTCATGCAATCACCCAGGCAGTACCTATGCACTCATGCAATCACCCAAGCACTACCCATGCAGTCTTCCAATCATCCAGGCAGTACTCCTGCACTCATGCAATCACCCAGGTAAAACTCATGCACTCCTCCAATCACCCAAGAACTACCCATGCAGTCCTACATGCACCCTTGCACTACCCGTGCACTCTTGCATGCACCCAGGTATTACCCATGTACTTCTTCAATCACTCAGACATTACCCCTGCACTCATGCAATCACGCAGACACTACCTATGCACTCATCTAATCACTCAGGCACTACCCATGCACTCCTTCAATCACTTAGGCACTACCCCTGCAGTCATGCAACCACCCAGGCACTACCTATGCACTCATGGAATAACCCAGCACTACCTTTCCACTCTTTCATTCATCCAGGCACTACCCTTGCCCTCCTTCAATCACCCAGCTACTACCCATACACTTATAAAATCACCCAGACACTACCTATGCACTCGTCTAATCACTCAGGCACTAGCCATGTACTCCTCTATTCACCCAGACATTACCCCTGCATTCATGCAATCACCCAGGTACTATCCATGCACTCCTTCAATCACTCAGACACTACCCTTGCAGTCATGCAATCACCCAGGCAATACCTATGCACTCATGCAATCACCCAAGCACTACCCATGCAGTCTTCCAATCATCCAGGCAGTACTCCTGCACTCATGCAATCACCCAGGTAAAACTCATGCACTCCTCCAATCACCCAAGAACTACCCATGCAGTCCTACATGCACCCTTGCACTACCCGTGCACTCTTGCATGCACCCAGGCATTACCCATGTACTTTTTCAATCACTCAGAAATTACCCCTGCACTCATGCAATCACACAGGCATTACCCATGCACTCCTTCAATCACTCAGACACTACCCCTGCAGTCATGCAATCACCCAGGCACTACCTATACACTCATGGAATAACCCAGCACTACCTTTCCACTCTTTTACTCATCCAGGCACTACCCTTGCCCTCCTTCAATCACCCAAACACTATCCATGCACTTATAAAATCACCCAGACACTACGTATGCACTCGTCTAATCACTCAGGCACAACCCATACACTCCTCTATTCACCCAGACATTACCCCTGCATTCATGCAATCACCCAGGCACTACCCAGGCAGTCATACATGCACTCAGGCACTTCTGAAGCACTCATGCAATCACCCATGCACTACCCATGCAGTCATACATGCACTCAGGCCCTTCTGCAGCACTCATGCAATCACCCAAGCACTGCCCATGCACTCCTTCAATCACTCAGACAGTACCCCCACAGTCATGCAATCACCCAGGCACTACCTATGCACTCATGCAATCACCCAAGCACTACCAATGCAGTCTTCCAATCATCCAGGCAGTACTCCTGCACTCATGCAATCACCCAGGTAAAACTCATGCACTCCTCCAATCACCCAAGAACTACCCATGCAGTCTTCCAATCATCCAGGTACTCCTCCTGCACTCATGCAATCATCCAGGCAGTACCCATACACTTCTCCAATCACCCAGGCAGTACCCATGCAGTATTGCAATCACCCAAGCATTACCCATGCAGTTCTTCAATCACTCAGGCATTACCCATGCACTCCTTCAATCATTGAGGCAGTACCCATGCACTCCTCTAATCACCCACACATTGCCCCTGCAGTTATGCATTTACCCAGGCACTACTCATGCACTTTTTCAATCACTCAGGCAGTTCCCATGCACTTCTTCAATCTCCCAGGCACTACCCATGCACTTATGCAATCACCCAGGCATTACCTATGCACTCTTTCAATCTTTCAGGCATTACCCATGCACTCCTCCAATCACCCAGACATTACTCCTGCACTCATGGAATCACCCAGGCACTATGCATGCACTCCTTCAATCACTCAGGCAGTATCCATGCACTCCTTCAATCACTCAGACAGTGTTCATGCACTCCTCCAATCACTCAGACATTACCTCTGCACTCATGCAATCACCCAGGCATTACCCATGCACTCCTTCAATCATTCAGGAGTATCCATGCACTACTCCAATCACACAGACAAAACCCATGCACTTATGCAACCACCCAGACATTATACTTGCACTTATGCAATCACCCAGACACTACCAATACACATTTTCAATCACTCAGGCAGTACCCATGCACTCCTCCAATCACCCAAGCACTACCCATGCACTTATGCAATCAACCAGGCACTACCCGTGCACTCATGCAATCACATATGCACTAGCCATACACTTCTCCATATATTCCACTTACAACAATTCATAAAACACTTATAAATGTGTCTATTTTTAAACCAAATAGGCAGTTCTGAAAAGAACCATTTTTTTCTTCTTTTTTTTGTTCTATGTTTTTTTGTGTTTTTTTAACTCTTTTTTAATTTGTTTGGTGTTCTCTTAAAAAAAAAAAAAAAAAACAGCACCAACAGTGAACATGTACAAAAACTCATTGCATAAATAATTTTTTTTAAAAATTAACACTTGTGGTTCCTAATAGGCACCTAGTGATTGCTCACCAAAACAGAGTATCTTCTTGCATTTTACGCAAAGCTGCTCCACTTAAGCGAACTCAGGGATGATGTTTGGTGTGCCAGATGAGGAAGAACCAGATGACGTGCTCGGTCCAGCAACGTTGTCTTCACTAGCCTGCTTTTCTTGTTCTCGACGAATCTGTTCTCTAGCAAGATGTCGAGGATGTATGGTCTGCAGATGTTTTAGCATCAAAGATGTCCCGCACAAATACTTCTTCTCAGAACCTTGTGAGAGGACATTGTGGCAAATGGTACAGGTTACCTTTCGGGCATTAACCTTTTTCTCCCCAGGTGGTATGGAGAAAATGCCCAAAAGAAGCTCTCGTACATTTTTTTGATAGGTTCCTCCAGGTCTTCTTCCTCTTCAGGTGGAAGCTGCTAAGATGGATTGCCAGCTGCCATTGTTCGACGGAACAAAAAAAACACCAAAAAGAGACAAAGAAGAGAAGCAAAAGACAACAGGTGTGTCTTCTGAGATGCACCTGAAAGAATGAAAAAAATGGGTGGGGTCCTTCAAGTTCTAGAATCAAAAGCTTCTAAACCAATGAAATGCTTTCGTTTGAAGTCACATGGGATTCGCGCACCCAGCGCGCACCCGACGCGATTTCCGGAAAATATATTTAAGAATAATATATCTTTATTACAATTACAAATATATGATTTTTATAATTAGTTTAAATAATCTCTTGCTATAATATACATATTAAACTTATATACATATACTTTTAAAACATAAAAATTTTACGGTGGATTCGCGCACCCGGCGTGACCCCCGGAAATACGTATGTGATGTTATGCGGGGCCGGGAACTGCGCACCCGTCGCATACCAAAAGCGCATCCTAAACGACTTATCCAATATGGCGGCAAAATTCTTGGATTCGCGCACCCACCGAAACAGGTACATGATCGGTACGCAAATCCACTTTTTAAAAAATAAAAATAAAAAAAATGAAATTTATATTTATATTTTAGAAAAGAGAAAGCATTCCATTATTTTTATAACAAATAAAAAACTAAGAAAAAGTATTTTTGGGACATTATTGTTAGAAATTAGCATTTAAAAAACCTTTGAAATTCACTGAAAAAACCATAGGTTTCAGGGACGTTATAGTTAGAAATTAGCATTTAAAAAAACCTTAGAAATTAACTGAAAAAACCACAGGTTTCAGGGACGTTATAGTTAATTGAACATTTCACTCATACAAAACCAGAGAAACTCAGCCGTTATGGTAAGTTGAGCTAACTATAACTCGCGCATCCGCAATGCACTGCTGATGACGTCACATATTACATCACTGATGACATGGTCAGTGACATCACTGATGACAACTCAAATGACATCACTCATGACATCACTGATGACATCATCCACGTGATAATCTGATGCACCTCCTCACACCCTAATATAACCTTTGATACACCCACTCTAAAATACACTACCATTTTCGGAACCATAGACACACCAATACCAGTTACTACATACCCACTCACTAATTCCTAGGTCTAGAAACACACATCCACCCATTCACCCATACAGTCACTCATACATGCAGTCACTCATCAATACAGCCACTATCATAATAATAATAATACGCAACTTGTAGAGCGCACGGCTACCTCCAACGGAGGTGTCCCGGCGCTAGTAGTGCTAATTGACCTGGCCATATGGGCAAGGAACCGAGTGTTTAGGGAAGAACAAAGAGCCATGTTTTTAACGCTCTCCTCAACATAGATTCAGATTTGATCTTCCTTGGATTTTCCGGCATAGAGTTCCAGAGTGTAGTAGTTTTAACCGAAAAGGATCGGCCTCCGGTTCTGGCCCTCGCAAATCGCGGAATGACCAGAAAATTCTGGTCATTTGATCGAAGTGCTCTGTTGTTGCTATAATTTCGAAGTCTTTGCCTCAGGTAATGCAGACCAGTGTCGTTCATTGGTCTATGGGTCAAAGTGAGAGCTTTATACTCTATTCTTCTTTTAACTGGTAGCCAATGAAGACTGAGCAGATGGGGGGTTATGTGGTGAACAAACAATAGGAGGAGTACAACCAGGAGACAACTCAATGTCTCCAAAGTATTGGGAGAAGTGCACAAGAAGGAAAAAGTCCTTTCTTAAGAAGACCCCTCACTCACCAACCTAGTTGGTGACATGCTTCATCATCGGGGTCCCACCCGAATAGCCGAATGCCATCCGGGTGTGCTTCGACACCTGATTACAGTGGAGCGGGTTGTTTTTTGTGTAAGTGAGTGAAAAAGCGATTTAAAAATTGGCCAGATATAACTCAATGAAAATTTTTATTATGGAGCAACTGGACAATATTAAAAATTATTGGTAAGATACTTTTTTGGTTAAATTGACCAACTGGTATCTTTAAGTGATAAAATGTGCAAAGGAAGTGCATAAAAAAGTCTACATGTTTCAACATGTAGTTGATAGTACTAGGTTTTCATCAGGACCAAAAATGCGTGACCCGGGCGGTATACACACGCTAAGGTGTACCCTACCCTTGATCACTAGTACCTAACCGTGTACTTATAGTCAGGTGACCTTTCATCCGATTAGTCGAAAGGAAAAATCTGAAAAGACAAATATACAATCACAGGCAAACATGATACGTAGCTGTAACGAAGTGTCTCGAGGGTTGAGTGCTCCTTAACTTCCTAATTATGTGTATTTAAAAAGCGTGAAGAATACACATTTCTAAATGTCTGTCTCATAAGATAAGAGGCAGTTATTGGTAATATTCATACTGTGCACATTCACTCAAGTGACAGAATCAGTCACTAAGGAATAAAGAACCGCCCACTAATGACATTCAGTCCGGTGGGTATTTGTGCACTCAGGCTGGCAGAACTTGCCGTGAAATGCAGACGCATTCCTCAACACACGCGGATATCAATTGAAACCGTGAGTATAAGTTACAGCACCACTTTCGTCCGTCTTTAAAAGTGGGTGTCTACGCTCTCATTTCATAGGTGAGGGCGTACTGAGAATAGCATGCATGCTAGTTAAAAGAGCGTTACATTCAAGATACCTAGAATCAAAGGTAGAGGAAAAACAGGGTGCTTACTAAAAGACGCAGCTTCGCGTGCCTCATGGGAGTCGGGGTCGTGGTGCTGGCTCAGTTACGCAATTTAGATAAACGAGCGTAACGGAAAGAGACGGGAAATGTCTCATAAGACGAGTGGTAACAAAGGGGTTACAGCAGAGCCCACCCGCATCTGATAGGAGTACTTACTGCGTATCGTCAGTCACCGGCTTTTGCGCCTAAAAAACAGACCCGCCGCAGCTCCCCGAAGGTTACTGCATCGGAGCGTCCTTGCCGGTTAAATGCTGGGCGCTTCCGGGTGCGGGATCGAGGGGGCGTGGTGACGTGGTCACATGACCGTCAGTGCACCGAGGGGGCGTGGTGCAGTGATGCCCTCAGTGGTGAACAAAAGGCGCTTAACCAAATAGTAGCGTCTTATGGGGGAAAGTATTTACGCCAGGCAAACACGAGCACTATGAGTAAAACAACGCGTATATAGTGCTACAGAGGAACACACAAAACAAAGACAGACATTTAGAAATGTGTATTCTTCACGCTTTTTTAAATACACATAATGGGGAAGTTAAGGAGCACTCAACCCTCGAGACACTTCGTTACAGCTACGTATCATGTTTGCCTGTGATTGTATATTTGTCTTTTCAGATTTTTCCTTTTCGACTAATCGGATGAAAGGTCACCTGACTATAAGTACACGGTTAGGTACTAGTGATCAAGGGTAGGGTACACCTTAGCGTGTGTATACCGCCCAGGTCGCGCATTTTTGGTCCTGATGAAAACCTAGTACTATCAACTACAGGTTGAAACATGTAGACCTTTTTATGCACTTCTTTTGCACATTTTATCACTTAAAGATACCAGTTGGTCAATTTAACCAAAAAAGTATCTTACCAATATTTTTTAATATTGTCCAGTTGCTCCATAATAAAATGTGTTCATTGAGTTATATCTGGCCAATTTTTAAATCACTTTTTCACTCACTTACACAAAAAACAACCCGCTCCACTGTAATCAGGTGTCGAAGCACACCCGGATGGCATTCGGGTGGGACCCCGATGATGAAGCATGTCACCAATTGGTGAGTGAGGGGTCTTCTTAAGAAAGGACTTTTTCCTTCTTGTGCACTTCTCCCAATACTTTGGAGACATTGAGTTGTCTCCTGGTTGTACTCCTCCTATTGTTTGTTTACCGAATCTAAAGGGGACTAGGAGTATTCCCCCTCCACATTGTGGAAATCCCTTTCTCTCTCTTGTGTTTTTGTATGGGTTATGTGGTGACGCATTGGCACGTTCCGCACCAGCCTAGCCGCCGCGTTCTGGATAATCTGCAGCCTCCTGAGCAGATACTCAGGGAGCCCCAGATAAAGGCTGTTCGCGTAGTCAAGCTGGAAGTTGACCAATGCGTGCACCACAGTCTTCCTACAGTCCATAGAAGCTCCGTAGAGCCTTCAACTTCCAAAAACACTGCCCAGAGACATGGGCGATTTGCACTTTGCTAGACAGTTGTGTATCAAACTTGAAGCCCAAATTCCTGGCAGAAGTGGCTGTAAGGGGAGGTGGATTTAACTCAACCGGCCACCAGAGCTCTGGCCGTGGAGTAATAGATTGGTTAAAAAACAAGACCTCCATTTTATCTGTGTTCAGTTTTAAGCAGTTCTCTGTCATCCAAGATGAGATGTTCAAAAGACACTGCTTAAAATTAGCAAAGGCCGTCTCGCTGTGGTCTCTGAAGGAGAACACCAATTGCCTATCATCCGCATACGAGACGACCTTCACCCCATATTGCTCAATGATTGCCGCCAAAGGGGGTGAGATATACATTAAAAAGCGTGGGACTTAAGGCCGAGCCCTGTGGGACCCCACACAGAAGGGGGCTGGTGGTCGAAGCATGAGGGTGGAGGGTCACTTGCTGTGTGCGCCCCTCTAAGAAAGAGCGAAACCAGGCCCAGACCGTTCCTGACACCTCTAGACCCTTAAGTCTGTTTAGAAGAATCCTGTGCAATACCGTATCAAATGCTGCGGATAGGTCCAACAGCACCATTATCGCACAGCTTCCTTGATCTACGGTTTCCCGGATAGTCTCTGCGACTTCCAGCAAAGCTGTTTCCATACTGTATCCGGATCTAAAACCAGACTGGGAGTCGTGAAGATGATGGTTCGACTCTAGGAAGTCCCTAAGTTGTGTCTGGACTTTTAGCTGGAACGGGAAGGAGAGAGATTGGCCTGAAATTTTTGGGCTCTGTTGGATCTGCATCTTCCTTTTTCAAGATGGGCTGGACAAATGCATTTTTCCAGCTGGGGGGGGTACACCCCCATCGCCAGCGAGGAATTCCAGATGGCTTTCAATACCGGGTGGAGCCAAGGGGCAAGTAGCTTAAAAAATCTGGCAGGACAAGGGTCCGCCGGGGAGCCTGATTTTATCTTATTAGGTTCCCTCAAAGATGCTTTCAGACCTAGGGGGCGAAAAGCTGACCACATACTAATTGCACACGGTATATGAGGTGGCAGATCTGGTGGTCCCGAGAGTGGAAAAGAGGAGTAGATATCCTGGATTTTGTCTGAAAGAAGGTAGCTAACTTCTCACAAAGAGTTTTGGAAGAAGAGATAGTGCTCTTTAGTGCCTCATATGCACTCATACACCTATACAGACACACACACCGCCACTCACTCATAGTTACTCACACACCTAGTCAGTCATGCAAATAATCAATCACACTCCCATTTACTCACCTACATAGTTCTATACACACCACCTCACTTATTCATTCAGATACTAACACATACTTACTCTCTCATACAATCACTGAAACAAGCACACACTCATCTATACAGCCACTTTCACAATCACTCACTCTCACATATAGTAATTTATATAGTCCAACACTCACATATACTGCCTTTCACATATGTAGTTACTCACACATGTACCACTGAGACATCCATTCACTCACCAACACACCCATACACACACACCCACCCATACAGCTCTTCACAGATGGACTCTTGAACCCATACACCCAGTGAATCACCCACTCACACATCTATGCACAGTCACCCACCCCCCACCCACCCTCACAGACACTCAGGCACCCATACAGATTCTCAGACAACCAATCAATAACCCATATAGACAGTCATGTAGGTACTGACCAACCCAGGCAGCTGCTTACACACCAACTGACAGACTGATACAGACATTCACACAGTTTAGTCACTAACCCATGCATTCAGTAAGACACGTTTAATCACACACTTAAACAGTCAGTCACACACCTACTAAATCATCCATTCAGACACTCATACACCCACTCATTCTTCAATACACCTTGGCATATATATATATATATATATATATATATATATATCATTCTTAAACTTTTTAAAAATCACCCAGTCTCTGGATGATGTCATCAGTGATGTCATCAGTCATGTCATTTGAGATGTCATCAGTGATGTCACTGACCATGTCATGAGTGATGTAATTTGTGACGTCATCAGCAGTGCATTGCGGGGGCGCGAGTTATAGTTAGCTCAACTAACTATAACGGCCAAATTTCTCTGGTTTTGTACGAGTGAAATGTCCAACTAACTATAAAATCCCTGAAACCTGTGGTTTTTTCAGTGATAATATATATATATATATATATACACATACATGTATATATATATTTTCACTGAAAAAACCATAGGTTTCAGGCACGTTATAGTTAGAAATTAGCATTTAAAAAACCTTACAAATTCACTGAAAAAACCATAGGTTTCAGGGACGTTATAGTTAGTTGGACATTTCACTCGTACAAAACCAGAGAAATTCCCCGTTATAGTTAGTTCAGCTAACTATAACTCGCACCCCGCAATGCACTGCTGATGACGTCACATATTACATCATTCATGACGTGGTCAGTGACATCACTGATGACATCTCAAATGACATCACTGATGACATCATCCAGTGAATGTGTGTTTCTATAAAGTTTAAATATGTATTATATATATGCCAAGGTGTATTGAAGAATGAGTGGGTGTATAAGTGTCTGGATGGAGGATTTAGTAGGTGTGTGACTGACTGTTTAAGTGAGTGATTACATGTGTCTTACTGAATTTATAACGGGCCTGAAACCTATGGTTTTTTCAGCAAATTTCAAAGGTTTTTTAAATGCAAATTTTTAAGTATAATGATCCTTATACGTATGTTTTATTACTGAATTTTTTGAGCTTTTTAATTGTTAATTTGTAAATTTAATATTTATTAAACAATATTATATACTTTTCTGAAAATTGCAATTTAAAAAAAAATTGAAAGTGTATTATTCTATAATTCTTTTGTTTTATTTTTTTATTTTAATATAATTATGTAATGTCCTTTGTCTTTAGGAAAGGTATATCCACTGGAGATTGTGAAAAGTATTTGTTAGGACTTAGTACCTTAGGCCCCCTCGCGTTCACACCAGGGGGCCGCGCTGGGAGCCGCACACCCCTCGCGTTCATACCAGGGGGCCGCGCTGAGAGCCGTGCACCCCTCGCATTCACACCAGGGGGCCGCGCTGAGAGTCACGCACCCCTCGCGTTCACACCAGGGGGCCGCGACTCCAAATTTTTCGAAAAAAAACCCGGCTCCTACCAGTAATTTATATTCGCCCCGGGGACCCCATCCATGGGGGGAGCCCCAATGCCCCCACGGTCCCGCCGGCTCCCCGCGTCCATCCGGAAGCCGGCATTGCTTTTCCACATGGGGAGCTGCAGACATGCAGCTCCCCGTGTGGAAAAGCAATCTGCTTTGGATTTTGGAAGAGAGAGCAGTTTTCCTGCTCTCTCTTCCAAAATCCAAACCAGAGTTTGCTACGGTAGGGCGGGACACGTGCTCCCGCCCTACCATAGCAAACAGCAGTGTCTCGGGGGTGGGCACCCCGGGACACTGCAGGAGCCGGCCTTGGGGGGTGGCGGTCCCCAGGGCCATCGAAGGCTCCAGGAGGGGGGCTGTACAGCCCCCCTCCCAACTTTTCCAAAGCCCGGGGAGGTGGTGGTCTCCGGGGCTCGGGGGTCCATAATGGACCCCCGCATTTAAACAGTTAGTGCCCCGGGGAGGTGGTGGTCCCCGGGGCATGTGGGGGCCCCCCCACACAGGTATTTTTAATTTAAAAAAGGGAGCCCCAGGGAGGTGGCGGTCTCCGGGGGCCCCCGCTACCTATTTCCAAAATCCCCCCGGGACCTGGCCCACCCGGGGCTTAAAATTAACGAAGCAAGGAAGCCCTCGCTTCCTTTTTTAAAAATTTTCGTCCGGATCCGCACACCCAGCGCGCATTCCGCTATTTGTTTTAAAAAAGAAAATGCTTTTTTTGTCCCTGGGGCTCCTTGTGGGACCCCCTGAGCAGGCTTAGGGGGTCAGGGTGTTGCTACCCTGCCCCCTTTTCTTTTTTTTCACCTTTGTTTCCCTGTTTTCTTGTGACTCGGTTCTACCGACTCACAAAATGGCTGCCAACACTTCCTGGTTTGGAGTGTTGACAGCTAATAGAATAAAGCGCGTGGTCGTGAGGGTCCGCGGATCCACCGCGCCTCTATATATCGAAACTTTTATTTTTTGATTTTCTCAGCAATTACTGAACGGATTCACACCATTTAAGAAAAAGAGTTCTTTCTAAAACAAGGCCTACCTTTTTGCCAAATTTGGTGTAATTCCGTTCAGCAGTTCCAGCTGTAGCCGTGTCTAAAGTTTCCTATGGAAAATATCATGGAGAAAACACGTTTTGGGACCCCCCTTTTTTCTCAGCCCCCGCTTACCGAATCACCCTGAAACTTTCAGGATAGGAGCTGACCGGAGCGCCCCACGAGTTTTGAAAATTTTGCAAAGATTCGTCAACCGGCGCCAAAGTTATTGGGAAAAGAAAAAACGCTTTTCCTATGGAAACTAGGTCCCAACTATAACTACCTACTGGCAACGCCAGTAGGTAATATATATATATATACATATATATATATATTTTTTTTTAGAGCACAATTATGAATGCTAATAGATGACGCTTAAATTCGGTATATACAAATAAAGACAAATATTTATTTTTCTAAACAAAAATTTGAGAATTATGAAAAATGTTAATTTTTAATGAATTAGGAAATAAATTAGAAAACGATCAATTAATGTATATACATGAATTAAATTTGTTATGAAGTCCACATAAACAAAACCATAGATCAAAGGGTTTTTTTAGCTGAAATTTCTATATATTTTTTAGAATGCTAGATTTTGTATTATGTGTACATATAAATTGATGTGTCATCTTGGTATATTTGCAACAAAATGGTTTTTAACTTTGCACAGCACTTAGCACTTTGGGTTACAGCACTTTTGTAAATAACATGTTCAAAGATGGCCGCCATGAATTTTATATCGAATGTTGCGTAAGTCCAACTTTTATGTTTAGTGTGAAAAAACACGTGATGTATATGGATTTTAAATACCGCGTGAAATGTTGAAAATATTGACATTGAGAAAGCCGTTAGGCGAAACGCGTCTGTCAGGGGGGGTCTGCACAATAAAGCATCCAGCAAAACAATCTATCCGTGTGTGCTCTCCGATGTTGTAGCTGAAGTGTCTGCCTAGTTCGTGGAAATATATATATATATATTCAAAAGACAAACACACTAATCCTCCAGTGTGTAAACAGGCCCTCCAGCTGGTCTTGATTCAAATTGCTTTATTTGGCAACAGGTCCATTTATCATAACGCATTTCAACCTCGATACAGGTCTTAATCATATGCAAATCAGGAACGGTTGGTTGTTCAGCTTTTAAAGACACCATTCATCAACAGTGGGGAAGGAATTAGCGTTGACTCATCTAGTATCACTGTTCAAAGACCACAATGTCCATAATGCAATGCAGCTGGTAATGTATCTCCACTTAGTCTTTCAGTGTTTCAAAAGTTTTAAAAACATTTTTTGCATCGTCGGGCTGCATTTAAATAAACATAATCTTGCAGCCTCAGAGAAATCAATTTCATATAGGTCTAATTATACAATATTATTTGTGCTGTCCAAAGCAGTACACTGCTGTTCAATAATTCAAGAACTTCACATTTTCTCACCTGGATACATTGCGTCAAATGTTAATATACACAACCGGTATGTGCAGAGTTTCAATATCCCTGAAAACTCTAGTGGTCTTTAAACATCTCATAAAATAACAGATAGGCCTCCGTATCAGTGGCCCTTCCTCTAATTATTCCATTCAGCATTCAACTTCCACCGGTGGGCATCCTTTTTGAACAAACTCCACCAGAAATGTGACAAAAATAGGATGCCCAGCCTCTCGAGCTGGGGCCTGTAAGTGGGCATCACTGCTGTTACATATACAAAAGACAAACACACTAATCCTCCAGTGTGCAAACAGGCCCTCCATCCAGTCTTGATTCAAATTGCTTTATTTGGCAACAGGTCCATTTTGTATAACGCGTTTCAGCCTCGATACCGGTCTTAATCATATGCAAATCAGGAAGGGTTGGTTGTTCAGCTTTTAAAGACACAATTCATCAACTTTGGGGAAGGACCTAGCGTGGACTCATCTAGTATCACTGTTTAAAGACCACAATGTCCATAATGCAATGCAGCTGGTATTGTATCTCCACTTAGTCTTTCTGTATTTCAAAAGTTTTCAACACTTTTCTGCAACTTTGGACTGCATTTAAATAAACAATTTTGCAGCCTCAGAGAAATCAAATGTTAATATCCACAACCGGTATGTGCAGAGTTTCAATATCCCTGCAAACTCTAGTGCTCTTTTCCCAGTAGGCACTCTACTGGGAGCTCAGAAGACACAACCACCTTCTTAGGGCCTGTCACACATCTCCATTCCAAACTTACCATTGTCAAGGGATGGAGTTTGGCTCTGCTGTCTGCATAGGTTATCTGGTGATATACACCAAGTATGATCTGCCCTGGGGAAAACTGTTTTTCAATGACCATAGTCACCCTGGTTCATGTATCCCTCAGGGGTTCAACTTCAGTTCCATTGATTTTAGGCCTCCACAAGTTGCTCACCATACTGGAAGGCCAGGTGGCCAGGATTGCAATTTACACCCCACCCAAGGACACTAAGGTTGCCACTGTAAAAACCCTTCCCCACCCCTGGGACAATCTCCACCGTCACACCCACACCTATGCTGGCAATCCTCTAGGACTGCTCACCAGTGGGGGGCTTCTTTGAGCAGACAGCATCACCTCTTTTGTGTCCTGACTGATTACAGTCATAACACCTCTCCACTTCTATGGGATCAAAGAACTTTCCTGCCTTTGTTAGGTCAAAAGACTTTCCATGAAATCCCTTCCACTTGAAGTTGGAGTGGCTCATCCCCCTTCATTATGCAGGCTTTTGTGGGTCTTGTGAAGACTCTTTGGATTTTTTATCATGTTTCCCCTGTGCTTTCCCTTGGGGGGGAACCTGTCCTCCTTTCTTCTGATCACCCCGGTGTTGTTTGGAAACCCTAGTTCTTATCCACTCATCAGCTGTCTCCCCAGTTCCCTGGGACCAGACAGCTTAGTGTCCACTAGATACTGGCATAAGTTCTCTTGTACAGAATGAGTCAGGATGTGCTCTTTAAGTAATAAGTTATACAGCCCCCCATAAGTACTCACCTGGTTACCTTGAATCCAGCCATTTAGTTTCATTTCTGCGATGGCTGCAAAGTTTACCCAGGACTGTGTGTTTACTTTCTAGGTGTCTCTGAACTTCACCCTGTATTGCTCTGTGGTGAGACAAAATTTCCTGACAAGACATTTTCTCATGTGGGTGTAGGATTCTGCCTCATCCCCCTAGAGGGTCAGGAGCATATCTCTCCCAGCTACTGCGATCAACTCCCACAAGTATTTGGAGCGGACCCTTCTCATCTTAAGGGCTGTTTCAAATGCAGTCATCCATTTGTCAATGTCATCCCCCTCTACATACTTGGGAACTATCCCCTTGGGAAGTATGGGATAAAACCCACCACTCCTCACCTCTCATCTTCTTCCTCTTCTTCACTGTCACCATACTTTTTCTCCTGCCTTCCTCACTTTTTCTTAGCTAGGTCCACTTTCTCCTTTTCTACATCTATATAAGCTAGTTGAGCCTCCAACTCTCTCTGAGGGCCATCTCTGGCTTCTCAGTGGAAGAGCCTCCACTCCCACCTTTAGCTTAATGTCTGGAGCTCGTGCTAGAAGCAGTGGACAAGTTGTCAGCATCGGTCTCCTGGAGGTTGCTGAAGGGGTCATTCTCCTCCTCCTCTTAATTCCCTGGAGCTGACTCTGCATATGCATTAAGGGACCTAATTATTTCTGCTTTTCTAATTCTGTTAGCAGCAAGTAGCCCCTTGGCCCTAAACTATACTCTATGCTCAGCCACTGTGAGGTTAGACAGCGAGGCCAGATCATGCTCCATGGTACCCCTAGTTTTGGGTCACTAAAAAAAAACTTTGCAGACAGATATAAACCAATTTCAAAAAATTGAATGAAAAACAGTTGAGCCAAAATGTAAAAAATTCTCAAAAAGATATTTTGTTGTAAGTCAATTTACTGGATTTTTAAAGCTTTTACTTAATTTCTGTATGGTGTAGTCAAATATAAGTTCTGTCTCCCACCACTGCAAAGCAAATGTTGGAATGTGGTTTATTGGTAGGGGTAAAGTAGGTACCTACCACTAGTAATTTTTTTTAAATCTGTTTTTTAAGGTTATACAAGTAACATACATATCCAGTGATTAAGTGAAACACCATTACAGGGATATAGCTTATATATATACAACTTAATTCTCTGTAAAAGAAGACAATGGCTACAGTCCCTGTTCAGCCCACCAAACAGCAGTGAGGGAGAAGATAAATCACATGGAGTATTGCTGTATTACACATGTTGACTATCCTGCCATGTGAAGGTATATTGAAAATGGGTGCTCCATAGTGTGCCTGTGTCTGTACTGTACCATTGAGAACTGCAGATCCCATTATCATATAACTTGTGAACTAAAAGAAAACTGGGGAGGGAGGAGGGGCCTAAGCAGCAGTGGGGATGTATATGAATTTCTCTTGCGACGCCTTAACATCTTGGGAAATACCTCTGTGTATGACCCTGGGATCCACACTCCCCTTAGTTTTGCGTGTGTGTGCTTTGCTATCATGTCTCAGTTATCTATGGGAGCCTCGCAAATTAATGACTTGGTGCAGCTTGTCTTTCATTTGTATTGTTAGCAGCGTGCCGTGGGTCAAGGGCAGCCTGGAGTGTTGTTAGTATTGTATTCCATTGGGACAAGATCGGGTATTTGCGTAAGCCCAGGGCGACCTCCCTGTGTAAGGCCGTCTCCTCTGCCTTGGCCCAGTTCAATATTAAATGAGATCATGCTTCTATTGTTGAGGGTTTCACCGAATTCCAGCATTTGGTGATAAGTCTTTTGGCCACAACCAGGCCTAGATCCAGGAATTGGGTTGTAGTTCTATGCGCCTTGTCCTTAGTGAACAGGCCCAGTATGAAGGCCTCCCATTCATGTGGGAGCGCTCTATCGGTGCAAGAGTTTAGTTGCTGTGTTTCCCCCTCCCAATATGAGAGGAGAGCCGGCAATGCCCACATCATGTGTAAAAAGTCAGGGTCGGTATGCTTGCAGCGCCAGCAGCAGGCATCTTGCCTGTGGAAGTATCTATTTATTTTATCATGAGACAGATATGCTCTGTGTAATATGTAAAACTGGATTAGGCGAAATCTTGCATTACCAGGGACTGCCGTGGGGCTCAACAACATAATTTTCCATTCTTTGGGTGTGCATGGTCGAATCAAGTCCGCCTCCTGTCTCACCCTAAAGGGGACCAATTCTATTGCAGAGTACGTGCGGAGTGCCTTTGCGAACCATCTGGTGAGATGTCTCCCTGTTCCTAGTATGTGTACATACTGCAGCAGGAGATGTGTCTGTGGCTTCTGCGTGATGTCTACCCAGTGGCGGCGCAGCATGCCTACCCAAGAGGTGTGAATAAGGAAAAGTACTGGGGACACTCCCTCTTCCTGTACCAGTGACTTAAATGGCAGAAGCGCTCCGTTGCTATATAAATGCCCTATCATGTGGATGCCCGCTGCATGCCATGCTGCCAGCTCATGCACCCCGGCTCTGCCAGTCCCCTCTGGCATGCCTAATATTGGAATGGCAGGTGCGTACAGCTTGGTCTGTCTTGTGAGGAACAAGCTGTGCCGGAAGCATCTGTAAGCCACCTGTATCAAAAGAGGGAGTGACCGCCCAGGCTGTCTGGAACACGGGTGGAAAATGTGTTGTATCTCATCTAGAGCGTATGGAGGACCGCATCCTGCCATGTCCGACAGGTATAGTTCTGACATCCACCTGGCTACCCACTGTATTTGGGATGCTAAGTAGTATGGTTCCATGTTTGGAACAGCTAGGCTCCCTTGGGGCAAAGACAGGTAAAGTTTTGGAGCGCAACTCTGCAGCACATTCCACTCCTGATCAGGTTGCGAAGTGTACACTCAAATGTACGGCAAAGGGTGGTGGCAAAAAAAGTGGCAGATTAGTGAAATGTTACAGCAGATGTGGGAGCACTATCACTTTGATAAGCGCAACCCTCCCTGCTACTGATATGTTAAGCGTTTTCCAGAACGCTATCTGCGACTTCAGTGCTGTGACTGCTCTGGAGAGGTTCCTGTCCAATAGGTCCTGGTCAGTGTGGTAGATTCGAATCGCCAGCTCCGCTCCGGACATCGCAACCGCCATCCCCAACGGGTACAAGATCCTGAGGAAACACCGCCCCAACCACTGTAGAGGAGGCCTCACCATTGTCCACAAAAGCTCCCTCCAACTGACAACCTCCATGTCGAACGACGCCTCACCCCCCATGGAACACATCCATTCCCAAAACCAGCCCAACTCCGGAATGACTCTCCGCGGAACTCTCGCCTACAGACCTCCCGGACACTGCTCACAAACACCATTGCATACTATATTGCACCCCACGCGACTTGAAGTTTCATACCATCACTACTTTGGATGTTATATCCGTCAACAGCTTGGTAATTAAACTAGATTCCACTCTTACCCCTCTGATCTGTGTGTTGGTTTATTAACCTCCACATTATATGCCTCACTTCCCTCATTCCCTGGAGGAACATATTTCCCATTTGGTGACTGACAAGACTGACCATGCTCAAATTCTGTTAATCAGGGATCTCAGTTACTGGGCTAATGATGAGTCTAGTGGTCCTGGATCTCTTGAGCTAACAATTATTAAATTGTTTGAATTTTGAAAAGCATGTGAGGATTCCCGCCCACATAAAATGACATATCCTTGACCAAGTCTGGACCACAGTCTCACTGTGACTAATCTAACGGTTAGTCCAAGTCTTTAGTCTGATTACTTCTTAATTAAATTCAATTTCATTACTTTGGTTCTTTTTAAACTGTCAATCAGTGAGGGAGCATTAGCCAGGAATTAGAATCATACCAATACTAATGACTTTTGTAATTCCCTAGCTATGACCCTACCCACTAAATACACTAATATAGACCAACTTGAGGAAAATATCACCACAGGGCTAGTAGATGTCAACAATATTCACGCTCCTTTTAGGAAAGTTAAGCTGGCCAGATGCCATGATGCCCAGAAATGGTTCTCTGATGATCTTAAACTTGTAGAATTGGCTCTACATCGCACTGAATGCAAATGGAGAAGAAATTACTCTCCGGATAAAAGGGAAATCTACGAGGCTCAACTTAAGCAATACAAAAGCCCTATTCTATTAACTAACTCTTTATTTTTCTGGAAAGATTCTGAATTCAACCAATAAATCTAAAGACATATTTGCAATTGTGTTGGTACTTTCTAACCCTGATAGAGTGGCAGTAAAATTATCTCTGACTCAATCTTTCTGTAAATCACGGAATTTCTATTTTTCATTGATAAAATCAATGCTATCAAAGATAGCATCCCTCTAAATTCCCCTCTGGGAACTCACCTGCTATGATTAGGAACCCCCGTCCTTTGACTGAACTACCCATTATTGGTAAAGAACTCTTCCCTAGCTTAATGATTAAAGTAAAATCTGGGTCTCTCTCAGATAGTTGCCAACCTCAAATGTTAAAAGAAGTATTCTTTGCATTCCTTGATACTGCTTTATTATTGCTCAATGATTATTTAACACATGGCCTTGTCCCCAGAGCCTTTAAGGAAGTAATTGTGGTCAGACTTCTTAATAAAATCTGTGTAGACTCATTAGTTTTGATGAATTATCATCCTATTTCGTTGCTTCCCTTTCTGGACAAAGTTTTGGAAGCTTATGTTGCCAATTGCCATTGTACTTTCCTTGAGCAATCTCATTTTCTTGACCCCATCAGGTGGGAAAATGAGGGAAACGGCTGCTAGTGACACCACAAAGGTACTTGTTCTTCTTGATTTATCAGCAGCCTTCGACACTGTTGACCAGGAGCTCTTGGTGGACCGTGTTGAGGCCGCTGGTATCCAGGGAATGGCACTCAAATGGTCTGTGTCTTTTTTGAAGGATCATTCCCAGTCAGTTCGACTATCCCCTTTTGGTTCACCCAAGGTCAAATTGACCTGTGGTGTACCCCAGGTATCGTCCCTGTCCTCCCATGTTTTTAATGTATATATTTACCCCTGGTACAATCGCTGAGGAAAATAATGTGTGCATTTTCAACTATGCCGATGACATGCAACTTCTTTTTGCATTTAAGAACTTCCTGGACTGTAACTCAATCTTCCACGATACTATGCTGTTCATCTGCAAATGGATGAATAGCAATCAACTGAAGATAAATCCCAACAATACAGAGCTTATTCTGGTTGGGGACTCTCAAAATTGATGGAATTCAAACATTTGGCCTGCCCAAATGGGTAATCCCACCTGCCTACTACTTCAGCAAAGAGCCTAGGAGTTCTCCTTGATAATAATCTTTCAATAAAGGCTCAGGTTGGGTCTGTGGCCTCCTCCTGTTTCATTCAGCTCTGGGAGATCAGGAAAACTGGAAGGTTTCTCACCTTTGAAACCCTTGTTCTCACATTAGTCATCTCATATATTGACTATGCGAGTTCGCTCTATTTTGGTTTTCCTGAACACCTGATAAAGAGACTACAATTGGTTCAAAATCAGGCAGCCAGACAGATTTACCAACAGCCAAGGAGGTGTCACATCACCCCTTTGATGAGGAGGCTTCAATGGCTTCTAGTGAAAAACTGTTCTGCTTTTAAGATTTGCTGCACCATTTTTAAATCTTTGCATGGCAATTGCCCTGAGTTCATTTCCTCACATATTCATAGGTACACCGCTTCTCGCAATTTGAGGTCTTTGCATTTTAACCTCCTGATCATTCCTCCTTATAAGAAGAGGCAAGGAGATACTAGATTCTCTGTATTGGCCCCTGGATTCTGGAACATCCTTCCACCTAATATCAAATCAACATCTTATCTCAGATTTTGACAACTTTTTAAAACATGGTTGTTTGCACAAGCATATAAATAGTATTACGAGCTGCAAGCTATGTTCCTGTAACTAGCGACAAGAAACCGATTATGTGCATTCTATAGATACTTTTGGCATAACATTTTTCTCTTGACTTCAAGCAAGGCACCCCGTCAGGCTGGCTAGTAAGTCGGAGGCCACGGCTTGGTCTGGCGCAAGGACTCGGTGAAGTTCTGGTGGTCTTGGAGCCCCGGAGGTTTCAGCAGGATGAACCTGGATTTCAGGGCGGGTCGCGGTTCAACATTGGTGGCTTGACTCTTGCGAGAGGTCCGTCAACTTATGGAGCTTTTTGACAAAAACTTCTGGATCTTCTTCCAGAAGGTCCTTTTGGGATTCCAAAGTGTCCACAACACCAATCCAAGGTTCCAGAAACTCTGATTTGCTCCTTGGGATGTTGGAACTACGTTTCCAACAATGTACATGGCCAAATCCTTTAAAGTCTAGCTGAAGGTGGTCAGCTGGTTTCTTCTTGCTGGAGATGATGTAGGTGGAGCTCTTTTACCTGTTGCTTTCAGGGAGTGCGTGATTTAGTTTATCTATGCTCACAGGGTCATGCTGAAGTCAGCATGCATACTCACACCTCTTTAGGAGAAACTGTACAGTCTATGGATAGCATGTGTATCCACAGCCACACATGCTACAAACAGAATTGTTACATAGTCTACAATCTTCTGTTCATAGAATATAGTGTTGTTGAATCACAAGCGTCCATCCTCATAAAGCAGCAATGATCACTGATGTTTTCTCTGTTTCCTTCCCTTTACAATGCACAACATACTCTGTTCGATATTGTTCTCCACCTCCTCTACTTGCCCAATCTGATGTAAAGCCTGTGTCTTTCTGCATTGTGGAGCAAGGGTGTAAACAATGGATCTTGCAACTCAAACATCTTTGAAGAAATACAAGTTGCAACACTGAGGCCCAACACTAAATGGCAGAAGTATGTAGAGCATGTGACTCTATACCACTATATTCCATAAACAGATAGTGACAGTGTGACTTATATTTACTGTGTGTGTATTTCTGTGTATATATATATATAGATCTATATATATAGATCTATATATATAGATCTATATATATATAGATCTATATATATAGATATATCTATATAGATCTATATATATAAACATACATATATATATATATATATATATATATATATATATATATATATATATATATATATATATATAATACACAAAAAAACAAAGGTTACAGGGACGTTATAGTTAGGCTCAGATGTCACTCCATTTCCTAACTATAATGTCCATGTAACCTTTGTTTTTTCAGTGATTTTCTAAGGTTTTCAAAATTTTAATTCCTAACTATAACATCGCTGTAACCTTTGCTTTTTTCAGTGAATTTCTATGTTTTTTTAACTAGTAGTCACGTTTGCACAGTGGTGGAGAAAAGGGGCTGGGCCCCTGACCAGCTCTCAGGAATCGTGCTGTGTACGACTTACAGGAGGTACCAGGAGGGCTTCTTGGCCTCCAAGGTCCCTCAGGAGTAAAGTGGACTTCACCTCTCAACCAGTAGTGCACCACGGGCTGTATTTGCAGATTGGTGGAGAAAGGAGGCATGGCCTCCGGAGACCTCTTAGCAATCCTGCTATGTGGGACATATTGGAGATAACATGAGGGGGAGTTGGCCCCAAAGGACGTCCTCGGGGGCCAACTACCCCTCCTGTAACTTCTATTAAGTCCCACACAGCGTGATTGCAGAGACCTGGTTAGGGGGCCACGCCCCCTTTCTCAACCACCCTGCAAACATGCCTCCTGGCGCACTACTAGTAGGGGGATAAAATCCCCTTGGCTATTGAGGGTCCTTAGGACTAAAGTGGACTTCATCCCCCAAGCAGCAGTGCCCCAGGAGGCGTGTATACATATATATTCACTGAAAAATCAAAGGTTACAGGGATGTTATAGTTAGGCTCAGATTTCACTAGTACAACCCAATGCGCTGTTTATGACCTCACATATTACATCAGTGATGACAGCACTGATGACATCTTAAATGACTTCACTGATGATATCATCAAGTGAGTGTTTTAAAGAGTTTATTGGTGTTAAACCAATATACTAACCTACTACAAAAGTTAGATTTATATGATAGTTGTACTACTAATGAGTGAAACTATCTCTAACGTGTGATCTGAATAACTGTGTGACTGTCTGTATCAGTGTGTATATCAGTGTGTGAGTGGGTGTGTGAGTTGCTGTATGGGTGTGTGAGTGCATGCATTAGTGACTGTATGAGTGAGTGAGTGGATTTCTGACTAGGTCTGTAGGTGTGTGAGTGGTTGTGTTAGTGGTTGTATGGGTATGTGAGTGGGTGTTGGAGTGGTTGCATGAGTGTGTGAGTGTTTTTTTGGGTGTGAGTGGCTGTATGGGTGTGTGAGTAGCTGTATGGGTATATAAGTAGGTATGTGAGCAGCTGTGTGGGTGAGTGAGTAAGTATGTGAATGATTATGTTGCTGAGTGAGTGGGTGTGTCAGTGGCCGTATGGATGAGTGAGTGGCTGTGTGAGTGACTGTATGGGTGAGTGAGTAGGGGTCTGAATAACTATATGAGTGAGTGACTGGTTGTGTAAGTGGCTGTACGGGTGAGTGAGTGGCTGTTTCAATGAGTGTTTAGTTAAGTAAGTGGGTATGAGAATGGTTGTATCAGAGAGTGAGTGTTTGTGTGAATGACTATATGGGTAAGTGTACAAAAAAACAGGCGGTCCCAGTGGAGAGTGTATATACAATAATGACAGTGTCTTTTTAAAAAAAGAAGACCTGTCTGATAGCCAATGAGGCCACAAAGCATTTTAGATATACAATCGAATATTAGATACAGTAACAGTAAGTAATTACTGTTATCTGAGTTGTGTAACATAATCAGTACAGGCATTTGAAATACAGTCGACGTTTCGACCCCATCAATAAACAAGGTGCATTAAGTCCTTAAACCGGGGTCTTCTTCAGGACTGAGGGAGACACCTTATATCCAACCGTTTTATAGGTGGAATCACAATATAAATGTGGGACAATTGGCTCCTATGCCACAACCCAGTCCCATCCGTGGGCTGCTTGAGTAAAGGGGGGCCAGTCAGTGAGTGCGGTCATAAATAATTATGACCCCAAACTGAATAAATCACATTGTGTCTCGTGCAAATTATAAGACGGAATGCCTGGCAGCCGGCAGGTTCAGGTCTGGTTGAATTCAATACGATGTGAACTTGGAACCATGCGATACAGTGTTGCAGAATAAATCAAGCTTCTTCATTCAGCGCGAACCTGCAGCGTCTTGACACAACGTGATATATTCTGTTTGGGGTCATAATTATTTACGACCGCACTCACTGACCGGCTCCCCTTTACTCAAGCAGTCCACGGATGGGACTGTGTTGCGTCGGTTTTTTCTACCCCTCTGGCATAGGAGCCTATAAAACGGTTGGATATAAGGTGTCTCCCTCAGTCCTGATGGGGTCGAAACGTCGACTGCATTTCAAATGCCTGTACTGATTATGTTACACAACTCGGATAACAGTAATTGTGTTTCTGTATCTAATATTTGATTGTATATCTAAAATGCTTTGTGGCCTCATTGGCTATCAGACAGGTCTTCTTTTTTAAAAAAGACACTGTAATTATTGTTTATACACTCCCCTTTTCAAGCTTCCGAAACCTTCACAACTAGCACTTCCTTTGAGCACTTTACCACCCGGAGCACCTATGCATATGTTTATCTAAGATGCATGACTATAATGTAATGATAAAAAGAGAAGTGCACTTTCAAAATTGTTTTCCTTTAATTTTTAGCATGGGTGATGTGATGTTTCTGTATTAGGCTCTCCACTGGGACCGTCTGTTTTATTGTACTGACATTGACCCAGGTCCGGTGGCCGGTTTTGGGTTCTCCCTATTGAAGTGTAATGTACTATATGGGTGAGTAAGCAGATATGAGAAGGCCTGTATCGATGTGAGAATGGGTATGTTTGAGGTTGGGTGGGTATGTGAGTGTGTATGAGTGCTTGTATATGTGAGTGAGTGGCTCTGTTGAGAGGCTGTATGGGTGTGTCAGTGGGTGTGTGAGTGGCTGTATAGGTGAATAAGTCTGTGTGTGCGTAGCTCTATGGGTGAGTATATGGCCGTGTGAGTGGTTGTGAGAGTGAGTGACTGGTTGTATGAGTGGCTGTATTAGTTAGTGAATAGTTGGGTGAGTGGTTGTATGAGTGAGTGAGTGGGTGTGTGAGTACTGGTATGGGTCTATGAGTGGGTATGTAAGTGGTTGTGTGGGTGTGTGATTAGGCGTACAGGAGGTTGTATGGGAGTGTGAGTGGGTGTATGAGTGATTGTGTGGATGATGTCATGAGTGACATAATGAGCAATGTCATTTGAGATGTCATCAGTGATGTCACTTACCATGTCATGAGTGATGTAATATGTGAGGTCAAAACCAGTGCATTGCGGGGTGTAAGTTATATTTAGCTCAGGTAACTATAACTGCTGAATTTCTATGGTTTTGTATGAGTAAAATCTGAGCCTAACTATAACATCCTTGTAACCTTTGGTTTTTTCCAGAGAATATATATATATACACACACATACACACACACACACAAACATATATATATATTTATGTATATAATCTGCATATAACTGACTCAGTGAAAGAGACCTAGTTATAAGTAGATTGCACATTTTGTGTCTCTGGTACCATTGGCATCTTAGAATGATCTAATACATTGTGTAGAAATTGGTAAAAGGTTTTGGGGTGATTGCAGGGGTTTCAAATTATAAGAGGACGAGGGCCTGCATTTTGCATTCATATTCAAATGCTAATTTTGCTCTTTGATCCAGCAAAAAATATTAGATAGCAATATCGCAATCTTGGGATGAGGAAACATCATTTTCTAACTTTGACCTATGTGCTTGGTTTGATGTGAATCTAACACAATTGTTTACAAAGGTAAAATAGAATACAAAGCTAAAATAGAAAAGTACAGGTATCTTTCAGTCTGACCTGAAAATGTATTTGGCGAGTAATTATAGTCTTATATTCTAAAGCATGTTAACTGGCTCTCCTTGTTCATGAACCTTGTTGTGATTAAAATTACAATTAAACTTTTTCTGTGGCTTCATGAGGGCAAGGTGAGCACACCTTAAGGGACAAGTGTACACTTCAAAGAAGTGGACAGCAACTTTTTTCCAAAGATAAGGTGAGAGGTTTGTGGAGCAGCTTGTCTGGTCACTGGACTTATGGTCATCGATGAACAGTGAATCTGTTGTCCCAGTTCAAGAACCTCATTCCAACAGAAAGTTTATTGGTGCAAGAGGAGCACATCTCAGCCACAGAAGAGACCATGGCACATGCTGCAGGAGTGGATGATGCCACTGTCCATCAAAACAGAGGTGGTTGATAATCAGCAGTTTGTGAGCTAACAATTTAAGTTGACAAGTCAATAGGCACCCTTTTTTTAAAAAATCCAGGGGCAGTAGGAATGGGGTCACACTGTACTCAGTGGGTCATTGCCATGGGAATACTGGGCGCAGGGTGTAGCCAATAGCTCTGCCCCTGTGTACAAGCAAATTGAAGGCGGTTCTTTGAGTATGTCATTATAAAAGCCAAGTAATTCACCAGAAAGGTTTAAGCAAAAAATGTTGCAGTGATCTAATAAGATGAATAACTGACCAACATGATAAACAACCTAAAAATCCATTAAAAACTTCATTTAAATGGACATTATGATTACAATCTAACATCTAAACCACTTAAATTCCCCAGTATTTACAGTTAGCTACAACATAATCCTAATACACCTCATTTACTGCTCATAACCATAATCATAACCTCATAGATGCCACTGCACATGACATTCTTCAGTGACATCGCATATTCCTTGACAAATGGCATCATCTCAGAGGTAAGACAAAGGTCACAACATGTTTGCTAATACTGGAAATATCCCCTTTTCATATCTCCTTTTCATATGATCTTAATAGAGGTATCTAGATGTAAACCATGCTAATGCACACATTATCTTCAACTGCATGAAGGTGTGTGGTACTTCTATAGTGCAAATCTAGCCAAAATGCATTGGAATGCTCTATAGAGTCAAGACAAGCATAAAGTCACTGAGTGATAGGAAAGGTAGCTGGTGAGTGGATTGTTAATGCATTGTGATGAATTGTTCTTGAAGAGGTGCGTCTTCAGCTCTTTCCTAAATTGGAGCAGAGTTGGGGTGGTCCTGATGGATATGGTGGTGCATCTTATGGTGAACCCACTGCCGTTCTCTGCAGTGGAAGGCACAATTGACCCTCTTTAAGTGTCAGAGAGAGGCACAAGTTACACACATCATGCTGGTCACTCCAGGTTTTTGGGCATTCCAACTATGGCAAAATTGGAAGGGTGTACATTCCGTAACTTCACCCTAAGTGCATTTGCCAGGATCTCACAAGAGGTTCAAAGAGGTTCAGAGCCTGAGTACATGGTGAATCAAAAGTTAGAAGTTGGTAACCATCAGGGTAGAAGTCCTAGGCATCACAGTGAAATCTCTTGGCAGCACAGTGGTAATGTTCTCATCGCTGGGACTGAAGGGCAAGTAGATGGCATCGAGAAAACCGGTGTCATGCTCGGACCTGTGTTCTCAAAAGTCTCAGCCAGATGATGGGAGAAAACAACCTGAGATGTCATGATGGATAGAGGAATGTTGTTCCAGATCCTAGGTACATAGACGGAAAAGGCCTCATGCTTTGTTTTTTCTTTTTAACATGTCTTAGTCTACACTCTGGTGTCCTGGCTGTGGATGTGCCTAGAACCTAAGGAGATGGTGCGAACTTGACCCGAAGGTATCAGAGTGCTTTACATGAACACGAGCGGCATTACAGATGGACACATTCATTTTGTTAGGCTTGTCTGCAAGATAAGTGGGAGTGCTGGTCGTGATGACTTTGTAAATGATGCAGCTGGTTTTGAGGATGGTACAGGCTGGCAAAATGAGCCAGTGCAATTCCATCAGATTGGGGGTCATGTAATCATGTTTCTTCCGACCCAGGATGAGACATTCTGCTGAGTATAGGCAAATTACAGCCCATTTTAAAATTTAAGGCAAACTATTTTGGGTTATTTTCTAAATACATGCAACTGATAACATTTTTCTTAGGGCACGGTTCACTATAGAACCTCTCACCCGGGTTGCACTTATCTTACTGCCGTTTTCCCATCATTTATGTCATTTTTTTACTTTATATTTATTACTGATTCCTTGTCAAAGTGGCCTTTGTTTTCCTCAGGATCTGTGCAATGCTCTCAATGACCCACCTTCCGACACCACTGATTTAGTAAGCTATTACACCACCAAGGATCAGAGTGGCCAGATGGGGGGAAGGGTATGGGAAAGGGACAGCAGGTAAGGGACTTGTAAAAACAAAAAGTATACACCAAACAAAACAAAAACACCTTTATAGTTTCTGCGCACTTCTACTGATTTTTTAGTAAAAAACCTCTTACAGTAGCATTTCTTGTGTCACCCAGGTATCCTCTGATAATGCTCAATAGGAAATGAGAACAGTCACATAATACTTGTCATTATTAATACTTGTCATCAGTTAAATTACTATAATTGCTTCTACAATGTTCTTAGAATATGGCAGTTAATAACAGCTTACTGAATTGTGCAACAAACTTCCAATGTCAGGTTTATTGTTTTTTTGTATCGTAGCCTAAATTAGACCAACACTATGAGCAAATGAGCAACAGAAACCGAAACACCTGGTCTAGGGTACTCGTAGAGGCTCTGAAGCCAGCCTGCAGGTGAGAGAGTATACTATATTCCTCTATCCAGCTCTGAAGATGTGTTAAAATCATTTTGCTGAATACTTTCTGTGATACATCAATGAGGCTTATTGGCCTGTAGTTTGACGGGTCTCCCTTATCTCCTTTTTTGAATATGGGTATTATTTCAGCACCCTTCCATGATGCAGGGATATTCCCACCTCGTGTAATGGCAGTGAAAACTGTGTGGAGCAAGGGGCCCCATATATTGGATTCAGATCGATACAAATCACCTGATAATCTATCTAACCGTGGTGCTTTTCCAGACTGCTGTGAGTTAAATGCGTTCACAGTTTCCTCTAGGGAGAAACTAATTACGGTTTCTACTCAATGCTCTACATTACAGTCCCTGCCTGTCAGTACTACCTCACTATCTAGCTCCGGGACCTTTCCTGACTATAAACTTTGAAAATACTCTTCCCAAACTTGAGGTTGTAGGTGAAAATCAGTTAGGGCCCAATTACGATGGCGGACTGAAAAGCCATCGGTCCGCCGTGCTCGTGGTAAAAACCGCCCGCATGTACCGCGGCATTGCCGCCGGTCAGATTACGATGCAATGCACATAAAGTCCTACCCCGGCGGACGAAATACACAAAAGACCGTCCATAACGGTCGGAAAAGCTGCAAATCCGACCTCGGCGGCACTAACTGGCTGTTTTGCCCCTTTGGAAAGTAAATGCCAAAATAGCTGGGAGTCCTTCGATCTGGACGCCTCCACTAGTGTACACCATTTTTCTGCCTCCCAAGCCCTTTTTTGCCTCATCCTGTACTCTCTTATAGACTCTTGTTCTGTCTATTTTATCAGTCCTTATTCCTTTTTTAACTGCCAAAGATAAATCAATTCTAGCCTGACTACAGGTCTCTTTATACCACGGGGCAGCATTGCGAGTTACTACATTTGGGCTGCACTTTTTGCTAAAATAGGGCTTAATACGGTTTGATAGGTGTTGGAAAGTAGACATAATAATGTCGTTATTTAGATCTGGATTACCCAAGACATTTAAAGTCTGGACCACCTCTTTATAGATGTTCGGAAGAAGATTCTCATCAGCAATTACATGAGGCCATTTTATCCTCCTGTTATTATTGGTTATAATGACAGGGGCCATCACTGAATTTGTCTGGAACTGCTGAATATTAATGCCAGATAGCTTCAGAAGCAATGCATTATGATCACTATCCTCTCGTTTTAAAATAATCATATCTTTTATTTGTGCCCTTAGGTCAATGTCTACCATAATAAAATCAATCCTGCTCCTAACATTTCGCCTTTTAAACGTAAATTTGGCTTCAGCATCTGAGGGTGGCCGCCCATTACAAGCGCCAACCCCATGGGCAAGGGTAAATGACTGGACTTGCTGTCCGACCATTGTACTCCTTTTCAGGTCCGGTATCTGAAGCCTTTTTATACCTCTAGTTTGTTCTTCCTCCTGCACTAGTTCCTGCACATAATCTGTAGGTTCATAGGTCGTATTAAAATCATCGGCTTCAATGAGATGATACTCTTTACATGAGTTGTCAAGAAAATTGGTGAGCGCTTTGATAGTATCAGAGTCCTTATGGGGACTAGTAAACCGATTATATAGATTAATTATCCTAACATGGAAGTTCCCTTTCAATGATATAATATCTAAACCAAGGATCTCCTGTGAGCCTATGTTTAGCTGCTTAATTTTACAACCCAAGGTTATCTTAATCCAGATTAATAGACCTCCAGCCAGTCTACCAGCTGTTGAGTGTCTAGCTTCAATACTAAACGTAGTATAACCCACCCTATAGTTTTGCTCGGTAGCCCAGGTTTCTTGGAGCAGACATATGTGACTACTATCCACTAGATTGCCCCACTCCGGGTTATTTAATTTAGACTTTAACCGTGCATTATTCCATGAGATAATATTTAATTGCTGGGCCTCATCTAGGCTTCTTTGAAGCTGGAGTCCTGCTGTTGAGTTTACTTCTTCACGGCCTTGGGGAGAAACGTGATGGCCAGTGGGGATAACCAAACTTCAAATCTCGAATTCTCTTGGGTTATTTTTAGTAGTGTCCCTCCTTAGTTGACTAGGTGAAGCCATGTCATTGGAAAGTGTCATTTTAACACTGCCCAACTTTAGTCAGTCAGGGATATCCAGCTCCGAGAGAGCTTGGTATCTATTGCTGATAACAACGGGGAATTGTTCCTTACGTGCGTGGGGATAGTGGGCTGTGTGAGTGTCTGTTATAATAGCAGAACCCTTATGCTTAAGATGTCTATAAAAAAAAACCCAAAGGAATAATGCCAATCCCTTGGTCTTGGCCCCACCCAGCATGTTCCCTCCTGCCTCTGATCAATTTCCCTGCTAGGGCTGGGGACCTGCAATCAATCGCCATGCAGTCTCCATGGGTAGACTTGCATAAGGGACCAATCCAACTCGCTCTTCTTACACACAGAATGTCACCATAGCTAGAAGTTGTATAATCAGAGTTAAGAGATAGCCAGTGGCAGACTTTATTTTTCAATTGGCTTCTGGTTTCCTCAATATTACCCTGTAGCATGGTTAAAATCGCCATGCAAGGGCAGCATTCTGGTGGAAGGTCCAGATTAGTCCCATATGGGGAAGGATACAAGTTTGAGGTGTCATCCGGTTGTGGATTTTGCTGTCTAGTAGGTACAGTGACATTAACATTTTGTGCAGCATGACGCGCTCTTGAGCTGCCCCCTATGTTTCCACCCCCGTTGAGTAATCAACTTGTCTCAAGGCTAGGTCTTTGGATGTGCCTTCCACTTGATCGTCAACTAATTTTGGAGTGGTAACCACAAGAGGAGGTTGTATGTCTTTACTACTACGTCTTCCTGCCATGTTAGACTGTTTTACTGGTTCTTGTCTCCTCCCCAAGGCAGGGTATTCCTGACCTGTAAACCCAATTTTTCCTGCCCCAACCGTGAGTTTATTAATACTCTTTTGGATGTCACCCACATTAGCCTCAAGTTTATCAAGTCTATCCATGATTGGTGAAAGATTCTTTAAGAGTATGTTGTCCAAGTGATTCTTTGGAGTCTCTATGTCAAGCTCAGATAGAACTGTAAAGGCTGGTGGTGTAGGGTGAGATCTTGACGGTACTGTTAATGTGGTTGTGGTGCTGTTAGTCCCTTCCTGTGTTGACAACTTTGTTTTGTGTATTGATCTAGCAGTTGCTCCCAGCAGGGGTTTTTGATGTTTCATTTCCCTCTTCCTTTTAGCTGGTAATTCGATTGTCGGGGATGTAGTAAGAAGGGGTGGGGGTGGGGACTTCATAAGGGCGGATTGGTCTACTATTGTCTGTGTGCTGGTGGGAATACCAGACTCTGTATCCCCAGGCGCCCTGTTAGGAGTGTGATCCAGATTCAGAGAAATGAGTGATCCACCCTCCATGGAGAACCGACTTCCACCACTAGGATTTCTTTATCCAAGGCTCTGGCAGCACGAGTCAAAAAACAATCAAGGGTAGAGTTTTGGTATAGTCTTAGGTGTGCCCTCCATATCACCCGTTTGCTTTCGCTTTGCCATTAAATAAGCAAATCACAGCTGCACAAGGTATAAACTTTAACTTAGTCCTAGGACACAGTCACACTTACTTGGTGTAAATTAGGGAATCCCCAACGAACTGCCACGTGTCACCAAGTGTTCCAGAGCCTGAAATGGGAATAGTGAGTAAAAACGGAAAACAAAAACAAAAACCAAGAGGGTGGGCCCAGCCCAGCCTCCTCCGGGCTCTGACGGACGTGGACGGGTCCGCCCTTGGCCCAGGCTTTGCCCGGGCACGCCTGTACGCGTGCCGCGGGAGCCATGAGCGGTTTAAAAGAGACTTCTGGCGCGTGAGCAGGCGTTAGCGGCTCCTGCCGCGAAGTGCGTTGGGGGATGGAGTACCCGTGAGGCTCAGGCTGGCCCCGGCAGGCAGTAATTAAAGTAATAGGCTGGTAGTTGGCAGGGTCTGCATGATACAGGGTAGGTTTCTTTATGAGTGGGAGGATCTGTCCTATCTGGAAAGACACTTTGAGTGAGGGAGGCGTTGACAATGGTGAATAGGGGTGAGAGTATCCCCACATAGAGCACTGATGAAGGACAAAATAAATTTCGGTCGGTTTATTCAAGGACTTAATAAGGCAGTTTAATAATTCCAATGGAGAGGTTTCTAGCAACATATAGGGACAAGTGACATGAAGCATGGGTGAGCTCACACCTGGTAGGTGCCTATTTGCAAAACTGATTGACGAGTCTATATCATCATACTTCAAAACTAGAGACCGCCCTCAGTCATGGCGGCTAAAGTAATGTGTGGTTGTGATTCTTGTTTGTTTCCATCCCATACAAATTTCCAGAGATCCTATGGGGTAAGGCCCTGTCAGGCCCCAAAATTGGTCTACCACTGTATTGGACACAGTGTTGGAAAGGAGATGTGGTGCAAGGGTGTCTGCAATACCTCACACTGCAACAGCACTCCCTTCCGCACATTTGAGGTCTGTAGCTCCTTTCTCTAGTTAGATGTGCTAGTGGTAAAACTGGGGCCCATACCAAGTACCCTGCACCAAGAACCCTGCACCAGTGCATCCTGCAATACTCTGTGCTGTGGGGAGGCGAGCCAAGGCCAGAAGCACACCGGCTGGTCTTGGCTCATCATGGAGAAGGCAGGAGGGATCCAGCTGGATCAGACGACACACTCGCAGACCCTAATCTTGTTGGGTGCTTTGGCGGCTGCCTCACTGCATTCCTGATTGTGGCAGCTTGATCCAGTCAAGCACCACTCAGAAGAGGTGGAGGAGTGGCCGCACCTGTGATGGTGGATGGGGCAGGAGGGCAGCCTCCGCTAACCGACAGCCCCTCTCACAGCCAGGCCTTTGATGCTGCCACTCCTCCAGGCCGCACTCACTACTCTTACCCTCCCACAGCCCAGCCACTCAGCTGGGCCCCCACATGGGTTGCCCAGTTGCCAGGCACCCCCGCCTCAGTAGTTAAATGATGCCGCCATGGCAGGGACCCTGCAACTGCCGTAAGGAAGGTGGATCACTAGTGATCAGCTCTAAGCAGCCATCTAGGTTGCCAGCGTGGTCCTGCTCCTGGAATTGTAACAATAATTGCTGAATTTTCTTAATCTCAAATAAATCTCCCCTCACAACTGACATTCCATCAAGTGAAAATTAAAATTTTCAACTTAGAGCCTGCTTTAGGTGATGGTGGACGGGTTACTCCATCACAACGATGAAGGATATCCTGTCCACCGAAAAATAAATATCATAGTATCCTATGAGATTTATATGTCGGCAGGCGGGATATCCATCACCATTGTGACAGAAGAACCCATCCGCTGAAGTCTAAATCAGGCCCTTAGTTTTGTTCCCCTACTCTGTCGTACCTCTCCTCTTTCTGTGTGTACACTTCTCAAAGTAGAAGGTGACCTCCAGTCCTGTTGAGCAAGAGAAATGGGGAGGGGCAGGAGAAGAGGGAAAACGACCTACTTTGTCCTACCGCTCCTCTTTCTATGTGTACACTTCTCAAAGTAGACAGTAACCTCCAGTCCTTTTGAGCAAGAGAAATGGGAATGGGTAGGAGAAGAGGCAAAACTAGAGAGTTAAAAAGAATGGTAAGGTGAGAAAAGTAAGGCAGAGGAAGATGGGACGTGGATATCAAGATGAAGTAGGAAGAGTTAGGCGAGGTAGGGTGAGATGTAATGTAAAGAGAGATAAGTTATGTAGGCAGGTAAAAAGTGGAAAAGATCATTAGAAAGAGTGGTACAGAGCTAGGTAAGGTTTTATTGTAAAGTAGAAAGACATAGAGAACTTTGGATAAGGAAATGTGAAGAGAGGGAAATGGATGAGGTTCACCACAGGATGAGGTAAAGAGGGGCTTTTTAGCGGAATAAGTGGCCATCACTGGAAAGCTTTGTTTGGAACCTATGATGAGGGCTCTTTTTAAAAAAGATGAAATACCTGTAACTCCAAATTATCAGACTACATCACATTTTCTTGAAGCTCCATGACATTCGACATGCCTTGGCCTGAGGCATTTTCTTTCACAATGTTATTAAACTACTCAGCAGCTAGGTACAATCAGACATATTGCAATTACAAGCAGATGCTCTCATCTATGTAAAAACACAATGGTCATATGCCTTTTTTTTTACATTTTTGTACCTCAAAATATTCGTTGGGGAAGAAATTCTCTTAAAAAGGTGCAGTATTGTATGAGCCAATAATTGTTGAGATTGTTATGCCTGAAGGCATACAACTGAGAACCCCAGTATGAATGTATATTTTTTTTACATAAATATGTCTTTATCATTCTGACCTTACCATTCTTATGCTTGACACTGTTATGATCCCTACATGTACTCTTGCTGCTCATTTTCATTATATTTGTACCAATATAATGTGAATACTTCTTTGTTCTTATGGACCTTCAAAAACTTGTGTGCTCCCAACATACTCTTGTTTATTGCAAATCTGAACTCAAAGCCTCGTATGCATATGTCGTAGTCTTGGTGCCCAATGTCTTGCTCTGTACAATCCATATACCGATGTGCTATATTGGTTCTAATTGCTCTTTTCATGTATGTACACATAAATCTCCCTTCACACATGACCCATATGTTACAATACTGGGTACAGGTTGTAGATCTAGATCTCTTATGAATATATGGGCGGTTGCCAATGGATAGGAAGAGGGCTACATCTCCCTACCAGGCCCAAATAACAATCAATACCAGGCTGGACCCACAAAGCTTCCAGGACTTTGCCGGTGGCTGCACAATAACAGCATGGCACTGCGACCGTCAAGGGTGGGAGCCAGGGCTGTGTATCTGTAGCCTGCTGAGAATATGCTGGCTTGTGCACAAATGAGGAGTTCTGGGAAAGTCAGTGCTTGTAGACCCTGGCTTCCTTTAGGCTGTGTGACCCCCTGGTACTTGGAGGTTCCGGGTTCCCTCCTAAGACCTTCAGTGCAATCTGAGGAGTAGGCATAATGTAACCCCCAGTGCTAGCACTCTTCGTTTACCCCATACAGCTTTGATAATACCTGTGTAACACCTGCGAAACCTTGGCATGGTATTCTGCACAATTGTACAAGGGTGGTGGATGTAGGAGGGGCTGTTGCTAAGAGGAGTTTAAGTGTTTCCAGACTTTCTGGGCCAGGCCAAGGAGCTTTGCTATTCATTCATATTAGGACTGTGGGGTTGGTGTGTTATTGCAAATTAGGTGTAGTTTGTGGCTTTGCCAGCATGGGATACACAGATGAGTGGGAGCAGGAGAGCTTTAGTGAGCCATTGTTGCCCCAGGGGAAGAGGAAACATCACAGATCCTGGGTGCACTGCTCATCTAATTTAGACACTGGCTGAATAATAGCTTGATTAATAGTTGGGACACATGTAGGTTTTAATATGTTATGGAGAGATAATAGATCCTATAGTCAGGTGGTGCAGGTGACTTCATGGTACAGTCCTTGGGGGTAGAAGCTACTCTCTGAAGTGACCCTTCCATTAGTTGAAGCTTTACTTCTCCTTCAGGTACTGACTAAGTAATGTCACTTAACAAAGGACAGGCAGTGTGGTGGCAATCCCTACATACCACTGAAATGTGAAAGGCTATGAGTTGTTTGTACCAACATCCAGATTGAATTTCTAGTACCTGTTATATCAGGAAAAATGTATCTTTCCTTCAGATACTACTAAGTTTATTTATCCATTTTCCACTCAGATAGTGAGATCCAGTTGCTAATTAGTCTGGGGTGGGAAGTGATATGAAAAGTTCCATGGTTTTGACCATTCCCCCATTAAATTCCAAGATCCAGTCTGAACTTCCAAGTTAGTAGAGGCATTTTATGATTGTTCCACTTGTGGTCAGTTGAACTGTGAGTTTTGATAGAGACTTCTAGCTGCAGATTCCTCATCTTTTGAATATTTTCCAGGTGTCAAACTAGCTACAGAAACATTTCAGCAGTACCTCTGCACACCAGTACAGAGCGTCATTGTGGTTCCACTCTAACGCCATTCCCCTCTGGAAATGATGTGCGGAGCCTATATAGGTACCACTCCCGCACGTTTATGTCAGTTGATTTCCTTCCCACACCAATAGACTTGGATCAGGAGCTAAATCTCATCTCTTTGAGACCCTTTCCTCGATCAAAACATTGTTTTACAGTGTTCAAGGGACATGTCACCTCCAAAAATGAGAAGTGTTAAGCCCTATAAGGACTGTCACAAACAAATGTCTGTGACAGATCCTCATCAGATTTGCCTGGGGTGCCTTGCGTCAAGCTACAACTCTAAAGCCATCAGTGACTGTGAGTTGATGAACCCGAAGGCCATTCACAATTGCAAGGTGAAACTCTACTACACCAATGTTAGAAATTGGGTTACTAATTGACGGGGTGTGAGCCCTGGTCAAGCAGAAACCACCAACCTATTCAGGGTAAGGAACAAGCAAACCCAAAATTAACCTGTGTTCAACCCCATGGTAGCTTGGCACAGAGCAGTCAGGCTTAACTTGGAGGCAATGTGCAAAGTATTTGTGCAGCACTTCAAACAGTAAAAGAGTGAAAACACCACACACAAAGATCCCACACTAAGTTATAAAATAGAGCTTAATTTAATAAATAAAACATAAACAAAACAACAAACATCCAATTAGTAAGACCAGAGATATTGAATTTGAACGTTTTTTAGAGAAAATAGTGCCAAAAAGCATAAAGCGATAACGGTGGATATCTAATCAAGTCAGACTGGGACAAAGTCTCAAATTCAGGCCTACCGCATTGGAGCACGAGCCGGATACAGCTACCCAGTTTGGCCCGCTGAACAGAGTGCCTAAAGTCTGGTTGCGAAGTGTTGCGGGGATCCGCATCGAAATGTGTCGTGCAGCCGAGGCAATGCGTCAATCCCAAGATGCGGTGAGGCTGCGGTGCAAGGTCCTGCTGCATTGATGTCAAAGATCCCGTCGGCTGTGCTTGCGATGTGAAGTCAGGCATCAGCCATGCGGCGCACAGTCAGGACGATGTGTTGGTTCCAAAGAGCTGCACAGCTGCAATTCTGAGTCTGGCGTCGTTGTCGGGCTCCCTGTGACAAGAGATGGAAGGGCCTGCGCCGAGGATGCATTATTCAGTGGTGGTTCCACAGGTGATGCGGCCTGTGGAGGCAATGTGAGTCTTTGCGAAGAGTCAAATCCACGTTGCAGCGAAGATGTGCCAGTTCTGCTCGGGATTGCACTGCACAGCAGAGGTGATGTGTTGTGCTGCTGGATCCACAGAGGCTAACACAGCACCTTAAGCCCAATTCCAAAGGACCAGGATTGGGGAGGCACTAGTTGGTAGGGTAGACTCACAGTTGGGAGAGTCCAGGTGCAGAGGCAAGGTTGCTGGAAGCCTGTTATGTCCCTTAGCCTTGAGATCAGGAGGCCAGCTAACTAGCCCTTGCAGTCACTTTGGGTGGTGGGTTCAAGTTATGCAGGTCGAACCCTTTTCAGCCAGGCAAGGGGGAAGCTGGCAGCAGGTAAGCACAACAATGCAGCAGTTCCTTTAGATCAGTAGTCCAGTAGAGTGGCACTCCTTGTAGAAGCACAGCAGGCCTTCTCCCTGGCAGAATACTCACAGGCCCAGCAGTGTACTGAAGTGGTGGTGTCTGAGGCCCTTCTTTTGTACACAGTTGTGCCTATGAAGTGGGGAGAAACTTCTAGAGGAATGCCTTTGAAGTGCACAGATGCCCTGCCATCCCTGCCCTAGCACAAGACGAACTACAGTGGATATGCAGCCCCTGGTGTGGAGATAAGACACAGGCTATTCAGGTGTCAGTGAGGTTGGGCCAAGCTCCTCCCTCCCATCCTGCCAATGATGGCACATTAAGTTACACCTCAGCTTCCATTGTATGTAGCTGTCTAAGAGGAATACACAAAGCCCAACTACCAACTACACCAAGTCACGTGATCAGAGATGGGCCACACCAAATGGCAAAGGCAAGAAAATGCCAACTTTCTAAAAGTAATCGAAAAGACACGTGCCTTACGCGCCATTCAGTTGCACTGCGTGGTGCAGGAATTAATCCTCACGATAAACAAATATGCATGTAGTACTCCATGTTTGATCCAAGTTATAAACCAATGTTTATATCAAAAGCTTGTTCCAAAGTTAATCCATCAATTCACAATCACTATGAAGACAGCGTGATTCCACAGTTGTTTTTTATTTTGTATTTTTTCAAATGCCTTCTGAGTGCCCATCCGGGCTTCAACAGCGACATATAGGGGTAAACAATTCATGCTGAGTAGCCTCATGTAATTCCACCCAATGCATTTCGGGCTGACTAGCCCTTCGTCAGGGGTAACTGAAATAATAAAAAGACATCTAAACCATCTGTTCAATGCAAGCTGTCTTTAGCATCTGTGTATAAATAATACTAATACCTGTTGTAGTTAGCCCTTAACCAATCCCACACTGCTCCCTCATGAAACCATACTTGTGTAAACATAATAATGATCCCCCTTGCCTGCTACACAAAATGCTCAACCTAAAATAAGTGCTCCACAAATCTTTTGTAATCAAAATCCAAAATGTTAATAAAGCAACTGTGCCAAACTAATGTGAAAACCCCTTCCGTTTAATGCACAAAAACCCTTAGTGAATACATTACCGAAAAAACCCCCACCAGCATCCCCTTTCCCAACCTAATACTGTTTAGTAACCCATTTCATATACGAGCCTGTAAAAACTGCCTACATGCTCTGCACTAATATCTGCTACACATAGGCTAAAACGCAAACCCCAGAAGGACAGCGCACTCATTCTACCAGGGAAAAAGCTGCTATCAATGTGTTGGCGTTTGCCAGGTTGCTCCTTGGCTTCCCTCCATACATTTACGAAGTACTATTGTCTGGATGGTCTAGATGGTCGGGGGCATTTTGACTGCTCGATCCTACAGGATTTTCTGGGTTGAGACGATCCACAGACTCACTTCCACATAGGTAATGCTTTGGTATCTATTCAAAAGTTGAGGAATCTGCAGCTAGAAGTCTCTATTGGAATAACAAGTAAATTACCTTTGGTAACGCTCTGGCCTTGGATGCCTAGAAAATATTCGAATGGTCAGGGATCTTCAGATCGAAGGAGTATCTACCAGAAAGAGCATTACCAACGGTAAGTAACTTGTTCATTTAGGAATATTTTTAGTGCTACTGGGCTTGAGGCCAAATTTATATGAACCCACCATTTTTTCTCAGATAATGTCTTAATATAAGCGGTTTGCTGTTCCACCACTGTCTGCCTCAACGCCTGCCTCACTGTTGTGCAGAAGATGATACCAATTGTTAAAAACTGTTCTTCTGACAGACCCATCATGCTACATAGTCCTGTGTAGAGCACCAATGCCCACTGTTCCATCTTTTTAGTACATAACATCTTTCAGTAATCACTATCTTCAACAGCTGTCTGTAAGTGCTACACCAACACCAAGTTCACAAAAAAAGGCGTAGACCAGAGTGCATTCTGCAGGTGGCCTTTGTGGGCTATTTGCAGGGAATTACATTTCTGGATTGTCTAACATGTTAAGCAAATATAAATATGTGTGTGTGTGTGTGTTCTGTCTATTCCAGTAGGTGATATAATACATTGTTTACATGTTTCTGTTACAAGTGTTCATTTGCTGGAATTGTATTTATTGACTTACTCTGCAGTAAAGCTCTGGTTGTTCACTGTGTTGTACTCTCTCTTGAAGATTCCTGGCCCAGCAGTCTACTTTAACACACCTGCCTTGTAGTAAGAAGCTAACAGTTCAGGCACTGTCACCCGCGGGAAACAACCTTAACAATGCTGTCATTACATTGCGATACCTTTACAATGCGGTCGTTACAACGACCGTGTTGTTACATCGCAGGACATTACAACGCAAGTCGTTACAACGACTTGCTCTAGATAGCGCTCTAAACTAAGGAATAGTGTGATTTACTATTCCAATACTTTCCCTACTTTTGCACACACTAGAGTATACTATTCCTAAGTCCAGCACGCCATCTAGAGCAAGTCGTTGTAACGACTTGCGTTGTAATGTACTGCAATGTAAAAATGCGGTCCTTGTAACGACTGCATTGTAATCGCATGCGTTGTAAACGCATGCGATGTTATGGTATATATTCGTCGCCCGGATAGATACACAATAAAGTGAGGTTACGTATTCCAAAGTGTCGCCAAAGGGTGCCTTTTTTTTCAACAGTTTCCAATTACACAGACTCCAGACATTCAGCCATTGTTGGGCCCTAAGCCTATGGAGTGGAAAGCTTGTCAGGGTCTTGTATCAGATGTCAGATCAACCACCCCTGACAAGAGGATGGAGTACAGCGGCAGGACATGGAGGTACAAGAAATGTAACAGAAATGTTGTGACATCAATATTACACACCTATACATGAAGCAGGAAACCATTCAGACATATAGGTACCATATTCATGCTATTGTAGTTCTCTTTGAGCCAGCATTGGTTCACCTACATTGGTGGTTATCTAATCACATGCTTCAAGGAGGTACTGGTCATTGGCACATCAATAGAGCAATGATAACTCAAAATAAAAGCCCTGTTCACCCTTACTCATGGTCTGCTCTAAAAGATATGTGGCAGAACAGTTATAAGGAACTAACATAATCTTTGTGTCTGTCTTTACAGGGATTGCTGGTGACTGGAAGAATCACTTCACTGTGGCCCAGAATGAGAAATTTGATAAAGATTATGCAGAGAAAATGGAAGGGAGCTTGCTGTCTTTCCGTATGGAGAGTAGTTAACCACATAGAAATCAAAATCAATAACTTGCTTTGCTTTGTACCTGTGTGGGTCATGGCTTTTGGTGCATTGTTAGAGAGACACTTGTCTTGATATCACTTGTTAAAATCTGATACAGGATGATGTAATCCAAAAGAATTAATATCTGGAGTCTGTTCATAGAAGTATGGAAAATGGGTCGATTAGTATCATACTAGTTGCTATTTGGCACATGCCTCCTCTGCAACCTCACATTCATTCTGTATTTGCCACTTTTACACCAGCAGTCTCACTTGATATATCAAAGTTGCAATGAGCATGAGAAGTGAATTATGTTCTTTTTTAGCCATTGTAGATCAAAGGATTGTACATCAAAGAATTGAAGTGTGTTGACAGAAAACTTTAGGAAAGCTTCTGCTATTACCGACCTTTAACTGTGATTTTGCACTTGTATCGACACATAATCTTGTCATTAGTCCCATGCAGGCCCATTGTCGTTTTTCCTATGTTAACATGAGCATGTTGCAGACAGTCCTTTGCTTTGCACAAGTTACTCTCAAACACATTTTGCTTTGTGCCACACTGTACTTTCACACAGAACACACTGTTGTTTTTGCGTTCTGTTCTTTCCTGGGATTTAGTCTGAACATGTAGACAAGGTCGAATAACAATGCCCCTTGTTAATCTGTTCTGGTCAGGCCATAGCACCTAGACAAAACATGCAAATGCAGCTATTGTTTGGGAACACGTACTTTTGTAATATATGCATGCACAGATAGGTAACACACACTTGGAGAGGGACCTTTCCAGGGAAAATGATTGTGACAGCACCTGAGATGTAGAACTTTCATCTGTGTATACTAAGGTACAGGGTCTGCTTCTAACACCCAGAGATCTTCTGATATATAATCATTTTCCTTGTGTAGAAGGGGAGGCAGGTTAAGCTACACTGTCGTATATAATGAAAGCTCTTTTTATGATTTACGGACTACTTGCTATGCTGACCGTATTTGTATTAGGAATTTTCTTACTTTTTGTGGCATGTATACTGCATACTAGAGCACAATAGTTAAAATAAACATTTTAAACTTTTCTCATGTCTATGTCAGATTTTATTGTGGACTAGTACGAGTGTGAGAGCGAAAGGGTGTATGCTGCAACCGCTATTCCTGAGAGGGTCGGGCGTGCTGTGTTCTGGCATGTCTAATCACTTGTTCCTCTGTGAGTGTGTTGGAGGGCAAGTGAAACACTATAGCTAGTCGGTCCCAGGCTCATGGGTACTCGGGTGGTAGGATGACTCTGTCCCTGCCTACTAAGGTTCTATGATCCCAAACATAGTTCTGTGATTCCGCCGAATCACTGCAACAATCTCATTTTTTATGCATGTAGTGATAGGCAATATGAAGACATATTTCATTGGGTACTCCTCAGGAACACTAATATTTACTGCAAAAAATCATCTTTGTTTAAATATTCTGTATTAAATTTGTGTTTGTTAAACAATGTAGGAAAATGGTTACTGGGACTGAGTGGGAACAAATAAAGAGGTTCAAATAGCAAATACGTATGTACACAATTATGCCAATAATGCAAGATAAATACTGATTATCATCATGTTCAGTTCAATTACACCTGATTCTAAATTAATCTTAGCAGTTATTGCATACATCAATCATCCATCACACATGTTTTCGTCCAAAATCTAGATATTGGTTTCCAAAATAACTCTAGATATTGTTGGTAGCCTTTACAAGCCACTCAATAAATCTTTATTCAACCAATTTACTAGTCATAAAAGCACATAAAATAGGTACACAATTCACTATTAATAACAAATAAAACAATAAATCACCATTCACTATTAATAACAAATAAAACACTAAATCGCCATGTGCATTCATTATGTTTTCAAAAATCTAAAATCACGTCAAAGATTATATCATTTTTGCAATATGAGGCTATTTTACAATGCATAACATTTTCTGAGTTTCATAGCTACAATAAAATAACTAAGTACAGCATGACAGATTTCTGTGGTAGCTAAGGATTGTAATTATTCCATACCCTCTTTGTGTGAACTAAAGTGCCTATGCAGAAGAGTTGGACATAAAAACCCAGCTCTTAATGATGGTACAAAGGGTAAAGCAGCATAAAATGTGCAGTAGATTGGGTGGAGACAGTATCACATGGTCATTTCGGAAGAAAAGCAACCCAGAAGCCAGCCAGGGGAAAGGCAACTAAGTAATGAATCGCATTTAGTCTGAACCTTGTCAAATAAGATCGGACAGCAACAGAGTAACTAACCAAATTAGATAAGGTTCGGAGCCAGGAACATTACAAAGTTGTATATAATTAATAATTAAACACCAGTTAAGAGATTTTTCGATTCTGGTGTCTTCTCTATGTGAAGCAAAGATCTCTTTGAATGTCCCCTTAGTCTGGGGGCCTATTTTAACGGGGGAATTAAAAAGAGCTCTCAAACCTAGGTTATAATTTTTTTTTAGCATAGGCCAGCCAAGGGATAGCATTCATATTGTCAAGATTCAGACAATCCATCTGAACTTCCCTAGAAAAGCCGGCACAAGGAGTGCTCCATAATTTTACCCACAGCAATAAGGGAGCTAAAACAATAGAGTTTTCAAAAAATCCCATTCCTAGTTCCATGTGCGTAATAAAACTTGGGGTGGATTTGGGTAAAGCTAGAAGTCTACATAAGAACTTATTTTCTACTATCTGTAGCTTTCCTGAAGCTGTATAACCCCACACTCCTGCCGCATAAGCACCAATAAGTAGACATTTGCTTCTATACAACTAGATCATCTCCTTAATTAGTTTGTGCCCCAGCATTTTTGCAAACCTAAATATCACTTTACAGGCTGTCCCCATCTTTTACATTCTCTGATTGATTAAGTATTCCCAAGACCCATTTGCATTCATCAAAAGGTCTAAACAATTGAACAACGGTACTTTTTCTATTTGGGTCCCTCCAATATTACATTTTTTTGACTTCGTACATTTGGAGCCACAAGTCATAATAAATTATTTTTGATGATTTACCTTAAGGTTTAGTTAACTCTCAAAATCATTAAAATAGTTTAAAGACTTTGGAGGCCATTTGCTGTTAGCCCTAAAAGAACTGTATCATCCGCAAACAAAAGAACAAGAACTGCACGAAAGCCAATGCGTGGGATCCGCTATGGAGTGGTACCATTGGAAAAGGGAGATTCTCCCCTTTCCAATGCTACCCCTCCCTAGTGGATCCCTATCTCAGCCCCCCGAGCACGTAGAAAGACAGGAGAGGTATCATTGGAAAGGGGAGAATCTCCCTTTTCCAATGGTACCACTCCCTAGTGGATCCCCACGCAGGGATCCAGCCACTAGACACCAGGGAGAGGGGAGCGGCCCCTTGGGCAAGGGCCTTTGCTCCACCCAATTATTTATTGGCATAATTAGTCTTTCTGCCCCCCCCCCCCCCCCGGCAGATAGGGACAGAAAGCGCACTAGGCACCAGGGATTTGTTTTATGTATATAGGGGTGGGGGCTGCCCAATATGGGCATGCCAATGCCCCCACCACACCTCAAAAAAATTCCAGTCTTTCTGCCCCCCTCAGAAGGGCAGAAAGCAAACTAGACAACAGGAGATTTTTATGTAACTGTAGGGGAGGGGGCTGCCCAAAATGGGAATGCCTATGCCCCCAACCCCCCCAAAAATCGCCACAGCCTGTCTGCGTCCCTGGGGAGGCAGATGGGTCAATAGCGCTTGATCTGCCCCCGGGGGGGGCAGAAAGCCAACTAGGTACCAGGGATATGTTTTGGGGTATGTCAGGGAGAAGCCCCATAGGCAAGGGTCCCTCCCTTTTTTGAGACACACATTTTGGCTATTTCAGTAATATTCTTTGTTTCATCTGCCCCCAAGCGGGGGAAGAAAACTACTAGAAACCAGGAAAACTTTGTGTGTGTGTGAACTGGAGTTTGGCTGATGGTCTGCATGTACTGGCATTTTGCTGATGGTGTGTGTGGACATGCACTTGGCTAATGGTGTGTGTGGAGTCGTGCTTGATGGTGTGTGTAGATTGGTGCTTGCCTGGTGGTGTGCGTGGAGAGGCACTTGGCTGGCGGTATACGTGGACTGGTGCTTGGCTGACGGTGTGCATGGATGGTGCTTGGCTGCTGGGCCGGACTGGCTGTAGCGGGCACCGGAGGGGTGGGGGCTGGTTTTCTGGCTGTGGGGTCCAGTTTTGTCGCTGGGGGCCGGTTTTGCAGCAGTGCTGCAATATCGGCCCCCATTAACAAAAGCGGTAGCGGTGTTTTTTACTAGCACGCCACCCCTCTCAGGGCCTGTTGAGCAGCAATCTGCCAGGGTTGGTTGCTGTTCCCAGTCTGGCCCTTCTTGGCTGGAACTGTGGGGGGATGACGCTTGGCTGATGGCGTGTGTGGGTGGCGCTTGTCTGGCAGTGTGCGTGGATAGTGCTTGGCTGGTGATGTGCGTGGATGGTGTTTGGCTGGTGATGTGCATGGATAGTGGTGTGCATGTACTGAATCTTGGCTGGCGGAGTGACTTGCATGGATCCCCCAGCATTTTCTTACACAGAATCCCCTGCAAACCTCAAATTTACTTACTTTGTCACATTTTCCTCACATTTCTGTGTGGTAAGCTGTAGGATCACCACACACGCAAAAATGTCCTACCACCCAGCATTCCCCTTGGTCTCCCGAGAAAAATGATATCTCACTTGTGTGGGTGCCCAAAGTAGCGTCAGCCTAAAAATGGAAAAACAAACTACCCTTTTGGACCCGCTTTGGGCTCCCCTCAATCTCTAAAAGTTTTTGGCCCTTCCATGTCATAGGCACTTGGTCCATCCACACATGTAAGGTATAATTTATATCGGGAGACTGTGGGGAATGCTGAGTGGTAGGAAATTTGTGCAGTACGGTGATCCCACAACTTTCCCACACAGATATTAGAGGAAACTGTGACTTTTAAGCAAAATGTGAGGTTTGCAGAGGATTCTGGGAAGGAAAATGTTGGGAGATCAATGCAAGCCAAACCTCCCTGGTCTCCCATGGGTGTCTAGTTTTTATAAATGTCTGGGTGTTTTAGGTTCCCCTAGATGTCTGCAAGTTCGAAAACACAGGTGCTCGCCTATCTATCACAAACAGACCTTGTTTTTCAAGGGGGTCACCTGCGTTTTTGGTTCCAGCTCAGTGGTCATCTAGGGAAACCTACCAAAACTCAAACATTTCTGAAAACTAGATATCCAGGGGAGTCCAGGGAGGTGTGGCCTGCGTGGATCTACTAATATTTTCCTACCCAGAATCTCCTGCAAACCTCAAATGTAGCCAAAAAATAATATCACATTTTCTTCAATTTTCTGTGTGGGAAAGTTGTGGGATCACCGGCCACTATAAATTTCCAAGCACCCAGCTTTCTCCCCAGGTCTCCCGATAAAAATGATACCTTACTTTTGTGGGTGGGCCAAGAACCTGCGACAGGCAAGTGCCTAAAAACGAATCGTGGAGACATCAAAATTACCAATCACAAAACAACCTGGTTTTCCAATGGAGGTCACCTGAGTTTTTGGCCTCAGGCTCGGCGGCTATCTAGGGAAACCTACCAATCCCACACATTTCTGAAAACTAGATACCCGGGGTAGTGCAGGTAGGTGTGGCTTGCGTGGATCTCCCAACATTTTACAACCCAGAATCCGATGCAAAAAAATCACATTTTTCTCACGTTTCTGAGTGGGATAGTTGTGGGATCCCCGGGTCGCCACATATTTCCTGCCACCCAGCATTCTCCCAGGTCTGCGATAAAAATGGTACCTCACTTGTGTGGGTGGGCCAAGTACCCACGACAGGCAAGGGCCCAAAATGTATTGTGGAAACATCAAAATTACCTATCACAAACCAACCTGGTTTTGCAAGGGGTGTTCACCTGAGTTTGTGGCCTTGGTCTCGGCAGCCATCTAGGGAGACCTACCGAACCCACGCATTTCTGAAAACTAGACACCTGGGGGAGTCTAGGGATGTATTGTTTGCGTGGATCCCCTAACGCTTTTCTACCAAATATCCCATGCAAACCTCAAATTTAGCTGAAATAAAATCACATTTGCCCAAGCTTTTGAGTGGGAAAGCTGTGGGATCACCGGCCCGACACAAATTTCCCACCACCCAGCGTTCCCCCAGGTCTAACCGATTAAAATGGTACCTCACTTGTGTGGGTGGGCCAAGTACGCGCGACAGATAAGAGGCCAAAATGTATTGTGGAGACATCACAATTACCAATTACAAAACGACCTGGTTTTGCAAGGGGGGTTCACCTGGGTTTTTGGCCCCCAGGCTCGGCGGCCATCTAGGAAAACCTACCAAACCCACACATTTCTGAATACTAGACACCCTGGGGAGTCCAGGGAGGTATGGGTTGCATGGATCCCCTAAAGTTTTCCAACCCAGAATCCCCTGCAAACCTCAAATTTAGCTGAAAAATCACATCTTTCTGTGTGGGAAAGTTGTGGGATCACTGGGCTGACACAAATTTCCTACCACCCAGAATTTCCCCAGATCTCTTGATAAAAATGGTACCTCACTCATGTGGGTGGGCCAAGTGCCCGCAACAGCCAAGGGCCCAAAATGTATTGTGGAGACATCAAAATTATCTATCACAAAAGGACCTGGTTTTGCAAGGGGGGGCACCTGGGTTTTTGGCCCCGGGCTTGGCGGCCATCTAGGGAAACATACCAAACCCACACATTTCTGAAAACTGGAGACCAGGGAGGTACCTCACTCATGTGAGTGGGCCAAGTGCCCGCGACAGGCAAGAGCCAAAAACGTATTGAGGAGACATCAAAATTAGCTATCACAAAACAACCTGGTTTTGCAACGGGGGGCACCTGGCATTTTGGCCCCGGCTTGGCGGCCATCTAGGGAAACCTACCAAATCCACACATTTCTGAAAACTGGACACCCTGGGGAGTCCAGGGAGGTATGGCTTGCGTGGATCCCCCAATGTTTTTCTACCCAGAATCCCCTGCAAACCTCAAATTTACCTGAAAAAAATCACTTTTTCCGCACATGTTTGTGTGGGATCACTGTGCCGGCACAAATGTCCTACCACCCAGCGTTTCCCTTGGTCTCCCGAGTAAAATGATACCTCACTTGTGTGGTTGTTCAATGCAGAATAGGCTAAAAATGTAGGGGCAGATTTACAAGAAAGTTACTCAGTGCCTGCCACAAGCCATTTGGCTGCGCCGCACTGAGTCACTTTCAAATCACAGGGATGCGACATATTTACAACAATATGTCGCATCTCTGTGTTTCCCCCTGCACTGGCTCACGAACTGCTGCCATGCGCCGGCGCAGGCACCCTTGCACCATGGTGCAAGGATACCTGCGTCGTGAGAGATTGTTTTGGTTCAGGAAGGTTCCCTTCCTGCACAAAAACAATCTAAAATGCAGTTTTTAAACTTCTATGTATGCTGCATTAGCAAACATAGAAGTTGAAAAACGTCATTGTTTCAATGATTGTTTATGTGCAGGAAGGGACACCTTCCTGTACATAAACAATCATTACAGATGATTTCCTCTTTCTATGTGTGCTGCAGAATGCAGCACGCATAGAAAGAGGAAAACAAAACGAGGAGAAATTAATACATTTCTCTTCGTTGTGCCTCCCCTGGGAGGTGTAGTATTCAGACGCATTTCCAGATTGACGATTTCTTGTGACTCTGGTAATGTGTCTGGTTCCATGGGTGTTGCGTGGGAACACCCACAGCAACACCCATGGAATGCCCCTTTCATGCAGAGTGCTGCATGCAAAGGGGCCATATTTACAAGGACAGGAAAAGTCACGCTGGGTGGCTTTTCCTGTCCTTGTAAATATGGAGCAGTAAAATGTGCCACCGGTAGGTCACAGGAAGTGACGCACCGATGTCGCAAGGGCTTGTAAATCTGCTCCATATTTTTTTTTAAATGTAACACTTAGAATTCAATGTGCTTTACCATTAATCCCTATGTTTTTGGCCATTCACAATCACAGGCCCTTGGCCAACCCACACAAGTGAGGTATCATTTTACTGGGGAGAACAAGGGAAAGCTGGGTGGTAGTAAATTTTTGCCGGCACTGCGATCCCACACAAAAATATGTGGAAAAAGTGATTTTTTCCAGCTAAATTTGAAGTTTGCTGCTGCCTGAATAGCTATAAGAACAGAGGGAAGACTTGTAAGATTGACCAACCAGTCCTCCTGAATTATTAATGGGGGAGGGGTCAGACCTCGGGACATTATCAAGGCCAATCCTCTCAATTTTGGAAACATGATTGATCCAGTCCATTTCTAGAATATGACACCCGATCCCATTAGAAGAATTTCCTGCAAAGAAGGGCCGATTAACAACTTCCCAGAATAACCTGGATTCTTTCAAATTGGCCGCTTTCTCTAAATCCTCCCAAGCCTTGGTTCTAATCTCATGCCTTCTCTTTTCGAGGATTTGCTTATTTTTTTTTTAGCTGCTCTAATATGGTCAATAAAACTGAGCGCTCATGAAGAGTTGCCGGTGAGGGATGTGGGCTTCCACGCGCACAGGCTATTACGAATTTCGCAAAGCACACTGGTGTGTTTTGAAATTCAAATACCATTGATATGATATATGCCTTCAAGGTGTCCCAGAGTGTGGCATAGTGAGAGACCAATGATGTACTGGTCTCAAAATAATCACTTGTGACAGACTTTAGTTCAGAGCAGAAGACTGCATCTACCATGGCTGATGAGATCAGTGATGCTCCCAGCCCCAACCGTATGGGAGAGTGAGCTGTTACCTAACTGGTGCATGGTCTGAGAGTGTATGCAGCAATATCTTTAATCTTGGACTCAGGGCGCTCCCCAGGATGAGAGGAATAGTCTAACCATTTCCACACCACATGTGGAGTGGAATAGAAGGTATAGTCCGGAATGGCGGGATAGCGATGTCACTAAACATCCATGAGGGCGAGGAAGCAAAAGACACACAATTGATGGACGGAATGCAGAACAAATCAAAACATTCACCCCCAGTCAAGAGATCTGAATTAAATCCATAATCCTTTTGCTCACTATGCCACTCCAGCTTAGACCTAGCCGTATGCAAATCAGCCTTGACCCTGCGCCTCATGAGAACAGTCCAGCCTTAACTGCCAAGCCAGGTCCTCCCTGGACCAGAAACAAGCATCCTAGGACAGGTTTCGGAGTTTCACCCCTCATCAGTCAGGATACCTTGAATCCAGTGGCACAGTGAGCCCGGGACTCATGTCTGGACATACCCGGCGCACTTAGGGCGAGGAAGCAAAAGACACACAATTGTTGGACAGAATGCAGAACAAATCAAAACATTCACCTCCAGTCAAGAGATCTGGGTTAAATCAATCATTCTTTTGCTCGCAATGCCACCCCAATTTAGACTTGGCCATATGCAAATCAGTCTTGACTCTGTGCCTCATGGGAACAGTCCAGCCCGAACTGCCAAGCCAGGTCCTTCCTGGACCGGAAACCAGCATCCTAGGACCGGTTTCGGGGTTTCATCCCTCATAAGCCAGAATAGAACGAATCCAGTGGCATAGTGAGTCCGGGACACACGTCTGGGCATACCCGGCGCACTTAGGGCGAGGAAGCAAAAGACAAACCATTAGTGGACGGAATGCAGAACAAATCAAAACATTTACCCCCAGTCAAGAGATCTGGGTTAAATCCATCATTCTTTTGCTCACCATGACACCCCAGTTTAGAACTGGCCATATGCAAATTAGTCTTGACCCTGTGCCTCATGGGAACAGACCAGCCCGAACTGCCAAGCCAGGTCCTTCCTGGACCGGAAACCAGCATCCTAGGACCGGTTTCAGGGTTTCATCCCTCATAAGCCAGAATAGAACGAATCCAGTGGCATAGTGAGTCCAGGACCCACGTCTGGGCATACCCGGCGCACTTAGGGCGAGGAAGCAAAAGACAAACCATTAGTGGACGGAATGCAGAACAAATCAAAACATTTACCCCCAGTCAAGAGATCTGGGTTAAATCCATCATTCTTTTGCTCACCATGCCACATGCAAATTAGTCTTGACCCTGTGCCTCATGGGAACAGACCAGCCCGAACTGCCAAGCCAGGTCCTCCCTGGACCGGAAACAAGCATCCTAGGACCGGTTTCGGGGTTTCACCCCTCATCAGCCAGGATAGCTTGAATCCAGTGGCACAGTGAGCCCAGTACCCACGTCTGGGCTTACCCGGTGCACTTAGGGTGAAGAAGCAAAAGACACACAATTGATGGACGGAATGCAAAACAAATCAAAACATTCACCCCCAGTCAAGAGATCTGGGTTAAATCCATCATTCTTTTGCTCACCTTGCCACCCCAGTATAGACCTGGCCATATGCAAATCAGTCTTGACCCTGTGCCCAGACGTGGGTCCCTTGCTCACTTTGCATATAGCTGGGTCTGAACTGAGGTGACAAAGTGAGCTAAAGAACGATGATGGATTCAATCCATATCTGTGACTGGGGGTGAGTGTCTGAAAAGTTTCAGCGCTCCGTCCATCATTTCCTTGTGCTTGCTTTGTTCGCCCTAAGTTGGCAGGGCATTCCTAGACGTGGGCCCCTTGCTCACTTTGCCACTGGATTCAAGCTAGCCTGGCTGATGAGGAGTGGTACCCCGAAACCTGTCCCAGGATGCTTGTTTCCGGTTCAGGGAAGACCTGGCTTAGCATTTCGGGCTGGACTGTTCCCATGAGGCACAGGGTCAAGACTGATTTGCATAAAGCTGTGTCTGAACTGAGGTGGCAAAGTGAGCTAAAGAACGATGATGGATTCAACCCAGATCTGTGACTGGGGGTGAGCGTCTGAAAAGTTTCAGTGCTTCGTCCTTCATTTTCTTGTGTTTGCCAAACATCCTTGAGAGCATGAGAGCGGACCATGTCCTGAAAAGTGCTTAATGAGTGGATTTTGCTACCGGGACTGGTGCTTTAGGAATCTAGGGCGGGGTCTAAAAGTATATTCAGATCACCACCCATAACAATGGCATCAGCCTTGTATATGTTCGAGAATAAATAAGTTCTTATAGAAAAGGGAATCATCGATATTTGGGGCATATAAGTTTAGGGAAAGGCGCTTCCAACCCAGTATTGTCCCTGTCACCAGAAGGTAGCAGCCTTGGTCATCTCCGAAAGTAGCATGATGTTTGAAAGGGAGCGTTTTGTGTACGAGAATGCAGACCTGCCTGGAGTAAGAACTATAACTGGCAAAAAATCTGTGTGATTCCCAGGATGTAGCGAAAGCAGGCCATGACTGTGGGGACAAGTGCGTCTCCTGCAAGAATGCGAATTTGCTTCCATGTCGTGCGAGATATGATGGTACTATTTTCCCCTTCCGTGGGTTGTTCACCCCACGAACATTCCATGTGAGGAGCGCTAGATCAACTAAATGTTTGGTGTCCCCCATCAAAGTTTCATGAAATCGTGCCTGTCATGTGTAGTGCAATACAAGATGTAGTACTGGGTCCCGTCTCATCAGAAATAAAGGAGAATAGAGAAAGAAGGAGGGGGTCAAATCAAAAATAACACTGAAGATACCCCAATTAACCACCCCCCACCCACACCAGGTACAAAGAACCCAGTATATCCCAATAGAACCCATCCCATTCAGAAAATCCCCAACAGATCAAGACTTGGAAACATCCTTGGGGAGTAGGCAACGCAGTGGAACTCTGCACCCATTACTGAAAAAACAACTTTGAACCATACAGTGAAGAGCAGCAGCTAAGAGCTGCACGGAGACATCGAAATTGGTCAGCCGATATTGAAAAGGTTGGCGCTGGCTGGGAGGTTGTCATCCGGGGAAGAGTGTTCCGGGGCCCCATGGGCCTGTGTGGGATTATTGCGTACTAGTGGTCCTAGGGAATCAAAGAAATGTGGTTTACCCTCCGTCGCCACCCGGAGTCTGGCTGGATGCAACATACTGTACTTCAGGCCATGCTTCCTATTCAGCGCCTTTGCTTCTGAAAAGTTCCGTATTGCCTCCTACACCGTGAAAGTGAAGTTGGGATCAATTGAAATAATGGCCCCATAATACTACAAGGGAGACTTTTCTTGGGTCGTTCTAAGTGCAGTGTTCTGGTCCCTATAATTCAAAAGACGGTCCGCAATAGGATGGTGGGTGCTCCTGGTGGTGGACGTGGGCCTAGTGATCTGTGGACCCTCTCCACTATACAGTTGGATTAGAAGTGTTCGGCGCCAAAGAGTTCATGGTGCTGTGACTCAACAAAATGCTCCGGGGGCCCTGTATTGGTCAAATCTGCCAGGCAGACGATGTGGATTTTATTCTGACGTGAACGGGCCACTGCTTTCAATAGGCACTTCGTTTTCTCTGGTTGGCGTGCCATTAAGGCTGAAGTATCCACCAGTGTAGAAATCTGTATCTCTGTGGCATCTATACGAGTGCCATGACAGTCCAGGCGCACCCCCATTCAGTTGCGTCGGGCGTGAGGTGTCGAAACGTGCATCGATAGAGCGAAAGCCAGCCCACAGTCCGCCAAGATGGCTGCATTGCCCTCTGGGGGATCCGCATGGCAGGCAGAGTCGCTGTCAGCCTTGATGTCTGATGAGGGGCTAGGTTGGTCTGCCAGTTTGGGCCGATTGAACGTGAGTCGGTGCTGTTTAGGGTCTCCTCGCCAATTGACTAAAGAGCATCCGGAGGGTCTGAAAGTGTAAATGCAGAGACTGACAGCAAACAGCAAGAAGGCGAGAATGAGGGAGGGCCTCGGTGGTGTTGTGAGGAGCATCCCCGGTGCAGATATTGGCTAGTCAGAGGGAGGGTTTCACACGGGAGATGGCCCACAGGATAGCGTCCAGAGATGGGCAAGCGATGTGAAAGCGTTGCTGGTAAAACTGACAAAGGTGGCAGCTGATGGCAGCAGAGTTATGGGGTTGGCAGTGTCATTTCCCTTTGGGCACTGTGGAATAGACAGCCAGTCCTGTGTTCAATAGATGCAGGAGGAGAGGGGTCATGCACCGTACTCACTGTGCAGGATCAAGCGGTATCCCAGCCGTAGGCCCCCAATGCCTCCACCCTCAATGCACCTCAGGGTTAGGCCGCCCCATAATCAGGGAGTTGTCAGGGCCTGCATGCCAGGCCACACAATGTGGATGGCAGCAAGCAGCAGAAGGCTGGGGAACCGGCCGTGTCCAGCACCAGCAGCCGGTCACACTGAGGCGGTGAATTGCAAGGCCCCTATCGGGCCCTGTGAGGAGGAGGGCATACGGCGTGAGGTCCACCAGAAAGGCAGCACCAGCCAGCAGTCAGCAGAAGGGCCTGTTGGGTTATGCCTGGGGCACAAGTCCTAAAAAAAGGAGTGGGGGGACTAACCAGGTTAGGCAGTATGCATGTGAAATCATGAAGCGTGCCATCACAGCGCATGATGTCACGACACCTGACGTTGCATGTGACCTCATAGGAAGTGACTTCACTGGAAGTGGCATCACAAGAAGTGATATCAGATATTAAGACCTCACACATATGATTATCAAGTATATCATGAGTACATTTAAGCGCATTATGAGATTTTATCAAATGAGATTTGGGGTTGTGCCAAAAAAGTGTCTCACTCCGGACGCAAAGTCTGGGCCTCAACTAATACATTTATTTTTTTAAGCCCTGCCACAAAGAAACTGGCAACAAGGAGAAGCATGGCAGTAGATCTGTTATACTTAATTGGTTGCAAAGTCTACATTTTAAAATATTTGATTGGGTTAAGGCATCTGCTGTAAAGGTGCCCAGTAAATCTCAGGGAATAGAAATAATGGTGAGATAACTCTGGGGTTTAACGCATTTGTTGGAGAGATCTGTGTTTTGAATCAAAGTAGTATAAGGTTAATGTGTCTTCTGCAAAGCACATCACCTAACATGCAGATGAGAGAATTTTATTTTATGTAGATAGTAAAGTGAATTACTGTTTTTAAAACAGATCCTTTTGTTTCCCGCAGTTCATAAATTGCAATCCTTGTAATATAGCACAGTGAGCTATGAAGGACATGTGACTCCAACACCTTGTAACCTTATCTCATGTAACTCATCTTGGACATTGATTTACACATGTACATGATTTATTGTCAATGTGAGTGAGTGAGTATACACTTATAAAGCGCATGGCTACCAAAGGCCTCCCAGCGCTAGAGACAGAGCCGACAACTAAAGAGTAACAGGGGGGATCAAGGAAACAGCAGAGTCTTCAAAAGTTTGCGAAAGGAAAGATGATTAACCTCCAGCCGGATATGGTCAGGTAACTGATTCCAACATTTTGCCGCAATGAAGGAGAACAGACGTCCACCACTCCGAGCTCGATTTATTCTAGGGACGGTAGCTAGGAGTTTTTTCCCGGAGCGCAATGCTCGTAGCGGGAGGTATGGGGAAATGATAAATTGCAGAATTGGTGGAGACCTAGCTGACAATGACTTATGGGCGATGCACAGAGCCTTGAACTGAATCCTTTCGGCTACCGGTAGCCAATGCAAAGCAATAATGTGTGGCTTGGCAGATTCCCGATTATGAGCCTGCATAAGAAGTCGGGCCGCACAGTTTTGAACCGTTTGGAGTTTTTTAATGGTAGAGCAAGGAGCTCCAAGATAGAGCACATTGGCATAGTCAAGCCTTGAAAGAATCAAGGCTTGTACCAATAACTTCCTTGCAATAAAAGGTAAAAAGGGCAGAACTTTCCTGATCATTTTTAAGAGACCATAACAGGTGCCTGCCACCCTGCGCGCCTGTTCCCTAAAGTTCAGGTTGTGATCCAACCATACCCCAAGACTTTTTATTTGCTCTTTGGGGGTGGGCATCACACCTAAACATTTAGGTCAAAGTACGCTGGTGTCAAGATTAGTGGTCTTGCCCAAAAACATTAACTCCGTTTTGGCTGCATTCAGTTTTAGGAAAGAGCCATCCATCCACGCGGAGATCCTTTCCAAGCAATTAGCCAAATTAATCTTAGAATTATCCAGAAGATTGAGGGACACAATCAGCTGAGTGTCATCAGCATACGAGATGATCCTAACCCCAAAGGGCTTGACCACCTCGGCCAGTGGGCGGAGATAAACATTAAAAAGTATGGGGCTCAGGGAGGAGCCCTGTGGCACCCCACATCGCAGAGGCATACTTTCTGAGATAGAGTTGTTCTCAAAGACCTGGAAAGATCTATCGGCCAAGAAAGACTCAAGCCACTTAAGTAAAGATCCAGAAACCCCAATCTCTCTGAGTCTGACGATTAATAGTTGGTGATTGACCGTGTCGAAGGCCGCGCTGAGGTCAAGTAATACAATAGCTGCAGACCCGCCACTATCCAGAATTTTCCTGGCTTCTTCGACCACTGCCAATAGGGCCATCTCCGTGCCTTGTTGGGGCCTAAAGCCCGTTTGAGAGGGGTGAAGACAATCATTCTCCTCCAAAAAAGTGGAGAGAATGGAAGTGACATATTTTTCGCAGATTTTAGCAATCCCTGGCAGGAGCGAGATCGGCCGGTAATTAGCAAAGGCTTCAGGGTCCAGGTTGGGTTTCTTCAGAAGAGCTCTGACCATGGCCCGTTTCCATGAACACGGGACAGTCCCAGAGGCAAGTGATGTATTAATGAGGTCCAAAATAACTGGGGCGACAGAGTCAAAGACCTGACTGAGAATGTTAGGGGGTACAACATCGCTTGGGGAGCCAGATTTTAGACGGTCTAGATAGATTTTTAAAGAGTTCATATCCAGGGGAGGGATTGTCTCAATAAAAGGTCCTGGAAATTTAGCATCAACAAGGGGGGGATTTATATAGGGTAGAAGAGGGGGAAAGGTCGAGTAAATATCTTCAATTTTCTTATAAAAATAATGAGCCAAATTATTACAGCGTCCTAAGGTGTCTTCGGATGGTGAGGGGGGCACCGGAGGCTTGAGGAGAGATTTATAATGTATATATTACGTAAAGAGGTCTGACACCCTGCATTAGGTTGCGTAGCACTATAAAAAAAAAAAAGTGCTACTGAAATTGTTAATTGTTTAAATACTGAGACAGGCCAGCACATCTTACATTCTTACAGTGCATGCATCTCTTATATACAGAGACTGAACAAAGGCAAAAACATGCCACTCTTAAGTACCTGTGAAGAGATAACAAGCTGTGTGCCTTTGTTTACATTTAAGTGTGAAGTTACAGGCTGCCTCTGCTAGGATATTCAAACAAAAGGAGGCCTGGGGGCCCCTTAACTTCGGGCCAGCTGGAGGTGCAAAAAAGCTCCCTCGCAGCCTGCACGTTACTGCTGGGAATTGAAAGCAGACAACGTACAGGCACTGCTGAACGTGTCCTGGTGTCTTACACCGGGACAAGTTCAGCATATTTATGTGGGGCCCAGCTTCTTGGCAGGAGGAATGGCATCCACCCTGTGAAAATAGTGGGTCAACGCTGTGTACCTGCGTGTACCCCGGACTTGTGCCCTGCCCCGGTTCTGTCTGTGGCCAGCACCACCACAGAGTCTCCAAGGCAGGGTCCCTCTTCCCAATGTATCACCGCAGCTCACTTCGCTGCTCCTGGGAAGTCTAGGCGTGACAGAGAGGGGCCCAGCGGGGCGCCACAGCCTCACTCGCTGCCCCTGTCGCATCAGTGCCTCCATGGTGGACGGGCCCTAGCTCTCGCTGCAACAGATGTAGACGGCCGGGGAGGGACACGGTGTACTGGGAGCAGGTCACAGCATCCCCCAGACTGTGGGTGTAAATAATCCAATCCAATCCAATCCAAACAAGCTTTATTCGACATATTAAGTCATAAAAGCACATACAAAATGCAGATAAAATGATTTCATAAAACAACAGTTAAAATGTAATACAAAGCCTGAATGGAAGGATAAATAGATCACCTTGGAAATATATGTACAACGTTAAAAACACGTTAAAAAATCATATGGTAAAAACTTATTTTAAAAGGAATACAGTTTACAAATTACAGAGCATAGTTGATTAGGACAGACACTTAATTCAACCTAATGTCTGCTACAATGACTAGATTGAATACATTTAAACATTACCTCTTTTAACCTTGTACTGGACGGATGGACCGTGATCTTATTGCCCACGACCACCCCAAGTATTTTGCCATCGCTATGACAATCGATGTTGCTGTGTCAGTTCTTAAAATTCTTTCTGCTTCACTAGACCTTCTTGTTCCTAGAAGCTTACAGATTGGTGTCAACCAGACACGACGTGGAACATTGTATCCAACACAGACAAACAATAGGTGGGCCAATGATTCTTTACTAGACTGACATACCGGGCACAGATCGTCACTGGGTTTAGCCCATCTAGTAGTAAATACTCTTAATGGCAGTGTACCTAGCCTAAACTGGAAATATAGTTTCCGGTCATGCAGTTTAGTAATTAGATCCCAATATGATTCCAATCTAGGGATTAATTTGCTTTCCAGGAAAAATCCAGTTAGAGAGGACGACTCACTATTGCATCGGGTGTAAATAATCACCCCGATGTAAGCAGGTGGAGCGGTGATGGAGACCGCTGCTCCTAGGATGGGGGCGGTGGGTCATTGAGATGTACTGTTAGATATGTTCCCAGAGAAGTCAGGCCTATGTGCATTTCAGTACCTTGATAAATCGCCAAGGAGGTGAAGGTCGACCAAAAGCTACGCATGTAATTTGCTCCTTCATGTCTCGTCAGTGGAAATGGAGAAGAGGACATTGAGGGAGCCTGTTGATTACCATTATTTAGGCATCCTCGATGACGTCTGGTAAGCGATTAAGCCTGCAAGAAGATCTCTTGGAGAACTGGAGTCTTTCTATTTTTAATTTGTTGTAACCCACCTCATGTTTAAGAAAATTGAGGTGTATGACTGAGTACATGCCCCCATGCCCGTCTTTATCGAAGTTTCTCTAGAGAGACTGGTGTGGAGTATGCCAGCACTGGATCTGGAGAATTGGCTAAAAGCATGAGCATAACAGAACCAAAATGTAGGGAAAAGTCTTAGAGTGAGTACGGTATATTTGTTTACATGACCTGTATTGTTTTCTAGCTTTAAATGTGTTGTTAAAAAGACGTGACGAATTGTCCTCTAGGTAGGACATGAGAGGGAAAAAAGTTGGTTGGGCAGGTAGGATTGGGAGGGGTCCCAATCAGCAGTTTAGGCATGCAGAGTAAGCAGACTGTACAAATAGTGTGATAGCAGGAGATAGGTAGGGGCACCCAACCTCAAAGCATGTACCCTTTTAGGATAAATCGGCAAGAGGAAGAGAACCTCTGATCTATCTGCCTTTCCCCCGGCATGAGCATCCAGTTGCTGGCAGAAGGTTTGTCATACACAAGAGGATCTTTGGGTGGGAGTGCGCGATGGCCTTCCCTCTCTCTCTTCACAAGATCAGTTAAAAGAAATGTAATGGTTGGTAAACCTTTCCTGTTTTCCATTTCCTTCCAAACCTTCATCCACATGATGAGCTGCAGGCACAAGGCCTGTTCATCCCTTTCCATGATACCCAGGTGTGAGTGAGACATAGAACAAAGAATCTAAAACATGACGAGTTCACACTGAAAGAGACTCCTGCTCATACTGTGTACCAACAGTATGGTATACACACCTGTAAATACTTACAAGAGTGGGTGGGACTCACAAATGAGCACTGGAAGAAGTCCTTCCCTGACCTTGGTGCGATAGAAATAAAAAGATTAGCTAACTTACAGAAGAAGGTGAAGGATCATAAAAATAAGATAGATGCTGCACAATGGTCTCACCTCAAACAATGTTATGAGGAGGCACAGAAATGTAAGCATGAATTCCAAGGTATGACGGAGATGCAGGATAATGGTGATAACAAAATAATCATCTTAAGGGCAGAGTTAGGGCTTGTGCTTCAACTGCTCCGCCTCCTCCATATCTATTTTCACAGTTCACTGAACCACAGAAGCACAGAAAGAGTGTGAGGATACACAGAAGAAGGATCTGTACATGCCAGTCGAAGGAGCTAGGGGGACGCCACAGATGAACCCGAAAACAGAGTGAAATAAAGAAGAGAAACCCAAAGTAGATGTGACTAGCTTTATTCCTCAACATCCATAACCCACCAAGCTGACAGTTAGACTGTCGCACCAACTGAAGGAACGCTCACAGAACGTTCGTGGGAACACAGCACTGGTGGGGAGGAAGGGGTGAGCGGAAGAAACCATGAAAGAGAAAAGGTAAGGTGGGTAAAGGGAAAAGAATAGTAAATAGTACAGGGGAATAAAAGAATTAGCAATGATAATTACAACACATCTTATTCCCTATGCTGAGGAAGAAAGATGAAGAGGTAAAACATATGCAATGAACATAAAGATAGGATAGTATTTATAGAGCGCACTAAAACCAAAAGGTGTCAAGGCGCTATGCGAGCAGAAGAGAGACCAGCAACAGCCAGCTAAGCGGCAAAGAGCCAGGTCTTCAGAAGTTTCCTGAAGACTGGAAGCGAGTTATCCGTGGTAATAGAAGGGGGCAGAGAGTTCCAAAGTTTAGCAGCCGCCACAGAGAATGAGCGGCCACCCCATTTGGACCTGCGAAATCTGGGCGAGACAAGTTTTTTATGAGTGGAGGATCTCAAGGCTCTCCCTGGAGTGTACCACTGAAACATGGTTTTAAGGTGTGGTGAGCCTTTGCTATGCATAGCTTTGTACACCAAGTTCAGAGCATTGAAGGAGATGCGCTTCCTGATGGGAAGCCAGTGGAAGGCAAGGATTCCTTCCCTGGCGGACTGGTGTTTCGGATGTTAAGGATCAGCCTTGCCGCAGCGTTTTGCACCACCTGGAGCTTGTTCAGGGAACCTGTGCTGATGTTAAGGTACAGAGCATTGCAGTAGTCTAACCGGGAGGTGACTAGTGCAATGATGGTGGGCAGATGTAGCTACGAACAGATATACGGCAAAACTTTCTTCAAAATTTTAAGGATGTAAAAGCAGGTACTGACTGTTCGGTTCACCTGGGCGTCAAAAGACAGGCCCTCGTCAAAGAGGACCCCCAGATTTTTAGCCATTTTGACCGGAACAGGAAGGAGACCACAGTCTGCTGGCTACCAGGCAGCAGACCAAATAGGGGTCTGAGGGCCAAAGACCAGAACCTCGGTTTTGTCCGTATGGATTTTTAGTGAATTGTCCTTCATCCAGCATAAAATGCTGGACATACATTGATTGAACTTTTGGGCAACCAATTGCAAATCATTAGAGATGGAAATTATGATTTGAGTGTCATCCGCATATGAGAGCCCCTGAAAACCGAATGATCTTACCAATGTAGCCAGGGGGGTCACATAAAGATTAAAAAGAGTGGCGCTGAGCGAAGATCCCTTGGGGACCCCACACGGAAGGTCAAAGGCCTTGGCTGTGAAACCTCCACAACTGACGACATTGGTTCTACCGTTCATAAATGAGTGAAGAAGCTGCAAGGCCCTCTCGGTGACTCCTGCTTCCCACAGTCGCTGAAACATGCGAGCAGGGGAGATGGTATTGAATGCCGCTGAGAGGTCGAGCAGAATCAACATCGCAGATCCGCCTTGGTCAACCTGCAGGCGGATACAATCAGAGGCTGCTACCAAGGCGGATTCTGTGGTATGACTTGCCCGAAAACCGTTCTGGGAGCTGTCAAGGACGTTGTGAGATTCAATATGTTTCATTAGCTCGACATTAATACATTTTTCCAGAATCTTGGCAGGGAGATAGGCCGAAAGTTCTTCAGCTCAAAGGGATCGGCGTTGGGCTTCTTAAGGAGCGGTGAGACATGGCTTCCTTCCAGATGATCGGATATTGCCTGGGCAGAAGTATGTTATTAAAGACCTTGCACAGGAAGTTAGCTATAGTGTCGGGAGCAAGTCTGAGCGTGGACAGCATGCAGGGATCAGTGGGAGCTCCAGACTTAAGGCCAAGTAAGAGTTCCTTGATAAGAGGAACTGTGATAGGAGGAAAGGACGACAGAGCAAGCATCCCAGAGGCCTGGCTGGGCTTTCCCTTAGGTAGGGCTGCGTTTTTCCCTTCGCCTGCCTCTGTGACAGGGTCAACTTCCTCGGTCAAGGAGAACTCGTGAAAGATTTTGAGGACTTTCTCCTGAAAGTAGAGTGCTATTTTGTCACAGAAGTCTTGGGAGGGGTTCAGGAGCTGTGATCCCGGGGGCTCAGCAATCTCCTTGATGGCTTTGAAGAGCATGCTGGAGGAATTGTCTGCTGACACTATCTTATCAGTGAAATACTGGGATTTGGCCTGGAAGATGGCGAGTTTATAGTTCCGCAAGAGAGATTTCTGCTTGGCTTTTTCCAAAGGCAAGGGTCCGCACGCCATCTCCGTTCTTGCGTCTGAGAGCCATGAGCTCTTCTGAGAACCACGGAGCTGAGGGTTTAGCTCTTTTAATGGCACAACTTTTGACTGGAGCTACAATGTCCAGGGCCTTGGTAATCCAATTGCGAAACCCTCTGCCGTGGGGGTGTGAGTGGTGAGGTTACCGGCCGAGACTGAAACCAAGGCAGCCTTCCAGTTCATGGCAGTGACCTTGTTCAGTCTTCGACATTGTATGTTTTTAGGGGGGAGACCTGTGATGGTTTTTATGGGGGGAGGGAAAGTGATATTGAACTCGACCAGCCAGTGGTCAACCCAGCTGAGAGGCTGAACTGCCTCAATCTTAAGACTACTATGGTTGGCCAAGATGCCGTCCAGGGTATGACCAGCCCTATGAGTGGGAGAGTGAACAAGTTCTTCAAATCCCATGGAGGTCATAAGGTCAAGTAGGTGAACAGAGTCATAGTCCTGATTGTATTCAAGATAAAAAAAAACATCACATGATGGAGCCTACAAGATAACAATGAAAATCTCATAAAAGAAAATGAAAGGGTAGACACATCAATACATGTCATAATACTGGTGCCATGACAGTTTCTTGTGAGAGTCCCGTAGGAACCTCTTGCCATAGCAAGAACAAGTTCAAAAACTCAGTGAAATTCCACTCCGTAACTCCATTCCATCTCATCCCAATTAATAAAACAGAAACCTCATATACCTTTGGTAAAACAAGTAACTCTATCTTTACATGCTAAAATGCATATAGTCATCTCACAAAAGTGAAAATGAAAATATAGTAAGCAGTGAGAGAGGTGATGATTTTGGGGTCCTCCCTAACCTAGGGAGAGAACCAAGCAGATGCCTTGAACACAAAGAGCACATCATGCTGAACGATTCGGTGGTGGTCCCATCCTCCTAGGACCACCCCAAGCACAGTTATGGGCAAAAATACAATCCCAACCAAAGGCCCTGCAAAGCATTATGGGACGAGATTCTAGAGTGCAGTGAATATTATAGTATCCAATATCAAAACATTCCTCAAGCGGCAGCGGCTCTGGCTCAGCTGAGAGCTAATACTATAATATTCACTGCACTCTAGAATCTCGCCCCATAATGCTTTGCTCGGCACTGAATCATCCCAGTGCGCTCATCTACGTTGCTCAGTTCAGATCTCCGAGTCAAGACAGGGTACTGGGCCATAGATATTTAACCACAATCCAGTTTGTACAACATTGTGGGTGGGTGGCATCCATGGCACCTGATTACTAGTTTTCAGCCTTGCCCCCACGAGAAGCTGTCTAACCGGTTTCACTCTATTTGGTTTTCGCCGCATTTACTATATTGAAGCATTATTTCCGCAATAAACTGAGCAGAGGAGGGGACATGGGTGCATTGA